>CAJQUN010000016.1:10448734-10889529 GCA_907163345.1 Haberlea rhodopensis
CGGTGCATCGTCTTCATCAGCTACCATTGGTGATGCCAATATCTCAGACACTACCCATAACCCATTCCGTTCAATCAAACTAGAAATTCCAAAATTCAATGGAGATGATCCCCATGGTTGGCTATTTGCAGTAGACGAGTTCTTAGAATTTTACCAAACACCCGAAGAACAGCGCCTCACCTTGGTATCCTTTAGCCTCGAAGGCCCTGCTCGTGCTTGGTGGCAATGGATGAAAATCAATCGCCAACTACACTCCTGAATGGATTCACCAGTGCTCTTTTAGCTCGCTTTGGGCCATCAGATTATCGTGATCTTAAAGGAGAATTATCAAAACTCACCCAAAATACCACCGTACGAGATTATCATAACCAATTCGAAGCTCTCTCGAACCAAATCTCTAGTACTGACCCAGATTTTTTACGTGGATGTTTTGAATCTAGACTCAGACCCGACATCCGCTGTGAAGTTCGTCTACATCGTCCAACCTCACTTCTTCAAGCATTTAGCATCGCTAAACTTATGGAAGATAAATTCCTTGATATGACCAATTTTCCACTAAACCACGCATATTCCCTCACTCCATCACAAAACCTGCTCCACCACTTTTACCAACACCCATTCCAACTACGAACCCAGGTCGCACACAACTCCTATTTCGTCGCCTCACACCAACTCAAATGGCAGAAAGGCGAGACAAAGGTCTCTGCTACAACTGCGATGAAAAATTCCACAAAAATCACAATTGTAAAGGCAAGATTTATCTGCTTATTATGGATGAAGACTCACCGGAACCAACGCTAGATGATCTCCTTGCTTTCCCTCATAATCATGATCAACAAACAGATACCATAAATGAGGAAACAACAACACCAGCCATCAGTTATCACGCACTAGCATGCCGTTATTCTCCACAAACACTCCGACTACAAGGCATTATCAATGGAACGACAATTCAGGTACTGATTGACAGTGGCTCCACTCATAATTTTATACAGGAGCGTCTTGCCAAGCATTTGGGGCTTCCTATTACGCCATCACCTAATTTCATAGTCATGGTTGGCAATGGTGAGACCTTACATTGTTTAGGTCAGTGTTCCACAGTGGAGATATCCATCCAAGGACATTCATTCGCCGTCGAATTTTTCGTGTTACCAATTCAAGGTGCTGAAGCTGTTCTTGGAGTACAATGACTTGCCACACTAGGTGATATTGTTACTAATTACCAACACCTGTCCATGCATTTTACGTGCCAAAACAAAAAATGTAACATTGCAAGGAAAATCTGTTGCAAATCTGGAGCAAGTTCAATTTCATCAACTCAAACGATTATATAGCACACAATCAATTGCCTCTTTTTTCCACATATTACCACTATCCCAACCATCCCACCAATATATACAACCGATATATACCACTCATCCACATATTCAATCCCTATTACAAGAATTTCCCTCGATTTTTACAGAACCAGACAAATTACCACCACATAGAACTATTGATCATCGCATACCATTACTACACAACACCTCACCAGTTAGCACTCGACCATATAGATATCCCCATTATCAAAAAAATGAGATAAACACCTCATTCGTGACATGCTCCATTTGGGTACTATTCGACCCAGCACGAGTCCTTTCTCTTCACTAGCTTTACTAGTCAAAAAGAAAGACGACACATGGCATTTTTGTGTCGATTACAGAGCTCTAAATGCAATTACTATACCTGATAAATTTCCTATGCCAACTGTTGATGATATGTTAGATGAATTATATGGCGCAACAATTTTTTCGAAACTCGACTTGAGAGCTGGCTTCCATCAAATCAGTATGGCTCCAGAAGACATATTTAAGACGGCATTTCGCACTCACGAAGGACACTACGAATTCATCGTAATGCCTTTTGGATTACGAAATGCACCAGCCACATTTCAAAGCCTCATGAACTCTATATTTTATTTACGTCGCTTTGTAACTGTATTTTTTGACGATATTCTTATTTACAGTGCGTCACTAGATGATCACATCCACCATCTTCAATTGGTCTTACAATGTTTAGTGGACAACTCGTTGTTCGTCAAACAATCCAAGTGTGTTTTTGGCCAGTCCGAAGTTGCATACCTAGGACACATTGTCAATTCTGTGGGAGTTCATCCAGATCCTTCAAAAATTCAAGCGATAGAGTCGTGGTATTCATCATCTTCACAGACAATACATACTTCAGCTCAACAACGATTTCTTATCAAATTATTGGTGTTAGTTCCGGACCTTATCGATGAGATTTTAAAGATGACAAAACAGTTCAGACCGGATCGATAGAAATCAGATTGACCAGATCAATCGGACTCAACAGAGCAAGATAGCAAAGCATTTCAGACCGGATCGATGGAAATTAGGCATACCAGATCGATCGGACATATCAGAGCAAACTGATAAAGAATAGTACATATCAGACCGGATCGATGGATTCCAGAATGACTAGATCGATGCTTCAGATCGATCTCAACCTTTATCAGATCAGAGCAGTCAAGGATACATAAAGGATGGCTTCTCAGTCCGAATCATCAACGGATATTTATTGCAGCATTTAATGCTGCAATTAATGCTACAAAGGACCAAAGACTGAAGATTGCCATAATAGGTAAGAGACAAAGAAGAGCTTACCTGACAGTCGCCGAAAGCATATACCAGAACGGCAAGTATCCTGAAGAAGAAGACTGTAGCTTTCTCAGAGTCTAAAAAGAGTCATAGCTGCACATTAAGGGAAACAATGCCGTTGCCACCTTCAACTATAAAAGGATGCAACAAACAGATGCAAAAGACTCTCGACTCTACAACTCACGCTGATCATTTGAAAAATATACAAGAAAGCTAAACAGCACACGCTTACAAAGTACAGAAGCTTTCGAGCTGAAGTTATTCATTTAAGCGCAATTACTTTGTAACATTTGATCATTGTAGGATCACTGTGCGCATTGTGTATTGAAAAATAGAAGTGAGCAACATATTGTAACTGTCAGACAGAGTGTGTCTGAGCAGGTTGAGTAACTAGGAGTTTCAGACTGGTAGTGAGGTAAATCCAGCCTGAATCGGGTTTGTACAACAGGATTGTATAAATCAAAGTCTTCTAGTATAAACCTTCCTTAATTGGAAGAAGGGGAGACGTAGAAGGATTACACCACCTTCGAACTTCCAGAAACATATCCTGTGTCTTATCATTCTGCACTTAGCCATCGAGCTGTTCTTACTTATACAAGAGCAGACCGTTTCCGCACTTACTTATTAGTGGTCTGTTCTGTTCAAAGAGTTGATTAAGTAACAGATTTCTTTCACTAATCAGAAAGAAATCACAAGGGATAAATTTTGTAAGGAGTGTTCATTCACCCCCCCTCTAAACACTCCGGACCGATCCTAACAATTGGGATATGACTTCTCTATCGAATATAAACCAGGTATCACCAACAAAGTAGCAGACGCTTTGTCTCGATCATTTCACGAGGATACGTCACCACAGGTTCTATTGTTCACATCCATTTCAGACCCCTTATTGGCAGATTTACGTCTTGAAACATCTCAACACCCCGAACTTCAAAACCTGTTCCACAAAATTAATTCTCACATGGAGGGATTCTCCAAATTATCCATCAGAGAGGGCCTTATATTCCTTAATGGCCGTATTGTGATAGCTACAGATTCACAACATAAAACACGAATTATATCGGATTTTCATTCGAGCCTCATCGGAGGACATGGTGGTTTCCGCAAGACATTCACCCGCATATTTCCCCTATACTACTGGCTTAACATGCGCACTGATATTAAAGAATTCATCAGCTCCTGCCCCACCTGCCAAGTCACAAAATATCAACCCTCTGCTCCAGCTGGCCTTCTTCAGCCACTGCCAATTCCAAGTGTGGTTTGGGAAGACGTCTCTATGGACTTCATTATCGGTCTTCCACTTTCTGGAGGCAAAGCAACAATTATGGTTGTAGTGGATCGTCTTTCTAAATATGCCCATTTCTCCGCATTACCTTCCAGATTTTCAGCGCCATTGGTAGCTCAAGTTTTTATTACAGATATTTGCAAACTTCATGGCATTCCAAAGACTATAGTGTCCGACCGTGACCGCATCTTCGTAAGTCATTTTTGGCGAGAATTATTCAGATTATGTGGAACCAAACTTTGGTTTAGCACATCCAATCATCCACAAACAGATGGGCAAACCGAGGTTACAAGTAGAGGTCTTGAACAATATTTATGTTGCTTCACGATGGACAAACCCAACTCTTGGCTGTCATTTCTTCCTTGGGCAGAATACTCATACAACACATCATTTCACTCCTCAACAGGCTACTCACCATTTCAAATATTGTATGGTAGACAACCACCTCCTATCCACCCTTATCAAGAAAGAAACACCACTGTTGAAGCCGTAGAACACACACTCATGGAGCGAGACCACATACTCAGAGACCTCAAAATTAATTTACAACGCACACAAAATCGAATGACTCAAGCCACAAACAGAAAGCGGCGTGACGTCCAATTCAATCTGAGTGATTTAGTCCTGGTTAAACTACGACCTTATCGCCAAACTTCATTACGCCACAAACGTTTTTCCAAATTAAACCGTCGTTTCTATGGACCATATCCTATTCTAGCCAAAATCGGACCAGTCGCATATCGCTTACAACTTCCCAATCACTCTCGTATTCACCCAATGTTCCATGTCTCATTACTCAAACCATACCACCAAAACCATAACTTACACCCTCTACCATTGTCACAGCAGGAATTCGAACATCATCCTATTATCACTCCTCTTCAGGTGATCAATACACGACATATACAAACTGAGCGAGGTACACAGAGAGAGCTTTTGATCCAATGGAAAGAATTACCACCTGAAGAATTAACTTGGATCCCAATACAAGAGTTCAAAGATGCCTATCCATCTTTTGACCTTGAGGACAAGGTCTGTCTCGATGACCAGGGGGAAATTGATACGAACACAAATGATACTAGCCACAGCAGACCCATACGACTGAGGATGGAACCGAGATGGCATCAGGATTACATCATCAACCTTCTGGAAGACTCATGGAACCAAGAGAAAGATTCCATCATAACCAACACAACAGGCACTGAAATTATGGTTACAACAAATTCTGATTATTAAGTTTGTTATCATTTCATTCTGTTAGTTTGTTAAAGATGCTCATTGTAGAGGAAAGGGAGAGAGATGTATATAAATGAAGGAATGAATGAACGAAGGCTTATGCCATTTTTTTATCAAAAGTATTTCCTTGTTCTTATTCTTCTTTCTGGAGTTTGGGTATCCTCCAAATTACCCACAAAAATATCATTAAGCTACCATTATTCCTTGAGAACGGGCTTTTTCAACAGACTGCTTAAGGTTCGCAATATCAAGACTCCGATTTGCAGTCTCTTCAAGATAATATGGAACTAGAGAACCACCCAGTAATGATACTGTGGCTGAGTAAATAGGATATCGTGGTACAGGGACCAAAATCTACTAAACAAATTTGTCAATACCCTATCATAAAACGGACAGGGCTTGGAGAAGATCCAAGGAAAATTACCCATCAATCGGGCCACGGACAATGGCATTGCGTAACTCCTTTGCTGGCACCATCTGTTAGAAATATGAGTTCCGGATCACTGCCACGAATGCAACAATTTTAAGTAATCACTTTGAATATCAAGCAGTCTAAAATAAAAAAATCCTTAACTTAAGCATTGGATCAAGCATTACAACCTTGGATATCCATCATCTCTCTGAATGACTCTGCAACTTCTTTCCTCACGCCAGGAAGTCCATGCGAATCACTATAAGCGCCTGATCAATTATAAACATTTTATTTGGTGTTAAATTAGTGTCACCTTCCCTGTTACAACGACCCACAAAATAATATCACAGTTAATAATGAAATCAGCTATTCTTGATGCGTTTCCTATATGTGTGTTACCTCCTTTTTTGGTTCGCTTTGATAACAAATGAATTTATAGGGGAAAATGGATGAGCTATTTCGTGAAATCACGGGTTAGGTCGGAGCCTGGTAAAGTCTTAACTGGTTAAGAATCTCCGGCGATCAAACTGGTGAATCCAGAGAGCCTCTTCTTGCTAACAATTCTCCTCTTTATAGGGGGAGGGTAGTCAGTGGTCCCGCCTTGCCTGGGGCTTTGGAGACAATGTCTGAAACTGAGGGGGGGGGGGGGGGGACCACAGATGGGGGACCATCTGCGCCTGCTACCTACTTCGTACGACCCTCTTGCTCTGGTGATTCTCTGTGTCCGGTAATATGCTTTTCTTACTCACAGTGCCTGACCACACCCTGATTGGTTAGCAGGCCTAGCTTTTGCTTTAATAGGTGTCCGACTCCTGCCACCCTAGCCTCGGTATGCAGGACCACCCTAAACGGCCCCAGCTCGCCTATTCTGTCCCATGAGTTCCCGTCCTGTCCTATTGAGGAAACCGCTCCCCAGCCCGGATATCTTGCTAAATAGAGCCCGTCCTGATCTGCCGAGGAGACAGTGCCTCTGCTTGGGTGGCATGTCACATGGAGGACCTACCCGACCTCTTGATGTATTTCCTCGCCGCCCCGGCTCCGGAAAGATAGTGGCAGCTGGACAGAGGTGATCGCGCCCGTAATAAACTCGGGTCGGGCGGAGAGCTAGACAGTGGCTATGAGGACAGCCCGGGATCAGCAGTGACGACGTCCCTTGTTGACTAAATGGGCCCCGCACTGACCGGGCCCAAATAAAGTTCGGACCTCAAGACCTACTGGGCCTCCAGAACTAGGGATATCATCAGTATCCCCCCCCCCCTAGTCGAGCTAGTGTAGCGCTGCCTCGACTAATGGGCTTGTGGCGAACTTTATTGGTTCCTGATCCCCGGTCCTTTGATTGGACAACTCCGGGTCTCGGGGTGACAGCTGTCCTGTACCAAACCCTAGCGGGTTGTCAGGCCACGTGCCCTTATCTGGCGCTCTGACTGTTCAGCTCCCTTCATCTGCGTCGTTGGTTTGGGCCAGGCTTTCCTCGGCCCATGAGCCACATCTTCTATAAATTGGGGCTTTCGAGTCATTTTCCTCCATTTGCGCTCTAGGTCGGATCAATCGCCTCTCCAAAAAACCCTGTAAGTCAGCTCTGCCTCCCTTTCTGTTTATGTCGCACTCTACCTCTTCCACTTCTGGCGCCCTCTTTCGAGGGGGGGACGATCAGGACGAAGGGTCTGATCTCCCCAGTCCCTCGGGTCGGAGGTCGGATGCTTCCGAGGGAGACATTCCCGAGGTGGCGCCCCTCCGACAAGTCCCTCCTAGGGTATTTGACCCTTCTCTCCCCACCTTCGAGGTTCTCGACCCGAGGAGCCTGGCCCAGGCTGGGCTTCCTTGGTACGAGATCCTCGACTCGTGTGTTTCCCCCGAGGCCGAGCACCTTCTCCGTACTTGGTTTATCCCGCCGGATCACGACATCCGGGTCCCTAGGGCTGGTGAACGTCCGCACCTCCCCCCGCCCGAGTACTTTCCCTTTTTCATCGAGCAGCTTAAAAGCGGACTTCGCTTTCCTATCCCCCTTCCTTTCCAGGAGTTCTCCCACTACCATTGTGTCTCTCTGAGCCAGCTGACCCCCAATTCCTACCAGAGCCTAGTATCTGTCATTGCCCTCTTCCGATCCTTGGGTCTGCCTTTCTCCCCTACCCTTCTTAATTATTTTTTTCAAGTTAAGAAAACCCCCTCTCCCGGGGCGTTTTACTTTGGTGCCCGAACCTTTTATAAATTTCTAAATAACATCCCGAGCTCCCGTAAAGGATGGAAACAAAGCTACTTTTTTGTCAAACCACCTCGACGTTGGGCTTGCCCTATGGCCTGGCGCGATACACTGCCGACCCCCCGACCTCTGCCCAAAAAGTATAAAGATGACGTGTTCTTCCAAACGGTTATCTCAACCCTTGGGGGTCGGCGTTTTGATTCAGCTGCCCTAATCAGGGAGGACGTACTCAGGCGCTTTGGGCTGAGCTCCTATCCAGACGTCCCTGGTGGTACGTTCTTCCTAGCCGGCCCCGTTTTTTTTTTTTTTTTTTTTTTTTTTTTTTTTTTGTCTGAGCTGAATCCTTTGTCTTGCAGATAATATGTCTCTTCAGCAGCTGCTATCTTCCATGGCGTCCTAGAAAAAAGCTGGAAAAGGAGCGGCCGGGGCGGGCCCTTCGAGCCATCATCCCAGTGCGCCCGTCGCTCCCCCAAACCCCCCATTTCCAGTGGTCAGCCCTCCTCGCGCCGAAGAGGTTGGGTTGGAGACAGGCCTGAGGAAAAGAAAAAGGGATGGGGGCGCAGCCAGGATCCCGACTCGGGAAGAGGTGGCTACCTCCCCGGTTATTCATGACATCGACACACCGCCTGCTTCCCCTCCAAGTCATCTATCCGTCGCTCCCGCCGACCCGGGTTCACCAGGGGTACCAGTGGGATATACCCGAGAAGTCAGCCTTATCAACTCTGCCCCCTCAGGTCTGTCCGCCCGGATTGTCGAGTGTCTGAC
The DNA here is from genome assembly GCA_907163345.1 of Haberlea rhodopensis. Lineage (NCBI taxonomy): Eukaryota > Viridiplantae > Streptophyta > Magnoliopsida > Lamiales > Gesneriaceae > Haberlea > Haberlea rhodopensis. The sequence continues at coordinate 10,457,290 of CAJQUN010000016.1, forward strand.
CTCCTCCGCTGATCAGCAAGTCCTGTCCGAGCTGAGGTGGAAACCACTAGCAGAGGAGGGCGTATCCCGGGTTCTATCAGTAAGTTTTTTTTTTCGTTACTGAGTCCCTCTCCCCCTCTTCTCTGCAGGGCCTAGTGATTATGTGCGAGAGCCTTCGTCGGGGTGCAAACTACGGCCAATCAGCCAGAGACGCGAAGAAAGCGGCGCGGGAGGCCAAGTCAGAAGCTGAGAATGCTACAGCTAAATCCGAGGCGGATGCTGCCGAACTGGAGTCCTACAGGGCCTCGATGACCCGACTTAGAGCGGATGCAGAACAGCTCCGTGTTGCTCTGGCCGGGAAGGAGCGAGAACTTTCTCATGTCGGGGCTGAGCTTGAAAAGGTTAAGTCCGAGTTGGAGTCTATGTAGCAGGTGAATCAGCCCGACGCGAAGCCTTCATCAAGTCGGAGGAGTTTACGCGCATGCTGGCCTCCAAGGCTTTTAAGTTTCTGGATCTCGACTTCGAGGGGTGCAAGGGCCAGTTCAAATCCCAGGGCTTCCCGCCCAGTGACCAGGACCCTGACGACTTCCTGGACCTTAACGCCATCATTGCCAGCATCCCCCCCGACTTCATCAAATAGCCTGACCTGCTCTTAATTTATCCTTTGTAAATTTTCTTTTTTTTTTTTTTTTTTTTTTTTTTTATGCTGTGCCTCGGAGGCACCCCCCTGTAACGAGGTCATTTTGAACTGATTGTCTTATCTGAAGCAATTGATCACTTGTTAGGAATTGGTTTCCCTCGCAACGTCCCGACCCCTTACACCAGCCGAGCCAACCCGTGATTTTACATTGGATTGATCCAAAAAATACAACTTATAAATAACCCCCCGCGTAGAACTGAATGCCGCGCAGGGCCCTCGTGCCATAACGACAAATAAATCTAACAAAATTAAATCTTAAAACAGGGCTAACCTGTTAATCTCCAAAGACTCAACCATGCAAAAAGGACCTATCCGACCCGAAGAAGTAATTTTTGCAAGCTGATGATGTCCTCTTGACCTGCGCCCCTACACCCGGGTTTTATGATGCAGGGATGACCTGCACTTTTAATTGTTGCCAGGGCCACATACACCTGTGCTTTAGCATGCAGGGCGGACCTGTGCTTTAATTGGTGCCAGGGCCTCATACACCTGGGCTTTAGTGACAGGGATGACCTGCACTTTTAATTGTTGCCAGGGCCTCATACACCTGGGCTTTAGCATGCAGGGCGGACCTGTGCTTTTAATTGTTGCCAGGGCCTCATACACCTGGGCTTTAGTGACAGGGATGACCTGCACTTTTAATTGGTGCCAGGGCCTCATACACCTGGGCTTTAGTGACAGGGATGACCTGCACTTTTAATTGTTGCCAGGGCCTCATACACCTGGGCTTTAGCATGCAGGGCGGACCTGTGCTTTTAATTGTTGCCAGGGCCTCATACACCTGGGCTTTAGTGACAGGGATGACCTGCACTTTTAATTGGTGCCAGGGCCTCATACACCTGGGCTTTAGTGACAGGGATGACCTGCACTTTTAATTGGTGCCAGGGCCTCATACACCTGGGCTTTAGTGACAGGGATGACCTGCACTTTTAATTGTTGCCAGGGCCTCATACACCTGGGCTTTAGTGACAGGGATGACCTGCACTTTTAATTGGTGCCAGGGCCTCATACACCTGGGCTTTAGTGACAGGGATGACCTGCACTTTTAATTGTTGCCAGGGCCTCATACACCTGAGCTTTAGCATGCAGGGCGGACCTGTGCTTTTAATTGTTGCCAGGGCCTCATACACCTGGGCTTTAGTGACAGGGATGACCTGCACTTTTAATTGGTGCCAGGGCCTCATACACCTGGGCTTTAGTGACAGGGATGACCTGCACTTTTAATTGTTGCCAGGGCCTCATACACCTGGGCTTTAGTGACAGGGATGACCTGCACTTTTAATTGGTACCAGGGCCTCATACACCTGTGCTTTAGTGACAGGGATGACCTGCACTTTTAATTGGTGCCAGGGCCTCATACACCTGGGCTTTAATGACAGGGATGACCTGCATTTTTAATTGGTGCCAGGGCCTCATACACCTGGGCTTTAGCATGCAGGGCGGACCTGCATTTTTAATTTCGGACAAGAGGTTTAAAGGAAAAATTCATTAAATAACAGCGTTCGTACATTGAATTGAAATAACAACAAAATGCCTAGGAATAATATTTTCTGAGGTGATTGCATTCCAAGGTCTCTTTAGGCGTCGGCCTCCGTCCTCCTCTAAGTAGTACGACCCGGAACTCAGCTTCTGGACTACTTTGTATGGTCCCTCCCATCGGGGGTCAAGCTTTCTTACCTCCCCTGCTGGGTTGACCTTTTTGAGGACGAGGTCCCCCACCTGAAAATTTCGGGGTACCACCCTTTTGTTGTAGGCTCTGACTATCTTGCTGCGGTAAGCCTCCATCCTTATAGCCGCCCTTTCCTGTTTCTCATAGATCAGATCCAAGTCCAGAGCCCGGCTTTCCTCATTGTCGCCATCATATGCCTGGACCCTGGCAGAGGTCTTTCCAACCTCAGCTGGTAGCACGGCCTCCGTTCCATACACCATGCTGAAAGGCGTTTCTCCAGTTGGGACGCGAGCTGTCGTTCTGTAAGCCCACAACACACTTGGTAACTCGTCCACCCAGTCCTTGCCAACCCCGTACAGTCTGGCCTTCAAAGCTTGCACAATTGATCGGTTGGTGACCTCTGTCTGCCCGTTGCTCTGTGGATAACCTACTGATGTAAAGGCTTGTTCGATCTTCATTTCCTTGCACCAAGCCATTAACCTCTGCCCCTGGAACTGCCTCCCATTGTCTGATATTAATTTCCTGGGTACTCCAAAGCGGCAAACTATATTCTTCCACAGAAAGTCCAGCACATTCTCCTCGGCGATCTTGGCTAAAGGCTCGGCCTCGACCCATTTCGAGAAATAATCTACAGCCACCAACAGAAATTTCTTTTGCTTCGGGGCCACCGGGAAAGGTCCCACGATATCCAGTCCCCATTTATCGAAAGGACAGGCCGATGTTACCGCTTTCATGAGGCTTGCTGGCCTTGACTGGAACTTACTGTTCCTCTGACAACCCTCACAAGTGACTACAGTCCTGATCGCGTCATTCCTCAGGGTAGGCCAGAAATACCCAGCAAGGAGAGTCTTTCTGGCCAGAGCCAACCCCCCGAGATGGTCTCCGCAGCATCCCTCGTGAATTTCTCTGAGCACATATTCTGCCTCTTCCGAGTTGAGACATCGGAGGAGGGGTCCGGCAAATGACCTCTTATATAACACATCCTCTATCAGAACAAAACGGAATGCATGCCTCTTTAACCGTCGGGCTTGGTTCTTATCAGCGGGTACTTCAAGCTTTTTCAAGTAGTTCAAAATCGGGGCCATCCAACCCAACACCTCGGGGGCCTCGGTGACGGGCCGAGCTGCCGGAATCAACTCTGTCTGAAATATGTACTCCCTCTGTGACAAAGGAACCAGGGATGTTGACCACTTGGAGAGCTCATCGGCCTCCTGATTATCCTCCCTAGGGATCTGCACTATGCTCCACTCCACGAAACTTTCTGACATCTCCTGTATAGCCTTCAAGTATTCTATCATCTTCTCGCTCTTGGCTTCGTAATTCGCTTTCACCTGCTGAGTGGCCAGCTGGGAGTCCGAGTGAAGGATCACTCGGCTGGCACCGACCTCTTTTGCCAACCTCAGCCCGATCAGTATAGCCTCGTACTCTGCTTCATTATTAGAAGCCCGGAAATCTAATCTGATAATGACCTTCATCTTCTCACCCGCGGGGGATATCAGAACAATCCCCACTCCACTGCCTTCACTGTTAGCTGCTCCATCCACGTATATCTTCCAGGGCTCCTCAGCTTCAACCTCTATCATTTCCGCGATGAAATCTGATAAGGCCTGGGCTTTGATGGATGATCGAGGTTGGTAGGTTACGTCGTACTCGCCGAGCTCGATTGTCCATTTCACCAATCTCCCCGATACATCAGGCTGGGTCATTATCCTCCCCATGGGGCTGTTGGTTAGCACTGAGATGGGGTGTGACAAAAAGTAGGGTCTCAGCCTCCTTGCGGTTAGGACCAAAGCTAATGCCAATTTTTCGACCTCTGGGTATCTGAGTTCCGCCCCTTTCAGTGCATGGCTGACATAATACACCGGCCTCTGGTCCGTACCGTCTTGTTTTATTAGCACCGAGCTAACAACGCTTTCTGTGGCAGACAAGTAGACCCATAATCGCTCGCCGGGCTCTGGCTTTACCAGGACTGGCAGCTCGGCCAAGTGCTTCTTCAGGTCAGAGAAAGCTTCCTCGCACTCGTCGTCCCAAGCGAACTTTTTCGCCTTTCTTAGCACTCGGAAGAAAGGGTAACTCCTATGAGCTGACCTGGAAATAAAACGAGCTAAGGACGCAATCCACCCTGTTAGTTTTTGCACCTCTTTTATGCTGCGAGGTGAGGTCATGTCTTGAATTGCTCTAACTTTTTTCCGGGTTGACCTCGATCCCCCTCTCTGTTACCATGAAACCCAAGAATTTACCGCTCTTCACACCAAATACGCACTTAGCCGGATTCAATTTCAGACCAAACCTGCTTAGTGTGGCAAAAGTTTCCTCTAAGTCGGGCAATAGGTCTGCCTGGCCTTTAGATTTTACCAAGATGTCATCCACATAAACCTCAATGTTTCTTCCCGCCTGGTTTTCAAACACTTTGTCCATTAACCTCTGGTATGTGGCCCCGGCGTTCTTGAGGCCAAAGGGCATGACCACATAGCAGAACGTTCCATCCGACGTGATAAAACTGACCTTATCTTGGTCCTCTTCCGCCAAGGGTATTTGGTGATATCCCTGGTACGCGTCCATGAAACTTAACAGCTCGTACCCCGAGGTGGAGTCCACCAGCTGATCGATCCGAGGTAGGGGATAACAGTCCTTCGGACAGGCTTTGTTCAAATTACGAAAGTCGATGCACATCCTCCATTTCCCCGCCGACTTTGGAACCAAAACCACGTTTGACAACCAGGTGGGGAATTGTACCTCCCTTATCTGTCCGGCCCTCAGCAAGGTCTGAACCTCGGCTCGGATAATTCTGTCTTTATCTGGTCCAAAATGCCTCTTCTTTTGCCGGGTTACTTTTACTTCTGGATTGACATTTAACCGGTGCTGGGCTACAGAGGGCAACACCCCTGTCAGCTCGGTCGGGGACCAGGCGAATATTCCGGCATGCTTGGACAGGCAATTCGACAAGTCGTGTTTCAGGACGCTGTCTAGGTCAGCCGCTACTCTTGTGGTTTTATCGGGCTGTCCTGGGACTAATATAATTTCCTCTTCTCCGTCCCTCATCGCCTGCACCTCCTGCACCATCTGTACCCCCCTATCCTCCCGTCCTTCATCACCGCCCCTTCGGGATCTTTTCACCTCTAACTTCACAGTTTCCGCGTAGCATTTCTTGGATGAGGGCTGGTCTCCCCTAACTTCCCCCACTCTTTTTCCTACAGGGAACTTGATCTTTTGGTGGAAGGTGGAGGCCACAGCCCTGAATTCGTTCATAGCTGGTCTCCCCAGAATGATGTTGTATGAAGATGAGGCCGCCACAATGGTGAATGTGACCAGCCTTGTTTTCCGATCTTCGTTACCTCCCAGGGAAAGGGCAGGGAAATCTGACCGAGGGGGTACACGGTGTGCCCAGCGAAGCCAAATAGTGGGGTGTTGATTGGCTCGAGTTGATACCCTCCTAAGTCCATCTGCCGAAAAGCTTCATCGAACAACACGTTCACGGAACTACCTGTGTCTACAAACACCCTCCCGACCTCATAATTGGCAACAGTGGCTCGTATGACCAGGGCATCATTATGGGGTGTGCAAATGTTTTCCAGATCTCGCGGCCCAAAACTGACAACCACCTCCTCCTCGGCACCACAAATCCCTCCTACACTCAGGGTCTCCCTCCTGCTGACAGCCTTCCTAGCCCTGTTGGAATCCCCATCCGTTGTCCCGCCCGAGATCATGTTTATGACTCCCCGCTTTGGGGAGTCAGCACGGGTGGGGTTGACGTCATTTAAGCTCCTTGGGGGTCCTCGAGCACGTCCTCTACCACGGAACGGAGGACGGAAGTTGGTCCGTCCCCCTCTCCCTCTTGTCCATGACGGTCCTCGACCCCTTCCCCGAGGAAGATTATCCCCTGGTGGGACGGGTCGGGACAACAACTGCTTGAACTGGGAACTGTTCTGTATTGCCTTCTCGAGCTCCTCATCCAAACGATGGCAATCTTGTGTGGTGTGCCCAGTCGCTTGGTGGAAGATGCAGTATTTCTCCGGGGCCTCCTTGCTCGGCTCTACACTAGCTGGTGCCGGCTTTTGCAACACCTGTTTGTCTTCACATATGCGGACGGCCTCCTCCTTGGAGACCTTCAACGGCGTATAATGGGAAAATCGACCGAGCTGTGCCCCTTCCACTGGCCTCTTCTCGCCCTGGCTGATCCGTTTTTCCCCAGTCCTCCGCACTTCCTTCCTCCTCAGTTGCTGGGCCTCCTCCACGTTGATGTACTTCTCCGCTCGGGTGAGCAGATCATCATAGGTAACAGGAGGCTTCTTTACCAAGGATCGGAAGAAGTCTCCTCCTCTCAGGCCTTGGGTGAAGGCGCTGATCAGAATTTCCGCCGGGCAGGCAGGTATTTCGAGTATCACAGTGTTGAAGTTTTTGATATACTCCCGCAACGACTCATCCTCGGCCTGCCTCATCTCGAACAAGCTCAGACAGGTCTTCTTATACCGCTTGCTGCTGGCATACTGGTGCAAGAACGCGGAGCTAAATCCGGCGAAGGAAGTAATGGAACCCAGCTCCAACTGATTGAACCACTTCTGGGCCGACCTCACCAAAGTGGTTAGGAACACTTTGCACTTAAGGGGATCCGAGTAACAATGTAGCATGGCAGCATTTTCGAACCTGCCCAGGTGTTCTTCCGGGTCCGTGCTCCCGTCGTATTCCCCAGCATTGGGGGGTCGGAAGTTATTTGGGAGTTCCTCGTTCACTATTTCACCCGAGAAAGGGGTTCCCCTCCTGACAGAGGTACCCCCCATCCCTCTCTTCATCCTCTGGACCTCGTCCTTCAGCTCCTCCACCTGGCCCTCCAGATCCGGAACAGCAGTCACTTTAGGCCGGGAAGTTGCTCCTTGTTCGGGATCCTTCATCTGCTGGGAGCTTTCCCCGTGCACGCCCTCGGACGGACCTTCCTTTTTCCTCATGGTCTGCTCCACCGTAACTGCAATCAGTCTTGTGAGCTGCTCCAGTGTTAAAGCTCCCACTGTCATGTTTACCCCGGGCAGTGGCTGCTCCTCGCCATTGGTGGAGGCGTGGTGCTCTCGATTTTCCTCTGCTTCCGTTCTCCTAGTTCTTACCATCGTATCAACGTCTGTTGCTCAAATCTTCCCACAGACGGCGCCAATTTGTTACCTCCTTTTTTGGTTCGCTTTGATAACAAATGAATTTATAGGGGAAAATGGATGAGCTATTTCGTGAAATCACGGGTTAGGTCAGAGCCTGGTAAAGTCTTAACTGGTTAAGAATCTCCGGCGATCAAACTGGTGAATCCAGAGAGCCTCTTCTTGCTAACAATTCTCCTCTTTATAGGGGGAGGGTAGTCAGTGGTCCCGCCTTGCCTGGGGCTTTGGAGACAATGTCTGAAACTGAGGGGGGGGGGGGGGGGGGGGACCACAGATGGGGGACCATCTGCGCCTGCTACCTACTTCGTACGACCCTCTTGCTCTGGTGATTCTCTGTGTCCGGTAATATGCTTTTCTTACTCACAGTGCCTGACCACCCCCTGATTGGTTAGCAGGCCTAGCTTTTGCTTTAATAGGTGTCCGACTCCTGCCACCCTAGCCTCGGTATGCAGGACCACCCTAAACGGCCCCAGCTCGCCTATTCTGTCCTATGAGTTCCCGTCCTGTCCTATTGAGGAAACCGCTCCCCAGCCCGGATATCTTGCTAAATAGAGCCCGTCCTGATCTGCCGAGGAGACAGTGCCTCTGCTTGGGTGGCATGTCACATGGAGGACCTACCCGACCTCTTGATGTATTTCCTCGCCGCCCCGGCTCCGGAAAGATAGTGGCAGCTGGACAGAGGTGATCGCGCCCGTAATAAACTCGGGTCGGGCGGAGAGCTAGACAGTGGCTATGAGGACAGCCCGGGATCAGCAGTGACGACGTCCCTTGTTGACTAAATGGGCCCCGCACTGACCGGGCCCAAATAAAGTTCGGACCTCAAGACCTACTGGGCCTCCAGAACTAGGGATATCAATGTGGAATATGCATGATCAAACGAAAAGCCGAGTTGAATAAATCAAGTCAAATAACTTTATACAGGTTCTGTAACAGAACAAAAAATGAAAAAAAAATGTCAAACATTACCTAGACCCCCTGAAGTCATTGAAAGATAATGCCTGGCTAGGGCAATAGCATCAGCTGGAAATAAGCGCCTAACGTTTGGATCATCAAGCAGGAATGGAGCTTGGCAGAGTGCAATCACCTGCATCATCCTTTGTTTTCAATAAACAAACTACATTGGCAACAGCAACAGATACACGCACGCGAGTGCGCACACACACACACAAGTAATATCAAAACTGCCGAGGAAAGGTCAGAGGTTTTTGCCCGAGAGCGTGAGTATTGCCCACATTGGTGAATATGATCTGCAGTCGAATAACGAGATTATGAGACGGGGAAAAAGGCATTGGTTGCACTTTTCAGAAGCCACTAAATTACATTCTATTCGAAAGTATTCTCAATAGGATAACTCCGAGTTTCAGAGAAAAAGAATAGCCAGTTGGTAACAAAATGGTACTTAAATCCTCATTTGTAACTGGCCAAATTTACCTTCTTCCCTTTCTTCTGAAGCTCAGAAGCACGAAGATACAGCTCACCTCGGACAGCATACTGACATTTCTTGACGTTTTCATTCAAATTCTCATAATCCATCAACTTGGACGACATGATGAAGTTCGGGTTTTCTTGAAACCGGGTAAATTGCCAGATGTGGAAGGGTTTAATTGCTACCCACCTGAGAATTATGCAAAGAAATTCATGTCTTTCGTTTGCAAATAAGAAGTCGGATATGAAAATGCAAGAAAAAATGATGAAATCAAATATTCCGGCCTGGTATTTAAATATTCCTACGAATTTATATCCTTAAACCAGTAAAAGTAGCATCTTGGCCATTCCCATAAACAGAGAAATTAAACACTTTCATACTATCCCACAGTAGTTTACAGAAACGATATCGGAACGGCCGGAACGCCCCCAACCTGTCCGGCGTTCCGGCATGTAAATGTGTATGTCTTGTAAAGACGTTTTTCACCCCAAAATCGGTATCGGAACGGTTTTTTAGCTAGGCAACTCCCTAATACACTTCCTCTACCCTTGTTCACCCCCGTTCTCGAACCACTGCTCTGATACCACTAATGTGGGGTCCTCATTACATAATTTTTTATGTATCAGTTCATTATACATATGTGAGTAGGAATTAAGTAAATCATACACTGGTTAAGAGTTATACTATGTAGGTTGTTACAATGTTGACAAAACCCTGTCATAATCTACAACATATGTAAAGCAAAACAACCTAGATCACTACAACTTCTAAGCAGTGGTTCAGCTCGCAGCGGAACAAGACTCATAATCCCGTCCTCCCACGTCTGAGTCCCTACAGAAAAAATCACACAACATGAGTATAGATAAACAACCATCTCAGTGTTATATCAATAAGAAATATAAAACGATAAAGCACTATCATAAACATCAATTGTGATTGTTTTGTATCATGCATCATCAAATGCAAATATGTCATGACATGTCTCATCCATCATCCTGTTATAACGAGACCGATATGATATGCCTATCTTAGCTCAATGTGTCAGTGGAACCTCCCCACATCTTCATATTAGCAGCACATATCATAGCATCGTCCTCATAATAACAGCCAGAGCATATACTCGACCGGAGTATACCTCTCATGCCAAAGCATATGTCGCATACCTAACGTGGCAACAATCCCAGCCAAAGCATATGTCACATACCTAACGTGGCAACAATCCCAGCCAAAGCATATGCCCAACACTGGCATACCTATCGTGGCAATGATCTCAGCCAAAGCATATGCGACATACCTATCGTGGCATCCATCTCAACAATATGAATCTCATGAATGTACACGTATATGATACCACCACTCATATGATACAATTTCCACATCATCATCACAAGAATATCATATACTTGTACGTTAACATGTACCTGTTGTGCGACACAAAAGGTATAAATCAGGTGTCAATGTCTAACTGTCTCTTTGTCATGTCTCCTGTGATGATGCTACAACAATATCAATAATATATCATGTTTTAATAGGCGTAAATATCAAAGTCCACAAAATATAACGTTTTTTTCCAAAAATTCACCCCTGGCGATCGATCGCCACTTTTACACCGATCGATGGCCAGAAGTTCTGGCCATCTCGATCGATCGCCACATCTTCTCGATCGATCGCCCAACTGTATTGTTCACTCGCTATGGCGATCGCCATATTTTCACCGATCGATCGCCATATGATTTCACCGCCTTATTTTTACTCTGTTTTCGGCGATCGATCGCCATAGGGCTCGTGATCGATCGCCGATGTTCGAAAATTTCAGAACATGGCGATTTTGAGTTTATCCTCAAGGTGTATCTTCTAGAACTCGAAAATCCACATTCAAACATGATATTTGTATGATATACCTTCATTTAAACATGTTTTCATATCATTACAACTCAAATTCTTTCTTTCTATCATGCATAAATGAGAGAAATATTAAATGTACTCTTCAACTCCAACTCATCTTTCACCAACATAAAAACAACAACACAAAGCACATAATCCTTACCACACAAAGCCAACTTCTAAGTTGCAACAAATTTCCTTGATTCCAAGTTCAAATCCAAGCAAAAGAAACAAGAGCAAGCAAGGGGTTTTGAGAGGAGCTTGTGTAGAAGATTTTAGGTGTTTATGGTGTAAGTATGTGTTATCAATCTGATATCTCATGCTATATTTACTCTCCAAATTCAACATAAATGCAGGTGTAATTTCCTCCCCAAATTTATGTCAAATGTTAGGACACAATAATATCTAACTATGTGATGCATTTCAAGTCTCTTGTCCACTATAACACATGTCTATGTTATTAACTCACTCACATATGCACATCAATTCATTATTTCCAACTAGCTTTCATGTATGTCATTAGTCCTACTCGGTTCAACCCGAACCCGAGTACACATCATACTGTAATTAATCATAATTACACCATAATCATATCACACATATATATGTCATATCGAGGCATTACAATATGAGTGATGCGTCTTATGTCATAGGCATCAAATACATAGAGACGGAATTCAAGGAATTCTGGGTCTATCTCAAGAGACCTATATCAACAAAATTTTAGAGAGATTTCAGATGAAAGATTGTTCACCAAGTATAGCTCCCATTGTAAAGGGTGACAATTTCAATTTGAACCAGTGCCCGAAAAATGATTTTGAAAGGGAACAAATGAATAACATTCCTTATGCTTCTGTCGTTGGAAGCCTAATGCATGATTAGGTATGCACAAGACCTGACATTGCATTTGTTGTTGGGATGCTATGAAGATATCAGAGTAATCCAGGTATGGACTAGTGGAGAGCTGCAAAGAAAGTAATGAGGTACCTTAAGGGGACCAAAGATTACATGCTTATGCATAGACAGACTGGTAATCTTGAAGTAATTGGCTACTCTAATTCGGACTTTGCTGGCTGTGTTGATTCACCAAAATCAAGATCAGGATACATCCTATGTTTGCTGGTGGAGCTGTATCTTGGAGAAGCGCAAAGCAAACCTTGACTGCTACTTTCACTATGGAAGCTGAGTTTGTATCTTGTTTTGAGGCTACATCGCATGGTGTATGGATGAAGAGTTTCATTTCTGTACTTATAGTCGTTGATTCGATCTCTAGACCATTGAAAATGTATTGTGTTAATAAGACTGCAGTTTTATGGCTAAGAATGATAAAAGTGGTAGTCGAAGCAAGCATATCGACATCAAGTATCTGGTCATAAGGGAACGTGTTAAAGATAAAACAATGGTTATTGAACACATTAATACCGAATTAATGATTGCTGATCATTTGACAAAAGGCATGCCACCAGTAAAATTTAAGGATCATGTAGAAAGAATTGGACTTGGTTCCTCTATGTGAACTTCGTTATAAGAACGAATGTTTGAGAAACTCTGTTTGTGATATTCTCATATTATGACTTCTGTACACATGAATTTTGAGAAATATCATTGATGTTTGGACATTGAATAAACATATGGTTTATTCATTAAGTAATATGGGTTAGTATTTGAGAAATATGATGCATTGTGATACATGGAAGATAATACTCATATTAAGAGGACTTATCGCCATGATTCATGTATTTTTGTTTCTTACTGTAGTGAATGATGAAATATACGGACCAAGTGGGAGAATGTTGTTAGTTATTGTTTAACACTTTAATTAAGTGGTCCATAAATTCAACATTAAATTGTCACCATTAATCTACCCATAACCAATGGACTAAGGCTTATTGATGGTATGAGCATTTTTGGTCCCTAAACCTACAATTTTATCAAGACTCAAATACATCATCTAAAGAAGATTGTGAAGGTTTAGAAAAACCAAAATCAGAAAATCAAAGCATTTCTTGAGCAAGAAGAGCAATGGTTGGAGGTATATTATTAATCCATTTTATTCCGCATTTGATTTTATAAAGCATGTTTAGATCATATAAAAAATTACTTAGTTGATGAACAATTTGAGACTTCAGATAAAGCACTAGTCACACCCTAATTACGAAAGTTTCATCCATGAGGATCACTACTCTGAAAGGTGTGCGTGAGCATATCATGCAAATGAGGGACATTGCAGATCAATTAAATACTCTCGACGTTGAGATGTCCGAGTCTTTCCTTGTGCACTATATTTTAAAAACTTTCCCATGTCAATATGGACCCTTTAAGATATCCTACAACACACATAAGGATAAGTGGTCAATTAACGAACTTATGACCATGTCTGTTCAAGAGGAGGGAAGACTGACAATGGAAAAGCGTGAAAGTACATTTATGGCGGCGGAAAGACATGAAAACAAACCAATCCAAATGGAAAGGGAAAGGTAAAATACCCCCCCAAGGTGGAATAAAAAGGAATTTAAGTGTTTCTTCTGTAAAAAGAATGGACACATGAAGAGAGATTGCACCAAATTCAAGAAATGGCTTGAGACGAAAGATAAACCAATCTCATTTGTATGTTATGAATCTAATATGGTTGATGTTTTTTATAACACGTGGTGGATTGATTCTGGTTCTATAATTCATATTTCAAATACCTTGCAGGTTATGCAAAACCTAAAAAAGCCAGTGGAAAATGGGCAATACATTTATTCAGGAAACAAAATGCGCTCACATTTTGCTGCTGGAACATACATCCTAGTTTTAAGCAGTGATTTTATTTTAAAATTAGAAAAGACATTTTATATTCCAAGTTTTTCTAGGAATATAATTTATGTTTCAAGACTCGTACAATTTGGTTATTCTTATAAGTTCTAGGAAACATCTTTCAGTTTATATTATAAATCTGATCTTGTTGGAAATTGTACATTGTCTGATGGTCTTTTCTCTATTGATTACAAAATAATGTCACTTACAATAATATGCATGTTTACACTGGTATGAAACGATGTGTTATGAATGAAGATTCCTCTATTTTGTGGCACCAGAGCTCCATAGATAGGATTGAGAAATTAGTAAATGATGTAGCACTTAGTACTTTGGATTTTACCGATTTCAGTACTTGTGTGGACTGCATTAAAGGAAAGCAGACCAACAAGTCCAAGAAAGGTGCTAAGAGGAGTACGAACATATTAGAGATCATACATTCAGATATCTGTAGTTCAGTAACAGACTTGCATGGTCCAAAATATTTCATCTATTTCATTAATGATTATTCACGATATATTTATATATACTTGTTTTATAACAAGAACGAAGCACTAGACGCTTTAAAAATTTTAAAGCCGAAGTAGAGAAACAATGCGAAAAACAAATTAAGATCGTGAGAACAGATAGATGTGGAGAATATTATGGTAGATACACATGATGGACAAGCACCTGGTCCATTTGCGAAGTTTCTTCAAGAAAATGAGATAGCTGCCCAATACACCATGCCTGGTTCTCCAAACCAAAATAGTGTAGCAGAAAGAAGAAATCGAACCTTAATGGAGATGGTGAGGAGTATGCGAAGTAACTCCAAGCTTCCTGAATCCTTGTGGACTGGTGCTCTTAAAACTGTAGTGTATATATTAAACCGACTTCCAACTAAGGCTGTCCCAAAGACACCATTTGAATTATTCAACGGTTGGAAACCGAGTTTGCGACATATACGCTTTGGAATGTCCGTCTGAAATAAGAGTTTATAACCCACAAGAAAATAAACTAGACACAAGGACCATTAGTGGGCATTTCATTGGATATCCCGATGTTATAGATTCTATTGTCCAACTCACATGTGGAAGCTGTTGGAACATGCAGTCTAGTTTTAAGCAGTGATTTTATTTTAAAATTAGAAAATATATTTTATATTTCAAGTTTTTCTAGGAATTTAATTTTTGTTTCAAGACTCATACCATTTGGTTATTCATTTAAGTTCTAGGAAACATCTTTCAGTTTATTGGTTAGAATATTCCATATTATTTTATTTAGAATAATTCTTTTATCATATACAATATTTATTTATACATATTAAGAAAAATATTTCAATTTAATTAAAACAATTAAATTTGTATAATTTATAAATAATTATTTATTAGAAGTTTTATGAGCTAATTTTAGTTGACACAAAAATTATCAATAAAATTGCCATTATTAAACAATATCATCATGTATAATGAAATGACCACAAATTTGTACTATATCAAACTCCTCCTCCTCCAAACAAACCAAAACATAAAAATAAATAAATAAAATTAATTATTATAACTATTTCAATTTATTTAATTACATTAAAACAGATTATCTTTATTTAAAATTATTTAATTATTGATAATATATTACAAATGAATTATACCGTATGTATACATAAATTATAAATACCATAATATATAATACAAAATTATTTAAAGTATAAAATAAAAATAATACAAAATGAAGCAAAGGGTATTATTGATATTTGCACACGTTATCATGCCTAAGGATTGCTAAATCCATGTTTGGTTAGTGGGTTTATTTATCAAGCATCAATACCACATTTTCATGTGTTTACATGATTATGATGATTTATTAAAAAATCAACCAAACAATGGATAAAGAAGTTTAACATTCAATAATCCCACACAATCACCCCTACCAAACACACACGAGATTTTAAAAAATATATATATTTTAAAATTCTAGTGTTTATGGTGAAGCTATTACTCTGATGCCTATCTTGTTTGGTTATTTGCTTCCTCTAGAGCTTTAACTAGATTTTCAAGAAGAAATCCTTGACACCTACGTTATTTTCTTGTCAAAGAGAGTGGACAGCTGAAGTAGAAAAGTTCTGAGAATTCTTGAAAGAGTAAATTATGTGTTTTTTTTGCAAATAAAATCATGAACTAGTACTTGCTAATTATTGTGTGGCTAGTTGATGATGAGAAATTCTTCAATACATCGGGTTTGGACTATATACATAAATATAAAGAAAATGAATTAAATTATACATATAAACCAATGTTAATAAAATCATGGTAAAATAATTTTCTTTACGTTGGTTCATGCGTGCGGCTCAAATACGGTCCATACAAGAATTTTCCGTGAATGTTGTGTGTGATTTATTGTTTTGTAGAGTGATCTCTCCTAACATTCTATGTTTTTCTTGTCATTGTTTAACACGTGAGATACTTGTTTATGTGATATCATAAGTTACTTAAAATAGTGATATTCGAGTTTAACTTTAAGTCATTAGAAAGATTGTAAAATTAGTGTAAGTTGGCCTATTTTGATTTTTTTCGTTCTATAATTTGTTCAAAATATGATGTTTGTGCACTAACTTGTATTTCTTTTCCGTTTCGGTCCTTTTGGGTCGGAGACCATCGGAACAGCTTAGTTGACAACAAAAGATGCTTACGTGGCCTAAAAAATAGAGAATGCCCTATGTAGACAGACGCCAAGTGTTTGTGAATATTATAAAATTGACCCGTAAGTTGACATGTTTAAACAAAATAGAATGCAAAAGATCCGTGATCTCGGATTATGATTACAAGAAACCAGCAAAAGACTAGATGAATTTAGAAATTTGCAAAATTTCCGTCACACCAAATCATTGGAACACATTAGTTCCCATGTTAGAGACAAAAACCTCAGAAAGGAAAATGTTTGTCTCAAGACAATGAAACAGTATTCTCTTTTCTTGATATGTTTTGCCTGAATGGTATGAATCAAAATCGACAAATAAGAATCAAGACTATGATTTATTAATCTCACCGAATAATATGGAGCAGGCGACACGACGCTGATAGGATTCGGCACATTTAAAGAATCACAAAGGGCATACAATGCAGCCTGAATTTGCTGACCTGAATTGTATATTAACCAACGTATATGCCTCATGTATTTCGTTACACGTATCAATTCGTATGCCTTATATATTACATTACATACGCAACGCGTGTGAGTCGTCTGCTAGTTCTTGATGAAGTATGAATAGTCAATGTCAAAAGTACATTCCAGAGATAGGGAGTCATAGTAGTATTTTCGTATGCGGAAGATTGTGATAACTCAGTAGGGAAAGTGGATAGCTTGGTCCACAATATTCAATACATGGTTGCATTTTCAATACTTGTTACCTATATTTGTCTATCATATTAATTAAATTATTGTGACTTCATAAATAGCATAGGTATCATTTTCTTCTTTTGCTTTCAAGAGAAATGATGTATCTTATTTGCGGGAACTTCGAACCTGGAGTCACGGTAAAACCCCCCACAATCCCGAATGAATTTTGGCCGTCGGATCTGACCTTAAGGCAATAACACCGTTAGGGCATGTTTGGATTGAGGGATTATGATTAATAATCTTAGCTTTATTTTTAGTCACGTGTTTGGATTGCCGGATTAATAATCTTAAGTTTACTAATTCTGTCAAGAGATTGTGGGTATTCAAAACTTGGAAAAAATTTAAAAGAAAGTATACTCACTATTTACATTCACCAATATACATTAATAATGCTTCTAAGATGGTATAATATAACTAATGGATCACTTGTTAGATCAAAAGAAAAGTAAAAAGAATAAACCACACTGAATTCACCCAAAAGTATATATAAAAAAAGATATACATGTAATGGTGTTCTTTTTTCAAGGGCATCTTGAATTTTTTCCTGGTCCTCCATAATAAAAATAATTTCCCCAAACCCGATTAATTCCCCCCCTTATATCGTAGCAATTTGGATGATCGGCCAAAACCCGGAGATTTGATAAAGGGATTAAGCTATTATCCCAATCGACGACTTGTAGATTTCGAAAATATGATGCTTTTCCAAACCCTTCTATGGCGAAATGCCCGCTTCCCATTTGGGTCGACGTGTGTTGACCCGAGATCCGACTATTAACAATTTCACCCCCAAATTGAATCATTCTTGCATGATCCCTAAGATGTGTAAATAAAAAAGATGGCCAATAACCAACCAAAATCCCATTTCCAAACTCTAGCCACCAATTCCCATGCTTTGGATCCTACAAATTAATATGGCATTGATGATGTAAATAGTTATATACATGTAATAAAATATGAAAATTAATTCTAAAGATCTTAAAAATGAAGTAAAGAATGTTGTCCAACAAAAGGGTAAAAAATCTATGAGAGAGATCTTTGGTAAAAAAGAAGAGTTGGGGGAGAATCTTTTAAAGCACAAGCAAAATAATTTTGTCCATTGAGTGAATACAATCTTGTATTCTTGTGTAATGTGTTTTCTTACACCATGCGTACATTGGAAATTAAACATTCATTATGAAAGTTAAGCTCTACCATTCCTTTTCCTCTGCACCAACCAAACTAAACCCAACAAATAACAATAAAGAAATTAATAAATGCAAGTAATTTTTTTTAAAAAAGATTAACTTTGTTCATAATTATTAATAGTGTAAATTTTAAAAAAAAGAACTCATAGAATATCGGTCTTTACAATAGTAGTCCGAAACTTTTAATATGAATCAAATATACTTACATAGAAATTATTTTTTAATCAGTACTAGTCCCAAATTTTTGCTATTAATCAAAAGTGCTCTCAAAGTCCACATTCAATTATGTGACCATTTTTGTTAAAAATTAATTTATGTGTGGTTAAATTTGTTAAAAAAAACGTTTACGTGATACTATTTTTGATTAAAAATAATTTTGTAAGATTAAATTTGATTAGTCCTATAAATTTAAAATTAATATTGAAAAAGTTCATATTCTATCAAATCATTGTTTAAATTTACCCTTAGCAATATATTCAAGAATCAGTACACTACATCAATTCATTAATGAGCTTTTTTTTCCTCAAAAAAATAAATATTTGTTTTGACTAAATTGCCTTTGACCTAACAAAAAAGAAAATTGAAGATTATACCTCTTCGTTAAGATGTCCATCGTTATAGTACCTTTTACATGAAATTGTTATGTAATTGTATATATTGAATTTATTCATAAAAAAAATTTAAAAAGAAGGATAATTAAAAATTAATCCATTTTTATTAAAAGAATCATTAAAATTTGGAGAAATAATTACCTTCCACACCAACAAGCTAATGTCAAATTGGCCAGCATTGTAAGATGATATTGGAGAAATGGCAGCCCCAATTGCTATTCTATTGTTGGTCTGAACAAAACCTGAGCACAGCAGATTATAACATCCCGTTGCTTGATATGCATCGTTCTGCATCATTTCACTATCGTAATTATAACTATTGATTTACAATATTAGTCACACATCATTAAATAATTAATCAATTACTAATTGATAAACAATGGTTATAGTATTTGATGGATTATAAACATGGTTCCCCAACTGTCTTTCCGTAACAGAAATGGCAGCCGCCGCTGCAAAATTCCAGACTAAAAAGAATGTATAAATATAGCGGCAATTTCGCGACCATCGCGGAATGGGACCGCGATTTCACGGCCAATCGCGGCCGTTGCGAAACATTTTTTAAAAAAATCAACTTTGTCCAATTTTTTTGTATTTTTATTTATTAAAAATTTGTCTCATTATCTAATTATTTTTATTCTAAATATAAAAAAATTCATGATAATAATAGCGGCCCTTCCACAAAAGATCAATGAAACTGGAGCACCTACCTCCACGATCGTATTGACAAACCATGATTATTAGTGGATCATAATAGTCCTCGTCAAGTTATAAAAACACATAATCTATTTAAATTTTTTTAATAAGCTAAGTGGATAAAAGTTCTTACATCTAAGGTGACAAAAAGTAAATTGGGAACATATTGTTACAATAAACAGTATCCGTGGGAAATTCGAACATATCCTTACAGCATTGTCCGATGGCCCCAATTGTTTTGGGGTCATGAGATCCATATGTAAATATGTGGAACCCATGATCCAAAATGAATTGAGATCGATGATCTTGAGTCAGAATATGGAAGTTCCCTGTTTGTGGACATAAAAGAATAAGAATAAGAATGAATGAAACTTACAGTCCAGTAGGTGAAGAATCTGGGATAATTGTCCCCATACAGCTCTGGACTTACCTGTTGGAAATTGAATAAAAATTAGCAAATCCATTGCATACAACGTATGGTAGTTGAAATATGTAATAGTTGATTTAATAAGGTTGGAGAAAATTAATTTCCCATTATCTGGAATAGTATTATGTCGACAATAAATACCCGTGTTTTTAATAGTACCAATATTATTGTCTTAAAAATATGCAATTTACCAAATGTAATTGTGAATATGTGCAAAACACTAACTCCATGTAAGTGACCGATGTGCTATTTTTACAAACAACTTGGTATATACTACCTATTTAGTATTTACAAATCGCAAGGGGTAAAATCTATTAGCGATACTGTATGTGATAAATTGCCACCGACTCGTTTAAAATAGATAAAGGAAAAAAAAAACATGCCTGCCACCCAGCTTCAATAGTATTAAGATCATCGCCAAATGAACCTGAAATGACCCAAATTTGAGATAAGCTAAATTCATATTGATTAGCAACTCGTGGCGCCCACACATTCAAACTTGCTTTAGCTCCGAAATATTCATCACCAGTCACATACCCAACCGCATGCTGCAACTCCAATATAATAACACCATCAAATCAAAATATTTTGCATATTTTCTAAATTAAATTAACTCAACTCTAGCACATGGTAAAAAATCATGAAAATCTGAAAGAAAAATATTATTTGCTTATGAAATTAATAAATCGCCCTTAGAAAAGTAGGCAGTGTAATTTGTGAACAAGTACAAAACACTCATCCATGTATGTACTACAGGGGTAAAATATCTATTTCGAAAACCGTATTGGTAAAATGTCTGTTTATAAATAAATTGTAAAGCTTGGTAAATTTTACAAATCACGTGCGTAAATTGTCACTATCTTCGTTTTAAGTTGCTGTAATGTTTTGGACTTCTAACCTCATGTCCCCCGCTGGAAGAATCCCTTCTAATCGGTTTTCTAAGTTTTCTTCCGAATCTCTGAATCGAGCTTGCTCGTAAAACATCTTGCTCCGTTGTTCTTCGAATCGGAATCGTGCCATCCGGGCAAAATTCATTGGAACTGCTCCAAAGTTGAAAGTTTTCTTCAAAGATTCCGGTTGTGGTGGCGTACCCTTTTGGCCTCTCTGGTGCATCCTACAAAATTCAAAAAAAAATAAAAACAATAACAAAGCAAGCTCCATTTTCTTGAGATTTACATTGAATAATTTTAATATGATATTTATTACCAATGGTTTTTGGCCTTTTAATTCTGGATGATCAAAAGCTGGTTGCTCGTCTGCTAATACACAATCTATGATATCACCATCAGGACTCTGCAAAGTTTAAAACATGGGAACTACATCAAATTCCTGAATCGAACCATTAAGAACAAGTAATATATGTATTTTATAAAGAGCGAACATAGTTTATAGTAGACTATGAGCAAAAATTTTACTCCAAAAGTTGAATTAAATCCAAGAAAATTTGCCTGAATAGTCTTGACAGAAGGCTTGTTGATTTTCGTCAAATGGGCTCTGATGGTCTTCAATTTCTTGTATTCTTTTTGGGGCCGAAAACTCTGTTCCGTTTCATTAAATTGAACAGATTGAACAGAGGAGACAAAAAACAAGAAGACGACGAAAGATGAAAAGCAACTAGAAGCTATTCTTGACGGGTTCTTGTATCTTTTTTCTTGCAAAAAAACTGTCTGTATTCGAATACATTGACGTTGTCTTCTTCTGAGTTCCAAAGTGCTGGACAAAATCTCCATGGGTTTTTCAAATTCGACAGCTCAAATTAAGGCAAGCAACAAGTTACAGCTCACTCTCCATTTCCAAAGCTTCGAAACTTTTTAAAAAAATCGATTACCTCTCCCCACGCTTCTATGATCTTGTTTCCTATTCTTACAATGTACGATTGAGCATGAAATAATTATAAAAAAAATGAGAATTTTATGTGTATGTGTGTGAGAATTTTTAGAACTCTGGCCATGTGGGGCGAGGGGTATAAATAAAGGTCGGATGAGCTAGATCCGTGGTCAAGTCAAAACATGGTAAATGGAGCAATTGATTTCTTTAAATTTTAAAAAAATTCATAATTAAACACATTTTTATATAAATATAAAATAAAAATATTATCAATTTTTTTTAAAAATGATTTTACATTTTAACTCATTTTAAAGATACAAATTCCTAATCCTCCACTGACTAAATCAAGACTAATAATTAAATGACATTTTTGGTAAGTAATTTTAAGTAGTATTTTTACTATCCGAACCCTAAAAAAGATGCATCACCCGACTTTCCTACTACAGCTAACAAGAGAGGCATCAATCGACCTATCTATTACGATGAGTTTTCTAAGTTGGTTATCGGAAAAAAATTCAGTCACCAACCCGGCCATAACCGGATCCCGAATTTTTTTTAAAATGACGGATACCCGATACCCGAACAAAAGTGTCCACGGCTAGTGTGAAGTGGAAATGAGGAATGACTGTTTCCAGTCCCCAATACAAAGACTGGAACCAACTTTTGATGTGGAAAATTTGTTGGATTTTTATAATAGTATATATTATTGTTGTTATTTACTTTGGGGTCTGAAGACATAAGGGAATTACAGTTGATTCTGATATTCCAAAGTTTCTTACTTTGTGTGGTTCTCTTTTTCCCTTCCCTAGATGTTCTTTATGTCAGCTACCCATTTTCACACCCATGATTTTACCAAAGTATATTTGTACGTATTTAATGTTATATACTATTTATGTTACAATACACAACTACATTTATTTGGGCCATTTTCTTAGAGTAAAAGTTTCCAACAAAATAAAAGTAAAGTTTATGTCAAAGTGGCACATTTAATGAGCAAAGACATTTCTTGAAAAGGAAAAAAATTGGTTGCTTGTAATTATTAGTTAGCACCAGGGTTTTCAAAATCGGACCAGAGATGAAATCGATGTCCTTACTTGTTATATGTTCGCTCAATTCAACCAGTTGAACCACTGGTTCAACCGATGATGACGTCATCATTATATAATATCTATTTTATTTGTTATAAAATACATATATCATATATTTGTTATAGTTGCAAGTTCTTCACAATATAAATGTCATTGCACCAACATTACATGTCAAACTTGAAAAATCATATCAAACCAATTGTTCAACATAAAATAAAAACAATAAAACATCTAAAAAACAACAAGCAATACATAAAAAGAACAATATCTCAAAAGCATAAGAAAATATTTAAAAAATTATGAAATGAAACATATTTATATATAACATACAAGACACATTTATGAAATTATTGGATTTTTGATATATACATAAAATATTATTTTGTAATTATTTCAATAACAATAAGTTATATATTACATATTTTTGTTCTAAAAATTGATTTATAATTTTGACAAAAATAAAAAAACTAGAATTTTTTAAAAGAAAGAAAAATGAAGAAACAATCGGTTTAACTGATCGACCGATTCATCAGTTGAACCGGTTTTTTACCGGTTCAATCCAGTTTTTAGCAAAATGATTTATAGGGTCAATCGAACCGGATCAAGCATCGGCTACCGGTTGAACCGGCCGATCCGATCGGTTTTCAAAAAACTGGTCAACACAATATAAAGTAAAATAAGATTTTAAGCATAGACCTCCTTTTCTACGAGAATTCAGACCTTTCTTTAACGTTTTCACGTAATGACCAACTTTAGCATAATGATTTTGCTTGCGATAAAATTACCACTAAAAGATATATAACATATATTCGAGTCAACAAGTGACTGCACTAAAATTCATATCCTCCAACACAATTACATATGATTCTTTTTTTTTTTTAAGTAAATTAAGAATTTACAAATATTTAATGATCAAATTAAAAGGTGGGCAAAAATTAATTCCTCCAAAAAGGTAATTGAAAGGCTGCAAAAGGGTTTGGTTGGTTTAGGAATAGGGGACAACAGATGGATTCTTGAAATGAAAAGGGCCAGTTTATAATTATTAGGCCACATTATTAATCTTAAATTGTATCAAATTTTACAGCAATCTTGGTGATAAACATAATCATACCATGTGTGTGCGTTCTTCATATATTTATTTGCATGCCAATAAAATTTTGCTATTTTATTTTTACAAAAATATAAAAAATAGGTAGGTCCCTTCCTGGATTTATGGGGTGGGTGTAATACTCATGTCCTAAATAGGTAAAAATTGAATATTTAAAATGGTTTATAAATGATTATAATGAGCTCGTATATTTTCATAAAATGAGGACATATATGAGTTGCTACACCAGTCTAACGTGCAATCACGTTGCCCGAGCATGAGCCCCGGGATGTGATTGCGAGACTTGGGAGATAATGCTCGACATGATGAGCCTCGTGCTAAGAATCAAGTCACCTTTTATGAATTCAAATTTGACAACTAATTAACACGTGTTTGAGTTAGTCAAATTTGATGGGTTTGATTTTGTAAGCAATGAGGTATTAATTTTTGTTTTCTTCCCTAGTCTCCACCTATAAATATCCACCAATTTTTCATTCTAAAACCATCCAAAAAACACAAATCTTTCTTTTTTTCTACAAATAAAGTTGTTGAGGTAAATGTGAGATTGAATGTTAGAATTTCTTAAGGATATTTTTATCCTTGGAATAAAAGAGCAAGTGAGCATAAAAAATAGAGTGTTCTTAGTGAAATACCGTGTATTCTCAATTCTCGTCTCTTATTTGTTATCAATAAAAAAGCAGTCTCCTTGAGAATTATTGAGTGGACGTAACTCAATTTGTGGTGAACCACTATAAATAGTGGTGTTCATCTTGTTCAATTGTTGATTATGTGCTTGTGATATCCGCTGCGTAATTATCTTAATTATATGTTGATTTCTGTGATACCCAACAACTGGTATCAGAGCAGATTCTCAAATACTATATGAAGTCCTCGTATGCTCTGTGGTTGAAGCTTAGTCTGAACTTCCATATCAGAAAAGGCTTTCTAGATAGTATTAGGGAAGTAATTTCTTTTGTGTTAAAGCTTTAACGATTAATTAGTTGGTAGTAGTCACATATGATGTAGGTACGTACAAGCAAGAAGATTAGCCTTAATTGTTCTAATTATCAAATTTGGAAAAGCAAGATGAAAGATCTCATGTTTGTCACCAAGATGCACCTACCGATGTTCAGCGAGACTAAACCAGAAGAGAAATCAGATGCCAAATAGACCTTTGAGCATGAGCAGGTCTGCGGGTACATTCGACAATTTGTTGATGACAACGTATATAATCACATCTGTAATGAGACTCATGCCCGTACACTTTGGATGAAGTTGGATACATTATATGCCTCCAAAAGTGGCAACAACAAATTCTTCCACCTGAGCAAGCTAGTTCAGGCTCGGTACAAAGAAGAAACTCTGGTAGTAGATCACTTAAACAAGATTCAAGGAGTCGTGCATCAGTTATCAAGAGTGGGCATAAAGATAACACTGATTGTAGCTTCATTATCAGAGTCTTGGGAGACTCTGTGTAATGCCTCGATATGAATGAAACGTGTAATGCCTCGATATGACTGAAACATGTTTGTTGTGATTATTGAGCAATCATAAACTAATAATTGTATGATGTGGACTCGGGTTCGGGTGGAACCAAGTGAGAGTCGTTGATATGAATTATACATGTTTGCTATGATTATTGCATAATTGTGTTTATTGCGGTATGACGTGGACTCGAGTTCAAGTTGAACAGAGTATGGAACGTAAAGATATATGTCGAGTGGAGAACATATAATAAAAACATGGTTTACATGTTTATGTTGCAACAAAATTGATGTTCATGATTTGGTGATTATATGGCAAGACAACTAAGCTATATGTAGGAAGGACATGAGCTACATGTAGTTGGACAACAAATTTACAGCATTTGGCTTGGCATTTGATGTGCATGTGAGAGTCATTTGGTTTAGCCTTTCATGTACATTGGAGTTGAATTTAACATGGATAATGGAATATATATGAGTCCATTGCAGAATTTAAACTCATAGTAACACCTTCAAACATCTACAAATCTCTACATCTCTTGAGAAATCTTGGAGCTTTGTCTTGGAAGTGAGCTTTCAAGAAACTTTGTAGAGAAAGAGGAAGTAATTTTATTGGTAAGGAGAGTAAGGCTTCAATGGTTTATCATGCTAGAAAGTGTACTTCTTTGGTTGTGTTGAGTTATGAAGCATGAAAACCTGTTTATATGATGTTAGAGTATGCATGTAGCAAGTTTTAATGCTAGAAAGTGGGGTGTATGAGAAGCACCAAGAAGATAGACATGAAATCACCATTGTTTGGAATTTCTGCTGTCTAGCGATCGATCGCTAGCATCGTGCCGATCGATCGCTGAGACAGTGATTTAAGGAGGTTTATGTAATACCCCCGAAATGTGATATGATTATGTTCTACGATGATAAATTATGATGTGTTTAAGGGTTGTGGTGTATTTAAATTGGGTGCCACGATTTATGTTATGATGATATGTTGTGGGGAACATGTTGGGTGTTTTAAGAGATGTATTAATTAAATGAAGTTAGAAAATATCGAGTGAGGATATTTTAATACATCGTACTATATATCGGGACACAATTAAACACCTCAAGGCACCCCAACCACACCACCCCCCCTACTCGGCCACCTCCCCTTTTCCTACTTGTCAAAGCCCATACCCCCCACTTGGTCATGCCCATGCTTCCAATCACTTTTGCAGCCAAATCATCCCCTTCTCCTTCTCTTGCTCCCCCATTTTCGTTCCAGCTTAGCAGCTGTAAGGCAAGGAAAAATCTTGGTAAGAAGGTGTTCAAATCCTTGCAAAAAGAGGAGCAAAAAGAGAGGGGTAAGTGGGTACCCTGTTTTTCTGGGTTTGTGTTTGAGCTTGGGTTTGGTGGGTTGTTTTTAATGCATGCTAAGTTTAGGTTTGGGTGAAACCTTGGTATGGGTGCTTACATGAAAGTATTATGTAACTATTAGCATGTTTGCTCGAGCATATTACATGTTTTATATGGTAGATTTCTAGTTATGAAACTATGTGCTCGAAAATCTGGGCAAAGAAGAACATACTCTGTTTTCTGTAAAGTTGGTTGAGGATGAAGATTATGATGATGTTATGATGCATGTTAGCTTAGGTTTTGTTAAACCTTTGATTTTAGAGCTTACATGGATATTTTATGAAGTTCTTCACATGTTTGTTTCAGCATGAAAGATGTGTTATGAAGTAGAAAAGATGGTATGAAAAGAGGTGCTCAAAAGTCTGGGGAAAATCCCGATTTTTCAGAGCTCTCGATCGATCGAGATTTGGTCCCGATCGATCGAGCGAGACAGAAGGTCTAATGCATGTTTTCAAAATTTTGGTGCCGATCGATCGAAGGATTTCTCGATCGATCGGTGAAGCTCCTCGATCGATCGGTAAAATGTTTCGATCGATCGAGCGAGACAGAATGCTAAGGCACTGTTTGTGCACAGTGTCTCGATCGATCGAGACCTTGGGCCGATCGATCGAGAGAGGCAGAAAGTTGAAAAATATAATGATGTTTTATTTTGTTAAGTTTATGATGTGAGATGGTTTTGAGGCATCTAATATGGTATTATGTGGTCCTGTAGAACCATCCCAGGTACCGGCACCATCAAGGAGATAAAGTCTGTTGACTCCTCCTCCTTTTGAAAAGGTACGTAAGAGGCGTACGGGCATCGGACGGTAACACACATCTTTATACTACGACTATGCTTTTATTGCATGAGTATTCACGATGAAATGACGATGTTTATACGATGTTTACACGATGATGTTTATACGATGTTTATTCGATGAAGTTCATACGATGTTTACTGCTTATATGATGCTTATATGATGACACTTATACGATGTAATTGTGGTAAATGCCATGGGGTAAGATGCCCCACATGGTAAGAGGCCATGCGATGTAATTGTGGTAAGATGCCACGGGGTAAGATGCCCCACATGGTAAGAGGCCATGCGATGTATTGTGGTAAGATGCCACGGGTAAGATGCCCCATATGGTAAGAGGCCATACGATGATATTGTGGTAAGATGCCACGGGGGTAAGACGCCCCATATGCATGATTATAAATCAGGGACAACAATAAGAAGTTAATGAGAAATCCAGCATATTTACTTAACAAATATTTCATGCATTTGCTATGATGTTTTTATGATGCTAAGTAAGATTGTATATGCTCATGATGTGTTGTCCCTGTAGGTACACTTTTGGACGGAAGGACTAAGGGTCGGGTTGAGACAGTGAGCTACGAGGGACACAGGAATGTATAGGATTAAAGTTATGATTAGTATCTACTCTAGGAGTAGTGTAAATCTAAATGACATTCTTTTAGAATGTAATGAATTATTTTTGAAGTTTTGTATTTTGGCCTGTAATCCTGTTAGCTCGTGTAACAACCAAAACCTTAAGATGTTACCTTAATGCATGATTAGTCCTTCTTATGTCTTTTAATCACTGTTAAGGTGGAAGACCCCACATTAGTGGTATCAGAGCAGTGGTTAGATAACTCGGGAATGAGTGAAGGGTAGCCTTAGCAATAAGTTAGCTATGTGCTTACTTTTGGACATGTTTATATGTATGTTATTCATAAAGAAGAAGATGTTATACTAACATGTTCAATTATCTAACGATGAGTTTTATGAATTGCTTTTGGTGTTGTTATTAACCCTTGTGTTGCAGCATGGCAGCAAACATAGAAGTGGGTGACACCATTAGTGTAAATGCAAGTGCTGGGCGTACGAACCCATTGCCACCACCAGCCTTGGGAGAGGAACCCTCTGAACAGCAGTTGCTACCTGGGGAATTGAGCTTGGCTCAGTTTATGATGTATCGACCTCCGATGTTCGAGGGAACTGAATCAGGAGAGAAAGCGGAGGAATGGTTAGAGAGGATCGAACAAATATTTGTGGCAGCGCCTTGTGCAAAGACAGCCTGGATCCGATTAGCAGAATTTCAGCTGTCCAAGAAGGCACTGATGTGGTGGAAAACCACAGTGATTGAGCAAGAGGCTCTGGGACAGGAAGTGAATTGGAAGATGTTCCGAACGCGGTTTCTAAACCGCTATTTCTCAGCCGCTGCAAGACAGGCCAAGGAGGATGAGTTTACCAGTTTAAGACAAGGTACCATGCCTGTATCTGACTATGCTCTACATTACTGTTCCTTACTACGATATGTGCCACACATTGCTGCAAGCACTCAAGCGAAGATGCGGAACTTCATGAAGGGCTTAAGGCCTGAACTGTATGACAGGGTGATCACTTATGGCCCTGCCTGTTTTGATGATGCACTCTCACGAGCTGAGCTAGCTGAACTGGGAGTTGGTGCATATCCTGATGCTGTGCCACCTCCGGCACCCCCTCAGAGATCTACTTCTGACAATTTGAAGCCCAGGGGTGATCAGTTTAAGCCTAGGGGGAACACTTCAGCATCGAGATTCAGTGGCAAGAGGCCCGAGAATCGATGGAATGGGAAAGGTAGGAATGATGCTCCATCTGGGAGAGGACAGTCTCAGGGAGACAGATCTGGAAGAGTTCAGTGCACTCTTTGCGGGCAACCACATTTGGCAAAGGACTGCGTAGGATGTTATGTCTGTGGCGACAGAGGCCACTTTGCTTGGTGGTGTCCCAACAGGGGAAGACAGCAGAGCTCTACGGGGAGACCTGCGGACAGAACGGCACAACACCGGCCACCTTTTGTGCCAAGACAGTATGGAGGTCAGCCCGCGGGGCCACCTCAGGGACAGGTGTATGCTTTGACGAGGGAGCAGGCTACAGCGGCCCCGGAGGAAGTTATAGCGGGTACGTGTCTTTTATTTACGCACCCTGCTCTTATATTGATAGACACAGGTGCGTCACACTCTTTTGTGTCGACGAGTTTTGTTGAAAGGCACCACATATGCACTTCTCCGTCCCCCATGCCTCTTATGGTCTCTACCCCCGCTGGAAGAAGTTTGACTACGGATCAGATTGTCTATGATGGCCTCATTTATTTTGAGGATAATGAGCTAAGATCAGATTTGATTGTGCTGGGAATGTCAGACTTCGATTGCATTGTAGGCATCGATATCCTGAACAAGTATCAGGCAGTGGTAGACTGCAGGCAGAGGACTGTCCGATTTAGATCTGTATTGGGAGTCCAGTGGACATTTTATGGAGATGGTTCCCGTCCGAAGATTCCGTTAATATCTGATGTCAAGATGACACAGCTATTGGAACGAGGTCATGCAGGATATCTTATCTATGCTGTTGATATGACGGATAAGAGGAAGGAATTAAAGGTTGAGGATGTGCCCGTAGTGGCGGAGTTTCCTGATGTCTTTCCAGAGGAGATTCCCGGATTCCCACCGACGAGAGAGGTCGAGTTTGGGATTGAGTTGCTACCTGGGACGTCTGCAATTTCTCGTGCCCCGTATAGGATGGCACCAGCGGAGCTAAAGATTCAATTGCAAGAGCTCCTAGACAAAAACTACATACGCCCTAGCGTATCGCCATGGGGTGCGCCTGTCTTATTTGTTAAGAAGAAAGATGGATCGATGCGTCTATGCATTGACTATAGGCAGTTGAACAAAGCTACAGTAAAGAACAAGTATCCACTTCCGAGGATCGATGACTTGTTCGATCAGTTGCAGGGTACGAGGCTCTACAGTAAGATCGATCTGAGGTCGGGGTACCATCAGATTCGAGTAAGAGAAGATGATGTTCAGAAGACGGCTTTCAGGACTAGATATGGGCACTATGAATTCCTGGTCATGCCTTTTGGGGTGACGAATGCCTCAGCTGTCTTCATGAGTTTGATGAACAGGGTGTTCCAGCCATATTTGGATCAGTTCGTCATAGTCTTTATTGACGACATACTTATTTACTCTCGGACTGAAGAAGAGCATGTAAGGCACTTGAGGACAGTGCTTCAGATCCTTAGGGATCATCAGTTATATGCAAAGCTTAGTAAGTGCGATTATGTTCTACGATGATAAATTATGATGTGTTTAAGGGTTGTGGTGTATTTAAATTGGGGGCCACGATTTATGTTATGATGATATGTTGTGGGGAACATGTTGGGTGTTTTAAGGGATGTATTAATTAAATGAAGTTAGAAAATATCGAGTGAGGATATTTTAATACATCGTACTATATATCGGGACACAATTAAACACCTCAAGGCACCCCAACCACACCACCCCCCCTACTCGGCCACCTCCCCTTTTCCCACTTGTCAAAGCCCATACCCCCCACTTGGTCATGCCCATGCTTCCAATCACTTTTGCAGCCAAATCATCCCCTTCTCCTTCTCTTGCTCCCCCATTTTCGTTCCAGCTTAGCAGCTGTAAGGCAAGGAAAAAGCTTGGTAAGAAGGTGTTCAAATCCTTGCAAAAAGAGGAGCAAAAAGAGAGGGGTAAGTGGGTACCCTGTTTTTCTGGGTTTGTGTTTGAGCTTGGGTTTGGTGGGTTGTTTTTAATGCATGCTAAGTTTAGGTTTGGGTGAAACCTTGGTATGGGTGCTTACATGAAAGTATTATGTAACTATTAGCATGTTTGCTCGAGCATATTACATGTTTTATATGGTAGATTTCTAGTTATGAAACTATGTGCTCGAAAATCTGGGCAAAGAAGAACATACTCTGTTTTCTGTAAAGTTGGTTGAGGATGAAGATTATGATGATGTTATGATGCATGTTAGCTTAGGTTTTGTTAAACCTTTGATTTTAGAGCTTACATGGATATTTTATGAAGTTCTTCACATGTTTGTTTCAGCATGAAAGATGTGTTATGAAGTAGAAAAGATGGTATGAAAAGAGGTGCTCAAAAGTCTGGGGAAAATCCCGATTTTTCAGAGCTCTCGATCGATCGAGATTTGGTCCCGATCGATCGAGCGAGACAGAAGGTCTAATGCATGTTTTCAAAATTTTGGTGCCGATCGATCGAAGGATTTCTCGATCGATCGGTGAAGCTCCTCGATCGATCGGTAAAATGTTTCGATCGATCGTGCGAGACAGAATGCTAAGGCACTGTTTGTGCACAGTGTCTCGATCGATCGAGACCTTGGGCCGATCGATCGAGAGAGGCAGAAAGTTGAAAAATATAATGATGTTTTATTTTGTTAAGTTTATGATGTGAGATGGTTTTGCGGCATCTAATATGGTATTATGTGGTCCTGTAGAACCATCCCAGGTACCGACACCATCAAGGAGATAAAGTCTGTTGACTCCTCCTCCTTTTGAAAAGGTACGTAAGAGGCGTACGGGCATCGGACGGTAACACACATCTTTATACTACGACTATGCTTTTATTGCATGAGTATTCACGATGAAATGACGATGTTTATACGATGTTTACACGATGATGTTTATACGATGAAGTTCATACGATGTTTACTGCTTATATGATGCTTATATGATGACACTTATACGATGTAATTGTGGTAAGATGCCACGGGGTAAGATGCCCCACATGGTAAGAGGCCATGCGATGTAATTGTGGTAAGATGCCACGGGGTAAGATGCCCCACATGGTAAGAGGCCATGCGATGTATTGTGGTAAGATGCCACGGGGTAAGATGCCCCATATGGTAAGAGGCCATACGATGATATTGTGGTAAGATGCCACGGGGGTAAGACGCCCCATATGCATGATTATAAATCAGGGACAACAATAAGAAGTTAATGAGAAATCCAGCATATTTACTTAACAAATATTTCATGCATTTGCTATGATGTTTTTATGATGCTAAGTAAGATTGTATATGCTCATGATGTGTTGTCCCTGTAGGTACACTTTTGGACGGAAGGACTAAGGGTCGGGTTGAGGCAGTGAGCTACGAGGGACACAGGAATGTATAGGATTCAAGTTATGATTAGTATCTACTCTAGGAGTAGTGTAAATCTAAATGACATTCTTTTAGAATGTAATGAATTATTTTTGAAGTTTTGTATTTTGGCCTGTAATCCTATTAGCTCGTGTAACAACCAAAACCTTAAGATGTTACCTTAATGCATGATTAGTCATTCTTATGTCTTTTAATCACTGTTAAGGTGGGAAGACCCCACAGTTTATGCTTGTAGCGATCGATCGCTGCATGTGACCGATCGATCGCAAGTTGTAGTGATCGATCACTAAAAGAGTACCGCTCTATAGCTAGAAGGCCGTAACATTATGTAAAAATCAGACTTTAATAGCGATCGATCGCTAGCATCCATTCAAAATGGTCATCTGATTCTCTTCTAGGCATGACAATAATATCACTCCCATGTCTTCCCCAACAGTTAACCATGTCACATGTTTCCTACATGACAATATCCACGCAGGGTGAGCATGCCAGTAATATTCATAATCATAATGAATAACAATAAAAACTTAAACAATAACTTGTAAGGACACTGCCTGTATACAACGGATCCATCCCTGATCCATCAAATTGTCCTTGTTCTCATCATTTCATTTTCCCACAAAATGCGCAATCTTATCAATACGCATATCGATATACTCATCGCTAATATAATAGCGGTCCAATATACTCAACACTATAATAATAGCGGTCCAATACTCATCGCTATAATACCACTCCATACTCATCGCTATAATAATAGCGGTCCATTACTCGTCGCTATAATAATAGTGGTCAAATCATACTCATATATTGTTTATACCATAAGCACCCTAAATTTAGCTTACACATTTAAGCATAACACAACATTATCACATTGCTCGTACGTCACTATGTACCTCTTGGTCCAAGGTTAATATCAAGCTATCCACCTCTCTGTCCAGGCTCTACATGAATTTAACAATGCAAGATAAATTCATTAACAAATTAAACTTTATTTCATTAGCATCACTTTATGCTCAACCCCACTATCTCAACTTCAAGCAATAATCATTTATGGATTAATAGAATCAAACATAAAAACTATATCTCAAAATTTGGAACCACTAACATTTTTTTCAAAATCTTGCATCCGGAGGCGATCGATCACCCAATAATTTTTTTCAAAAAACAAAAATTCCCTTCGTGATCTATCGCTACATCCCAGCGATCGATCGCTAGCCCTCATAAATTGGTGCCAAATTTTCGGCTGCTCACAATCGATTGGCCAGGTACCCGCGATCGATCGTGAGCTCTGAAACATGAAAAATCCTCCATTTTTTTACCATTTCAAAACCTTCCTAAACAAAAATACCAGTAGTCCCAATCATCCCCAACTTCCACACAAGCTTAGAATGAACAATAATCAACCACAACAACTTAAACCCACACCAAAGTTTACACAACCCACAAACCCAATTAAACAAACTTATCAAATTTAGCCACCAAGAATTTAACTCACAATCCTTTCAAAAAAATCAAATGAAATACCATCAAAACACATAAATAAACTTACCCAAAGTCGTCCTCAAAGAAAAATCAAGTTGAAAGGAGGTTGAGCAAGAAGAGGAGATGGGGCGATTTTTAGGGCGGGCAAGAAGGGGAGAAGAAAATGATTTGGTGTTTGAGGTTCTTGGTGAACCCAATTAACAAGGCTTTATTTAAGCACAGTTGCACATAAGTCCTCATACCATAACTAAATGCAAAAATCATCCCCCAAATCAATTACACTATAATTTTCACACACTCTATTTATTCAACTCCAGGCCTCCCATTTACTGTCACAGTTTAAAACAGTTATTAACATAACCTAAAAATTGAGCATTACAGTTAGGATGGGCAATTAAGGACTATCCAAGATTATTGGTAAAGAAGATAACATTGGTCTTGAAAGGCGTCAGGTACATACCTGACATGCGCCCGAGTCTAATTTCAGTCAAAAGACTGGATGAGGAAGGTTTCTGCACCACCTTCCATAAAGGAGAATGCAAGATTCTCAGAGGCTCACTTATGGCAGCGAATAGATTAAAGATGTCAAATTTGTACATAGTACATGGAAAATCTTATGAGAGCATGAATTATGCAGCAGCAGAAAAGGACTCAATAGAGTCGTGGCACCGACTTCTTGACCACATAAGTGAAAATAATCTTACACGCCTTGTGTGTATGCAAGTTCTGATAGGTATAAAGCATGTTCATATGAAACACTACACATATTACTTGGCCGGAAAACAAAATAGAATATCATTCAAAGGTTCACCTCCAAGCAGCGCCAAGAAAATTTTAGATCTGGTGCACTCGTATCTATGTGGACCAATGCAAATATCACTCGGCGATACGAGATATTAGGTAACTTTCATCGATGACCATTCCCAAAAGATTTGGATGTGGACATTCAAAATCAAGGACCAATTAGGAAACATTCAACAAGTTTCTAAACTTGGTTGAATGACAAATATGCATAAAACTTAAATGTGTTTGAACTAATGGTGGAGAATACATTGGATTCTTTGATGAGATATATAAAAAAACAGAATCCAACACCAAATGACTCCACCAAAAACACCGCAACTCAATGAATTTACTGAACGTGAACAGAACCTTGGCAGAAAGAGTTAGAAGTATGTTATCACATGCAAAGCTGTCTAAGGACTTTTGGGGTGGGACCATGGTTGCAGCTGCATATGTGTTGAATCGCTCACCATGTGTTCATCTCAATTATGATTTTTCGGAGCAGGTGTGGCAAGGAAAATAATAATCATTTGCAGGTATTTGGATGTGATGCTTACGTTCATATACCAACGGATGAAAGACATAAGTTGTATGCCACAACAAGAAATTGTGTATTTATAGGCTATGACGAGGATCAACTAGGATACAAGTTTTACAATATAGATCTCAAAGAGCCTACAAAAAGTCATGATGCCGTATTTCAGGAGAATGTATTCTTGGAGAATGCAAGAGAGGAGAATGGTGGATCTGAAGAAAATCTTGAATGGTGGCCTTCAACGGTAAATCCACAACCGGTTGAAGATGAAGAAGTACAGAATGATCATGAGGAAGTTCCACCTGATGACGAAGTCCTTTTCACAATGAACCACCAGTAGAAGGTTCTCATACCACAAGTTCTGGAAGAGTAGTACGACCCTCAACCAGATATTCTCCGAATGAATATATTATGCTAACTGACGGGGGAGAACAAGAAAGCTTCGATGAAGCTATGACCGATGAACACATGGATAAATGGATGGAGGTCATGCAAGATGAAATGCAATCATTGCATGAGAATGACACATTTGAGCTAGTGACGTTGTCAAAAGGCAAGAAAGCTTTGAGGAATAAGTGGGTGTTTGGGTTAAAGCATGAAGAGCACAGTAGTCAACCGAGATTCAAAGCTAGGATCGTCATCAAAGGTTTCCGTCAGAAACAAGGAGTCGACTTTGAAGAAATTTTCTTACCTGTGGTGAAGATGACATCTATCCGGAGTGTGCTGGGTTTAGCAGCAAAGCTCGATCTGGAGGTAGAACAAATGGATGTCAAGATCGCTTTCCTTCATGGAGATTTGGAGGAGAAAATTTACATGGAGCAACCAGAGGGTTTTGCAGAGAAGGGGAAAGAGAACATCGTGTGCAGACTAAAGAAGAGTCTGTACGGTCTCAAACATGCATCGAGACAATGATACATGCAGTTTGAATCTGTAAAAACTCAACAGAGATTCATGAAGACTACTGCAGACCATTGTGTGTTTGTCAGAAAAACCTCTAATGATGATTTGATGGTGCTTATGCTCTATGATGATATGTTGATTGTTGGAAAAGATGCTTCTGAAATCAAAGGGCTAAAGAAGCAACTAAACCAGACCTTTGCAATGAATGACTTAGGGCCAGCAAAAACGATTCTTGGCATGAAAATTCAACGAGACAGCTATGCCAAGAAGACCTGGTTGTCATGGGAGAATTATATTGAGAAGGTATTTCAGAGATTCAACATGGATCAGACAAAAGCGGTTGGATGTCCTCTTGCCAACCACTTCAAGTTGAATTCACAACAGAGTCCTTCTACGAATGATGAGGAAAAAGAGATGGGAAGCTTTCCATATGCTTCAATAGTTGGAAGTCTGATGTAGGCCATGGTATGTACTCGGCCAGATTTAGCTCACCCCATAGGTGTAGTGAGTAGATTCCTTTCAAAACCGAGAAATGAGCATTGAGCTGCAGTAAAATGGATATTAATATATCTACAGGGCACTTCTAAATACATACTGAGTTTTTGGGGGATCCAGACTTGAGCTAGTAGGCTACACAGATGCAGACATGACTGGAGATGTTGATTCTCGAAAGTCAACATCAGAATACCTGAATACATTTGCAGGAGGAGCTGTGTCATGACATTCAAAATTGCAAAAAAATGTGTAGCATTGTCAACCACTGAAGCAGAGTTTATTGCAACAACTGAGGCATGTAAGGAGTTGCCGTGGATGAAAGGTTTTTCAGGGGAATTAAATTTTGAGCAAGATCAGTACAAGTTGTTCTGTGAAAGTCAAAATGCAACCCATATTGGGAAAATCCTTCAATGCATTCAAGGTCAAAGCATATTGATATTCGTTATCATTGGATAAAAGATGTATTGGAGTAGAACTTGTTAAAACTTGAGAAGATTCACATAGTTAAAAATAGATCAGATATGATGACCAATACATTGTCTAAATGGAAGTTGGAATACTGTAGAACAGTTGTAGGTTTGATCCAATTTACAAAATGAGCTTGAGGGGGAGAATTGCTAAGAATCAAGACACCTTTTATGAACTCAAATTTGACAACTAATTAACAGATGTTTGGATTAGCCAACTTTGATGAGTTTGATTATGTAAGCAATGACGTATTACTTTTTGTTTTCTTCCCTAATCTCCACCTATATACCCACCCATTTTTCATTCTAAAACCATCTCAAAAACACAAATCTTTTCTTTTTTGTACAAATAAAAGTGTTGAGGTAAAAGTGAGATTGAGTGTTAGAATTTCTTAAGGAGTTTTTATCATTGGAAGGAATATGATTAGTTGAGAGCAAGTGAGCATAAAAAACATAATGTTCTTAATGAAATACTTTGTTCAATACTATTGTCTTCCTTGTTATCAATAAAGAAGTGATCTCAATGTTCTTGAGTGGAAGTACCACAATTTAGGGTGAACCACTATAAATATTGGTGTTCATCTTGTTCAATTGTTGATTATGTGCTTGTGATATCTATTGCGTAATTATCTCAATTATATGTTGATTTTCCTGATACCCTAACACCTCGTTTAATGAAATAATTTGATAGGTAAATCAATTTTATATAAATTATAAACATTTTCGAATTTATCATAAAAAAATTAATTTGAGTTATTATATGACAGAGCTAGTAGGAAAGTGTGTACCATAGATTCATAGTGTCCAACACTTTGTCCGGAAAAAAAATCCAAATATTAAGTACGTAACAGCTGGCAGAAGTAGAACCACTCAGATTGTGTAATAAAAAGTCAGGGTAAATTATTATATAGCACCAAGTGCTAAGAGAATCTTACCATAAAAATACATTAGGCATACAATTACCTATGTTTTTTAAATTATCATGTCATGTATCATGGTTCGTAATATCGATCATTATCATGTCATGTATCATGGTTCGTAATATCGGTCACGGAACGACATCGTTTTTATGGAATATCAGCAATTTCGTGGTGTCGTGGATCGTAAATTATCCTATAATACCATTTTTAAATTTTTTTCATTAAAACTTGTCCAAAAATTTTTCAAATTATTATATTTGTAATTTAAAAATTTCCATAACAATAACCGTGGTAGTTCTGCGAAATATCGATGGATCAGCACCCTCTGCGACACCTTCCACCACCGTGTCGGTTTATCATACAAATCCATCATTAAACTTGCAAGAAACTCTAATTTTTCATCCACAAAAAATAATCAGAGTAGCAAATATGACAGCCCATCTAGTTTTCTGAGTAATGCCCATTTGGCATTAAAGTCATTTTTTGGTTTATTTATTCAGTCAGCAACATACTCATAATCAATCCGCAATTGATTATAGGTAAAAATGTTGAGGTAGAAATGGAACATTTGTCGGAGGTTTATTTTTACATGTGAAGTATGTTCGTAGAAGACTAAACATGCTGTGTTTCTCTTTTTGGCAGAATCTGAGAGAAGTAAAGCTGAGGCCTCAGAAATTTGTCTTTTCATAAAGAAACAAAATGAAGGCAGTAATTTGTTTATATAATCATCCCACTCTTCAGAAATTTTATGGTCTCCCTCATGCCAAAACTTAAGGATTTATAAAATTCAATCAATCCAAATACAATAAGTGGTGGGACCAGCATTTAAGATTATGTATGGCCGGTCAGAATGTAAATCAAAATATAGGCGAATAATATAAGGTTAGGCTACAAGAGCAAATTTTAAAAATTACACAACTATAATTTTTTTTTAAAAACAACACGTAGGACTGGAGCTCCACCTAGCTTGGGGTGTGGCTCCGCCATAGAATACAACCTAAGATTATTTCATATGGTAATTAAGACTTCAACGCCGTCTAAACGTGTTTGAATTGTATAAAATATGGCTAGAAGTCTTCAATTTTTTGATTTAATAAGTTGGCAATTAAACTTGACAAAAAAGAGTCCATGACGGCCCAATGAAATTTGAGGAGTCTACTTTTTGGGCCCAGAAAGAATGATGGGGTGCCGAATTGACTTGTTATGGGTCCATTCTTTTGTTTATATCCCATTTGACCCAATCACTGGAAAACAAATTGGTCGGATTCATATTCCTTTGGATAGCATCCCTAATTAATTTCATCCGTTACAATTTCTCCTTTAGTTAGTACTAAAAAATATTTCCACACTTGAAAGGAGAGAAGATTCATTCCATTCTTTAAAATAGAGGATATACCTATTTTTAGGATGGGTTTGATGATATCCGTGATAGCACTCTTTCTTTACAGTTAGATCAAACCCTACACTGAAAATATTTCATTTGTAATATTTTCAATGTATGATGGATACATCCCACATGATACCGCTCTTAGGGTGGCATCCACACATCCCTACTTTAGTCCTCAAATATCCAATCTATTGTGGAACCTACAAATTTGTTTGGCGGATCGAACAAAATTATTCGGGCTCAACGCATTCAATGAACTATATAAGCTTCTCGAAGTGAATTTTTTCATTCATGGGAAAAATAAAATTAAGATTATAATTAATCTAAATTTAAGGGAGCCATGAAATGCAATATAGCAAACAATAATGGAACAATGTGCCCCCCATTAAGTTTCTATGGCCACAATTTCAAAAGCATACTTTCAAAGTGGATGGCCAATGGGAAAATATCATATTTTGAGAGAAATTACAAGAATTGGAGAATTATACCCCTCAAATAGATTGGTTATAAGCAATCATTATGTCCTATCTTTACAAGTGAATGTAATTGAAGAGGTATAAATTAACATCAATAAATTAAAGAACCAAGCCCAAGGTGGGGCGTTGCCTAAGTTATAATGAATAGTGTCGAAAAGGAAAAGCTAAATAGAGAATGTTTTTGTGCCCCCTCTTTCTTTTGGCTAATGTTATCATGGGCATGCTAGGTGAATTATGCTCCTTGGGCCATTCCCTCCATTGAATCATTATGATGCATAAGATGATGGTGTTCCTCATGTTAACTACAAAAATTCTTTTAATTTGAACTTTATTTTGCTTGATTCCTTGACCTTGTCTTTCAATTTGGTTAGGTTTTGTAAGACATAATACATTAAAAAGCTACTACAGTTTCCTTCTATTCTTGATTCAATCCTTAAAGTTTCTCCCCGAAGTTAAGTCGATCATGAGAAGCAAAAAGAGAGGGACCGTAAACATATTGAATACTTCAGGGACTAAACTGGGTTTGATTTGTTCCCAATTCTATCCCTTAAGTTTTAAAAATATTCCAATTCAATACATATCTGTTTGCTTCTTACGACCAACTTTCCATTGTGGACTGAAGTGAGAAATTTTTTAAAATTTTAAGGATTAGACCCAAACAACATGATCGTTTTAATATAATATATTTCTCCGGTATTGTAATATTTATAGTTGATGTAAAATATTAAGGGGTTAAGATTGATCAAATGCTTAGGTCATCCAACTTCACCTTTCGAGTTGATATATGTTAAAAACACGGACCCACTTCCGGAAAACATGGATCAGCCTTTTTTCCCCCTAAAAAAATGAATCCATTTAAAAATTAATAGATAAGAAAAAATGTTATGATGATGATGATGATGATCACAAGTTTCAGATACATCATTGATAATTTGTACCACTTTTTTTGAACAAATAATTTGTACCATTTCAGAAGAGGGGAAATGTTAATTTGGTATTGCATCAGAATGAGTTAAATTTTAAAAATTAGATTTTTATTAATAATT
The DNA here is from genome assembly GCA_907163345.1 of Haberlea rhodopensis. NCBI lineage: Eukaryota > Viridiplantae > Streptophyta > Magnoliopsida > Lamiales > Gesneriaceae > Haberlea > Haberlea rhodopensis. Next base: position 10,498,498 of record CAJQUN010000016.1, read on the forward strand.
AGACTACATCTCTGGTTTACCAGAATCTAGAGAATGGTATGTTGAAGAATTGACTAAATACTTTTTAATGTCTATACCAACTTCTTCAGCCTTAAATAATACCACAAATCTCATCTTTTAGTCAGCGACACTCAAATATTTTCTACACAAGTTCGTTCAAAAGTATAAACTACAAATTTGAAGACGCTTCAAAGAGTAATTCATTAAGAGTAATGCTGTGAGTAGTTGAGAGTTATCTTGGGACTCTAAAAGCTTATGTCAAATACAATGTCCTTCATTACTGATATCTGATGGCTGAATTCAATAACACTAAGCTAAATCTAGAGTATATAATTCAAGTCCCGCAGTATATCCATCCACAGACAAGTTTTCGTGAATACGATGATCGAATGTGCCTGATCACATCTGAGGTCTCGTTTGGACAACATAAATCTTACCATCCTTAACGACACCTTCAACATCTTGTGCAGATCCGTATATATCCTCGATAGCATTTCCTGCTTGAGCTATGCTGCTGAGGATTGAACGCCGGAAGTCATGATCGACAATCAATGGATCAGATGAGTAATCAAGCACCACTTCGTCCTCTTCATCCATTGGAACACTGTAAAAAACAATATATGTATATATAAAGGTGAGTCGTAATTTTCTAAAAAAAAACATAAGCTCATCATTTCATATATTTTGTGAAGTCTTGTTACCTGTCATAAAGCCCAGCACCAGCATAACCTTCTAGATCTTCACCATTCGAATCTGACCTGAATATCATAGACTGCTTTATAAAAAGGCCTACAGGTTTGCTGGGGTAACCCAAAACCTGAAAAGGTTCAAAGTTTATGGTCAGAGTTAGGTTCTCACAATAATGAACATTGAATTACATATTTACATACATAATATTTTCATGCCACTGCTTGTAACTTCTCCAAAACTAAAACGACATTTTATAGACTGATTTAATTTAAGAAATGGAAGGCTTAATAAATAAGGTGAATCACAATTTCACTACTCAGATCGTTCATAACCTACAAGTGAAAATATTCAGAATGGCTTCAAGTCCGAGATAATTAATTCACCTGAGGAGAATTGAGGTCATTTTTCTTGCAAATAAAGCTCAAAGCACGGCCTGGATATGCTCCCACCAGTGTCTCTCCAAGCCCCTTGACAACCTATTAGATGAGTGGTATAACTTATACAGGACACATATATAATCATGTAGAGGCTTTGCCAATCCAAGGTTACAAAACTTAGGTAAAATTTGATAACGAGTCCATGTAGGAGTCATATAATATTTCATATTTGGTATTTATTCAACAAGCTATGTCATTTTCAGTAGAATCTGTAAGTAAGAGGTACAAAGATATGTCAAAGCCACTTAGTAAATCAATATTTCCCTCTCATTTGCCATATAATTCATACCAAAGACACAAGTGAAAAAAAGATATAATCTGGATACCTCGGCATATATTTCTGATGAATCTCCAGAGGACGGGTTAGTTGTGTGGATAACAAATGCATAATCAGCACTTATTATTTTTTGGACGAGGACAGCCATGCAAAGATGGTCATGATCAAGTTTCACTTTTCTCGTGCTGAAGTATGCCCTCTCGTTCCATTTAGAAGCCCATACCTAACAACGCAAACAGAAACGTATAAAGCCATATTTATATAAACAGTGGCAAAAATTAGAGGAAACCATAAAAATTCCACCAATAAATGGGGAAGTATTCAACCATCTTATAAAGGTGCTTGCTGGTAACATAAATGCTTACCTTCTTTATAGCTATCCATGCTTGTTCCCATCTTTGTGAACCTTCATCACCAGGCCAAGGCATGCCTGACTGTTGCATCACGTCTTTAAGCTCTTTGACCTGAAACAAGGTTACTCAAGTAAAATTCACTCTACATTGTGGAATAATCTTTTTTCTCAATAAAAACAACAGTTAGTTCCTGATATCTTAATCATCTTTGCCAACAAAATAGTCAATTATAACTTAGATCCAGAATCTAGCCACTGAGATTCAAATTCAAGGTTAGAAGCAATTGATTGAAAGGAAAGGAAATGCTCCCAAACTAAAAATGGATGAAGCCCTCAGGTATCTCTGCCTAACAAATATCTGAAGTTCATTAACTGATAAACCAAGTGGTGCTTCAAGAACATACCAACTGAGGTGGAGCTGAAAGTTCTAGAACTGTGTTTCTAATTTCACCAAGTGCACTGGAATCTCCTCCATCTAATTTTGCTTTTAAAACTTGCAACTTGATAGCTACAACCTGTAAGATATGATGAATTCACGTTTCATCATTTTATTACTGAGTTGACACATATTTCAGGAGTGTACAAACAAGTATATCCATAGAAATCAACTTCTGCAAGAAAATTCATTCACATAAACAATAATTGTTATGAACTAATTTTCAACAACTCAGAAACAGATAAATAAATTTGAATCACAGATTTTAAAATAATAATAATAACGGAAAGAAGATTGATTCAATAAGTAATATATCTGAGTAGAAGACTCGGCCAAGGAAATAATCCTTTCCAAGAGAAAAGACAACAATTCTCCTGTCCTAGCACCAGCTAGCCAATAACAGAAAAATAATGCTTGAAACAAAACTTTGGCCTTACATACCCTTTCCTTTTCTCCAAGTAACTACTAGTATATTCTCGACAATTAGAAGAGTGATATTGACTTTCTAAGCCCAGTTTATTTATGCCCATCACTATAATCCTCTAGTTGATCAAACTTGGAGGTGGCCCAGTGTTGGCTAAGGCATGATGCGTTGTTTATACGATTGACAAGGCAACAATTTTCTCCAATTTATTGCAATGTCTAGTATGCAAATCATTTAGAACCGGGAGAATGTCAACTTTGAAACTAGAAAGTAACAATTGGTTAACAAGTAGATGTCGACTAAGGACATTCCTTCAACTTCAGTTTGCTCCAAACGGACAAAATAGCTTCTTTGTAAAAACTAAATTCAGTCTTTCATAAAGTGAGATGCTCTTCCGGAAATGATCGAACTGTCCCAGGTGAAACAGAAGTTCTATTCTGGCAGTAAGATAGAGGAATGAGAAAGAAACGCATGGAATTTTAAAAAACAAATGTCACTCCAAACAAATCACGCAAAACTTTCTTATTTAGCAAAAGAAAACAAAAGGGATAGGGGAATGGACATGAGATGCATCAAATGTATTGCTAAAACAAGGAATGACCTCGTTTAAATTATCTGAAAGGACAGTTTCGAAGACACCAAATGGCAAGGCAACAGAAGTTGGAATATTGACCCAACTTGGCACTTTCCCTTTAAGATGAGCAATATTGCGCGATTTTGCTCCAACCTGTACAGAAAATCTTGCAATTTATAAAAGCTTAACACTGCATAACCAAATCTTCAATAACATGTTTTGTTAACATTTCAAATAAGCATAAGAATGAAAGAATATTCTCAACACTACTATGGGCTGACCATTTCACTAGTAAATTCCTCAGAAAGTATTGCATATCTTCCAGCAAATTGCTTTCTAACCAAAGCCACAGATGGTGCAGAAGAAACAATGGACTCAGTTGAACTTGCTAGATCATCCTCATGCATCCCGCTGCAGTTAATATAAAAGGAAACTGTTGACTTTCACCTTTCCGTAAAATGGTAAAGTTTGTCAGCTTTCAAGTTAAGATCGGATCAAGAGTACAAAACATGATTAAAAACAAAAAGAACAATATATAATTCTTATCTGGAATACAAAAGTAAGTCAACGTCTAATTAATTCCTTCACGAGAATACCTGTATACCACATCTGCAGATGAAGGTTTTAATAGTAATAATTTTCCTTCATTTGCCTGGATATCAGCCAATATATTGGAATCAAAGCATGTGGCGAAGCAAACCTACACGAGGAGAGAACTCAAATTGAATATCTGGGATACTTTTTATTGTCAGCAATCATATTTTGGAACCGAAAATCTGAAGACACACTACCTTATTATTCCGTGCTCGAACAGAAACATGGGATAGGACATCAGGCATATCTGGGGTCAAAACTGCCACAACACCATCAGGAATTTCTTCCTCCCCTCTAACAGATTTGGCCACCAAAATTGTCGGTTTTGAGAAAGATTTGCTCTGGACAGACAGCAACTCATCAACTACAACAACATATCCAACAGCTTCAACGGGGCTAATAACCTGCCAGCTGTTTCAGAACACAAAAGTTGTATTAAAAATGACTCATATCAGCAGGAAAATCCTAAACTATGGGTTCACACGTGCTAAATCAATGCCTGAACAAGGCAAATAAAATGGGATTTTGGCGATAAATTTTGTGAAGCTTTCATCTGATCTGTAGTATGTATTTTGGATTGATGCATCCAACAAAGATTCATACTCTTTTCAGTTTAAAAAGAGAAAGCACAACATATCAACCTTCCTAGATTGGCAGTTTGTCTGAGAATTGGATCGAGTCGATTAAGAAGTGAGGACAATGAAGCAGCTGACCCGCCCCGAATAATTTCTTCAGTAAAAATATCGACCTACATGAAGCAATCATAGATGTTACACAATAAGATGTAGAAGATGGTGGAAAAAAGGATCACATTCAATATCTATGATTACATACTGCCCCCTGATCAACCCCAAGCAGGGCCCCCAGATACTCAGCAGATGGTTGCAGTAGTTGATGGAATGACTCAGCCTTGCTTGCAAGCGCAAGCCTTGTTCTGTCAAGGACTGATTTAGTAAACAATGCCCAGTGATCATCGCTGGCCTTCAACATGCTCAAAGCTAGATTCCACCCCTTGGCAAACAGAAAATGAAATATTAGCACACGAGTGGATATTTGATTTATAGAAAAATTGAAATATGGAAGGAAAAAAGAAAAGAAGCAGTGAGATATTTGTTTCGTTCAACCTCAACCTCACCTTCAAGCAGTAAATAAGATCTTCATTATTGTCCACTGAAAGCGCAAGGTTTTCAACGACAAGATAGATGAAGTACATGATTTTCTGCAGATGAATAGAATCCAAAAAGGAAGGAATAAGAGCATGAAAAAACATTTAAAGATCGACACAAATCATTCATATGAATGTAATAAGTTTGGCAAAGCACACCTCAGGACTTGAATTGCTCAGTTCTTCATATCCACGTTCTACAGCTGTCCTAACTGCAGAATCAAGGGCAATATCCAGGAATATAAGATCCTTAAGACGCTCATTGGATTGGGAAAGCAACGGTCGAATCTCCTCCCGAGTCTCTAGCAATCCCTGAAGAATATTCACACATCCAGGTGAACAAAAATAATATTATGGTGTTGAGATGGTTCACTAAATTAGGGGGGTGGACCGCCACAAAAATTCATGTACCTCAAGAAGGGCTTCAACGTTTTTATCTTCAATATTTACCAGAACAAATTGAAGTAGTTCCTGGTCATTAACAAACATACGGAATGCTTTCATTCACTAGTTGAATAACCCAAATATTGAATCATTTTCTAATTGTTGTTAACATTACCTGAAATCCAGATGGCAGGCCAGATACTGGATTTATCTTCACTCCAACCATGAAGCCTTCTCCCTGATGTGAATTAGTAACACATGTACATTCATTATAAATAAAGAAAATTAGTCACAACTGAGTCACATTGAACTGCATTACCTGAGCTCTGTAGCCCATACAATTTGCTACAGCGGCCTCTAGATCTGCCCCTGAATGAACTGCCTGCATGCATACACTCGTTAGATTAAAATTTGGAAGGCCCAATGCCAATGGGAAGAATGCTTCTGAGAAACAATCCTCTTTGAGCCAAGATTAGTAAAATGGAGATAGTCTCCCTCAATTTCAGACTACTGTTGGACATTATTTCTCGCGATGCAGCTAGAGCCAATAACTGTATTATATAGTCTATTAGTTGATTTAAATTTTATAGATTAGCTGCATACGATCATGCAGATTAAAATCAGTATGCGATCATAACTCTAACCTTCAAAGTCCTCATGTAATTTCCAAGATCACGCAACAGTCCATCCTTCTGATCCCTTTTAAAATTTGGTTCGCTGTGGATTGCACGGTCATAACTAAGAAGGCGCTCTTTTGTTATCCCATTAGTATTTAAGGTCTTCCAATAAAAACTAATGTCAAAATCATTCGTAATATAGTCAATCAATGCCTGCCGAACACAAATACCATTAGTATGATATGAACAAAAAGAATATATAATGTAAAATGTATCAAACAGATTGTTTTATATGGTTATAAACCAGATCAACTTTCTAGATACCTGACAAATTACAACATCATCTGGACTAGTGTTATTGTGCAGCTTCTGATGCCATTCCTCCATCATCCCACCCTTGCAGTCGTTGTTTCTCTGCAGTTCAGTAACAACTTATGAAACATTATCAAATCCAAAAATAACGAAAAGAAAATGGACCAAAACAGAACACTTCGGAAGAAAACCTGAATGACTAATATTTCATCCCTTATACGTTGCCCAACATCTCCTTCACCTCCACGGCCAACAGTAGACATAATCATCCGTGAAATTTCACGATAATGTGGATGACTTCTGTAGACATTCTGTAGCAGATCTGTAAGCCTGTCCTGAGCTTTGCTTATCTCACTGCCGCACCCCAAATTCATGAAAACAAACAAATTTTAAATACTATACAGAAAATATCTTTTTCAATAACATATAAGAAAACATACACTTTTAGAACTGATGAGTGAGGAAATTCTTGGGGCATATAATTAGTTCTATTCAAATTTCTAGACGTACAAAATACATCAACAAAATAAAGCAAAGAAAACCATAAAGATCCTACCGCGGTTTTACATTGTAATTTTTGTTCCATATAAGTTGTCTGGTAGCCATGTATCTCATCCATACAAGAATCGCAGCAAGACCAAGTTCACCGGCATTTGTTGCCTCTTCCATCAAGTCTGCTGCAATATTGAATCTGCATGAAAGTTTATCGCATACTCTTTTAATATATAACACAATAATCATCAGCTTCTAAGAAATTAAATTGTGCTACTATCTAACAGTATTTCAGATGGATTACGGATAAACAGAAACTGTAAACGGTTAAAGAATTCTCGTTCAAGTTAAAAACTCCAATTTCCAGCATTTCAAATGCGATGCATGAGTCACTCAGAAATATGCTTAAAAGCCAATCAAACGACAAAAGATAATTGAAAAAAATAAATCTGAGCGAGGAAATTTGAACTAAAAAGCATCCATGGTAATTTGAGTTGTACCCCAAAACCCAAAACAAGCAAGTAAATTAAACATTCTGGTAGCAAAGAATAATAAAGGAAATAAGGGGCTCTGCAGTCAGAAGACATTACTAACCGATGCATAAAGGATTTCTGTGCTTCACTCTCTAACTCTGCTATTTTATCTAACAGTGCCTTTGATGTTCCCATGCCATCCCCGGCATCCTTCCATGAGCAAAATATTAGAATAAGTGGCCAATATTGTACATGGAAAGTGATATATGGTACAACAGACTAGCCTGTGGAAACAGAATCTTAAGGATTAAAATAACCACCTTTTGAACCTTCTTAGATTCAGCTCTAAAGTCGACGTAAAAGTCTGATCCACTGTTGTTTATCCATTTCTCACCAGACAAAAGAACAAACGGCATTCCCACAAATTTTTCATCTTCAATTGTGATCTCTAACGTTTGGACCTGTAAGTCAAATAGAGAATGAAATGAATCTCAAATAGCTCATTGTGTTGAAATCAAGCTTAAAAGCTATTCATACAAATGAACTTTTCTTTGGCAAACCTTGTAAGGTTGATAATCAATAGAGTTGGTTGAAAAATTTGTTTCAGCAGCCTTATCCAAAGAAACTGAATCAGCGGGCAGTACACTCGAAGGAGGAGCCTGAAAAATTTCAAACTGTCTTTATCAGTTCTTCGGAACAATGCACCATCTTAAAATAGGTTTTCTTTCTAAATTAACTTGAAAGATTCAAAATCAACAAAATATCTTTTATACATACTGTCCATTGTCCAGGTGTTTCGGATAAAGCCCAGTGAAGAACAGTAGATTCCGGAAGATCCGTAGCCAGATAAACTTTTGTCTTGCCCGAGGGCTTTACAACAAGCACCTTCAGAAAAAGAAATGTCACAATTTTTTCACGAATTCCTTGAATTAAAAGATGGTATTATGTTGCTTACTCACCAGAAGTTCCTTATCAGAAATCTTATAAATTTTTTTGCTCAAAACAGGATCAGAAATGTCATTCTCCTTGTCCCCCGCAAACTGTTGAATTACAGAGAGCACTTGTGGTTCTGAGGAGACTTTTTGCTCTTTCGGATCAAAAGAGAACTTGGTCAAAAGCTGCATTACATCCCTTTTCTTGCGTTGAATACTTTCTGCCATGAAAAATTTCTTTTTTGCCGGTTGCTTAGCAACTTGAGTTTTTATCTCTCCTTTGACTATCTTCTTTTGTAAGTCGTCAAGGGAAGATCCCTTGTCTAGCTCAACCTGCAGCTCTTTTCTTGCTTCTTCAAATTCTTTCTGTTAAATTTACAGCATTATGATTAAATGAAAGACTAAAAAACAAGCAATAGGAACAATGCCTGCGCAACCCCACTGTAGTTAGCAGAAAGAAAAATATATCTCATGCAAATAAACAATTTGCGATTCTCATAATTATCAAATTTATAAAGCATCTAAGAGATCTGAAATTTACTAGTTGCTGTTCTGGTGAATAGTTTGGCTTGCCTGCTTTCTCCCATCTTACATACGCGTGTATTTGAACAAGATCCTCCGGAATACTGCTCCTTGTTCCTGAAACAAGCTGCTCCTTGCTCTCACTTGTATCGTTATTGCTTCTTAACTTTGTTCGAAGGTCCTCTATTGAAGAACCCTGGGCTATTTCTTCCAACAGCTCCAATCGAGCAGCCTCATACTCCTCCTGTTTTTGTGGATTTTATCAAATGCATAATGAACATTAGAAGAAAATATCCTACAAGAAACTAAATCTTCCACACCATGACCAAATTAGCACAATTGTTGCCACAAACAATTAAAAAAACGAATGGAGTTCACAGAATTTTCCAAATTCTAATGAGTACATTTCCAAGTACTACATACTAAAACGGACAGAAATTTCATTTCCTTTTGGAAAATTGGGTTATTTCGGTTGCCCTCCATAAGATATTTTATGGTCAGCGATAATGATATAGAACATAGTTACCTTTTTCACATGGCACAGATCCACGCTCAAATTCTCAAATTTACACAATGAAAACACACATAAAACAAACCCAAAAAGAATATGTTCCTTATGTGTCGCAAGAAAAAGAACAAACAAAAACTGTATCCAATGAAAAATAGGAGCTTGAACTCAGCTTTCTCAGGAAATCCTAAAAATTACAAGGGGCAATCAGTACTGAAAAGCATTATGCTTGCTCGTACACCAAAACTACAGGCTAAGCATGGCACACCTTCTCTTGTTCTGGGGTATAAATTTGTTTTCCCTTTCTTTCCCACCTCAAATATGCCTGAGCGTGTACAAGATCCTCAGGGACTGAAACATTTTGGGTCCTTGATTTTCTTGCCGGCAATTTCACATGGATATTTCTTCCATTGTTTTTGTACCTAGAAATCATGATTTGTGCAAAAGGGTGATATTAACATAATGGCTCAATACATGAACTCAGAAGTTTTTTAACACAAAGTTGCTTTACCATTTATCTTGGGCTTCATCAAAAATAAGAAACTCTAGAGCTTGTATTGAAGGATCATCTATTTCTAGTTTCAGGACTGCATTTGATCCGGACTAAGAAAAAATCACAATGCAAATCATTTTATCAAAAAGGCTAGTCACAAAACAAATATTGTGGTCTAAGAATGCATTTAATTAGTTGAACTCAAGCGGTGATCTGAAACATACTTTCACAAAAGGACTCCTAAGTGCTTGGTTCTGATACACCATAGTTCCAACTGGACGGCGATGAGGCAATACCCACTTTCTGGGGGAAAAGATGCAGAAAATGAAAATTCACAAGTGGTACAAGTTGACAGATCTAATGATGCTCGAGAATATTGGTTGACATTAAGATTTCTTAGTTCAATTGAACGTACTCGCTCTGAGGTTTTACAGCTCCCCAGTGTAGAAGAAGGCTGTCTCCACTGTTTGTAACTTGAATATTTACTAGCGCAGCAGCTCCTGATGCTGAGCTTACTTCAACCTGTTTTTCATCCATTATTCTACAGTTAAAACAGATATGATATGATCCATCATCCCAGGAGTATTCTAAGAACCTGGGTTGATGGATGATTAATCTGTAATCGGCATTCTCAGGATAAATCTTACTATAATACCTGTAATTCAACATTCCCATCAAGGTTCAATTTCTCTACGATCTGCTGGAAACAAAATAATAAAATCAAATGAATATCCAATTAATATTCTCTGGTGCATTCACAATTGAAAAAGCCACATGGAATTCACGAAAATAAGTCATTTTTAACATGGTTTTATGACTGATACTTTCACCATTATTCTCAGACTTTTATTCAGGAATTGGAATCTTTTCTTCAAAGGGCAACAAAACTACGCTCCATACAAATTGACAAGTCTTGAACATGAAGATCATGATATAATATAAGACTGTGTTACACTAGGCTCTTTCCTACGTTGGTTTATGAATCTACTTGATATAGTCTTTGCTTCAAATACTCTTATCTCAAAAGGCAGAATAGATGCCATAATTACCACCTCAGAAGGCAGATCAGTGGCCAAAACAGCCAGAGGTGACCTCGTAACAGCATGCTGCTTTCTCATACGCAATTTAACTTTTTTCAACGCCAATCTTTTGCCATTGAATTCAGTTGATATATGAGATTCACGTGTAAGTGAACTTGCTTGAGACTGGACAAAGGTACTTCCCCAAATTGAAAGCGAAGAATGTATCCGCCTCTTATGTTCAACTCTTGTAGGAGAAAATAAATAGTGATGCAGCAAGTTATTCCCTAGAGCACTGCTCATATCTTTTCAATCCTACAAGATGAATACGAAAAAGTCACCACCTCTAAGTCATTATGTTCAACACCAAATATACATGTACAGATATTCTCGCATTGAATCGCATATCTCTACACGTATTCACCAAGAAATTTCTCTATATTACAGAATCATGCACCACAGGTGCACCATCGAAATAGTAGCACATACAGCCACAGGCATAAAGATACGAATTTCCAAACATTAAAGTTCGAGGTTAGCTTATTTGCTACTAAGAAATTTGATCTTACCGATTGAAGTAGAAAGTATTTTTTCACTCCGTGGAGATCACAATCAAATTCACAGCTTCAAGCAAATACTTGTTGAATTCGTAGCACCTAATTCAAGAATTATAACAAACAGTAAACTTGTAGTTAAATTAACTTGATTCCATCCGAATCAAATCAATTCTGCAATCACAAAAAAACGAAAACAGAACGCAAATTATGTACCTGAAAACTGAAACCAATGGAGTTTTCAGGAGCTGAAATCAATGGAAATAATGACTACAATTATTATTATGTATAAAAAGAGTAAAGTTAAGCGACTGGAGGAAGCTCGACAGTGGAAAGTTGGAAGTGGAAAACGTGAAGGAGAGCGGACGCCGTTAATATTGAATCGTTAGAGACACGCGGCGAAATTTGAGCGGGACGCGTTTGTGTGGGCGGATTTTACTTGATATTTTATTTTATTTTATTTTATTTTATTGAAAATGATATTTTATTTTATTGAAAATGATTACTTCTCCCAAGAATTAAATAATTATTTCACATGTTTATTTATTTACTATAATATAAATTGATGGTAACATTTTTGTTTGATTGCATAAAGAAAGACACACACATGATAAGTGGCACAATGGTTGTTTTACACGGCGCCTCAAATGTTCACATTAATTTCCTCATGAATTTTGATTTATTTTTTTAAAAAAATATTAAAGAATAAGTTAAAAATAATATAGAATAATTTTATATCAAGCGTGAGTATTCTCAATCACATAATTTTTTTGAACATAAACATGTATGAAATTAGAATAATTTTATATCAAGCGTGAGTATTCTCAATCACATAATTTTTTTTAACATAAACATGTATGAAATTAATTTAATAAACATGTACAACAACTATCCAGCCTCAATAACGTAATATTGATTCATCTCATTAGTATTGTCACGCCTCGAAATCGGAGCGCGTGACATCGGTGTTGATTCCAAAAATTAATTCAAAATGAACAAGTCTCGTGTACAGATCTATGATAAAAATCAGTATATTTATTCCATTAAAAATAATAATCGTCTTTACAACTGTAAAACAATTGGAATAAGTTATTCATAAAACACCTTAGATTTAAAAAGGGTTTTGCGGAAGGGTAATGTAATAAAATCTGGAAATCTCCTCGGTAGATCGCCAGCCCAAAATTGGTCTTGCGTCTTCAACCTATTCTCCGTCCTTAACTGGGGAGGAATGGTAAGGGGTGAGTATTTGAGGAAATACTCAGCAAGCAGTGATCAGTTGAACATGGTAAAACATACATATAAAGCTTTTCAAATAACTCTTTACCAAACACATAGTAGATCGATTCACATACTCATAATTTCTCACACTAGAGCCTCATCACATAAACACATAATCACATAATCTCCTTCTTGGAATTAAGAGGTGGCTCCAGTGGCATATCACTTTGCTCTTAAGGATCAAGAGGTGACTCACATGCATGTGGCACGCCCACATCATGTAGCACTTTGTCCCGCTGAATCAAGTGGTGACTCCTACACAGTAGCACTTTTCCCCGCAGAGCCTTCGACTTTCGATGCGCATTTCTCATAAACTTTCATAATATGATCTTTAAAATACATTTTGTGTTCAACTGAAATTTAACACATATATAGAGTTTCAAAAACGAAATGATATTCATAGCAAAAACCCACTTACCTGTTGAATATTCAAAGCACGTTGAGATGAGATCCCGATTTAGAAAAAAATGGTGCAAAACTATTCCTCTTGCCTTGAAGTGTTCGAAAATGAGTGTGTGTATGTGAGATGCTTTTCAACCAAATGCAAAGTGTAGAGTAATCCCTTCTTGGCATGGTGTAATCTGGTTTTAATGTTGGGAGGAGTGTCCAATTTAGATCCACTATTTTGGCTCTTAATTGGCAAGACTTTAGTGTGATTATGGGTGGATGTTGTTAATGTGATTGGGAGACAATTAAGTGGGGTGGATTGAGGGGCATGAGTTGGGGTCATCAATGAGATAAACATATGGGGTCATCGCAACTAGTGTAGTGTGATTTAGAGACATTTAAGTTGATCATAAATCCTAGCCATTTAGTGTTATGATTTTAGCAAGGAAATGAATGACTAATCAAGATTGGAAAAAGGCACTTGAATAGACAAATTGAGTGGTCATCACATTTCATAATTTGAGCAAGTATTGAATGTGATCATCAATAGATAATGTAAGAGAATGATTGTAAATTCCATGACGTTGACCTCCTAATAACAATAATTGAGTCAATGTAATGAATGAATGATATCAAGGTGATTGGGATGAGTCTTAATAAGGTCATTGAATGTTCATGATTATGAGGAGCAAATTTTGGGGTCATCACATCCTCCCTCCTTATTGGAAGGTCCTTGAAACTTGAGTCAACTCGACCTTAAAAGAGGTATTGATATTTCTCTCGCATCTTTTCTTCCAGTTCCCAAGAACTTTTTCCTCCATCTAATTTTGACCATTTGACTTCATGAAATGATTCTTCTTCTCAGCACTTGATCTTTTGAGCCCACGATACGTGTCGGGATTGTTTTTTATATACTTCAGAGTCTCATTCAACTTTCCTTGAATTACTAGAGGTTCTAAAAATAATTATCGCATAGTCTTGATCGAGTTCTTTCCTAATCGAACTGACTCCTATTCTTATTGGTACTTCCTCTATCGAGCTCTCGACACACACTCTAATGAAGATATCTTAAACTTTGGAAAGTGAAAGAATAGCGTTTCGAGTTAAAATGGATTTTCTTTGTCAAATAAGCAATGATAGAAGTAATATCGTGTATGACATATCGTTTCAATACAATCCAAAAATTTCACAAGGGGATGTAAAGTGGTAAAAATCAATAATCAACTTTTGTGTGCTAAACCGATCAAAAGTGATGGCATATTACAAGGATTTGCAAGGATATATATTATTCTAGGATAACATCACATGAACGAGAATGAACGATAATTCCAAGACAATGGAAAAGAAGAAAAAGTCACTTGTTCATTAACTCAAAATAAGTTTTGCAAGATGATAGTCTAAAAATAATTCTAAAAATAAACAATTGAGTTATCAAACTTTGATGATGAATGATAACCACATTAACCAAGGAATAATTGGGTAATTATGAAACAAAAATTATAAAGATCAGAAGTACTAGAAATTATTGAACGATTGTTTCACAAGTAAGATATGTTTCAAAAGTATCCCGAATTTTTAAAGTAGATGATGTTATTTTAATTCCAAGATGAATCAATAGTCGAGTAATTGTTTAAACAAATGAGACTATTTAAAAGTTGACGAAAGAAAATTCATAGTGCAATAAGTAGATTGAATAATTGTCCAGATAAAATCGTATGATTCAAGTATTCTAGAAGAATTAAAAATGAGCTTTCACATTGAATACGCGATTATATCAAAAGGGACAAAATAGAGCGCAAAAGATATAATTGGATGTTTAAGGTAAATTCAAGCGTGGAAATGTCCAACGGGCGTGATGATAAGCTAACAGTTATTCCAATGAAAATTGAGTTCAAGGATATCAATAACAAATTTGAAGGAAGACAAATGAATTTATTGATCTAACAAATTTTATCGAATTTCAAAAGATTTATTGGACTGCGGAAAATTGATTTCTAATTTTCTTAATAAATTCTAAGTGATTAGTCTATTCTCATTTGAATCAAAATATTGGAAGCTTGTTCCATCACTGTATCCAAATTGAGAAATGGATTTCTAATATCCTTATTAATTTTTAGAGACTAATCTACTATTGCACCCAAAGTGTCACAATTTATACTCAAATTATGGAGATATTTTATATCTTAAATTATGTGTCCCAAAAGTATAACATGATTTACTTAGGCTCTAAGGATCTCAATAAGAATAATGAGGGCATGTCATCGACTATTCGAGTTAGCCCGAGATTTTACTCGAAATGAAGTTCCTCGAAATTGAGTGATTTGAGAATTAACATTCTCGAAGTTAGCCCAAGAATAAAAATTCAAGGAATTGGGCGTAATATATTGAAAGCAATTGGAGTGAGTTCATCATGACTTACAAAGATAGATATAGCTTTTCAAAAAAATAGTAGTAAGGGTTTAAAGTTGTTGCGTAGGAGCGTAACCGATGAATGACACAATTCGAGATACACTCGGAGAATAAATTAAAATTTATTAATTAAACTGCAAGGTTCACAACAAAATCTTAAACAAAAAATTCATCACTAAAATACCCAAGATATATTCCTTATTATCCTTATGACTTTGCATACTAGAAAAATTAGTCTATTGCTTCTCCGTCTCCTAAATCCCCTTCAACGTTTTCCATTACTATAGGATTTTCCTTGGGATCGTCCTCTTCCATAAGGAGATTGATGATAAATTGCTTGTAGTCGACTTCCTGTGCCAATTTGTTCTTCTCATTCGCGAGAGCTTGGATACGGGTCCTCATGTTCTCACGATACTCATTGAACTAAGCGTTCCAACTGTTGTCACTTGTTATTGTGGACTCTCACAAGTGTTTTATTGTCCTCTATTGCTTTTGTAAGTCGCTCTTCGGCATGATGATGGTGGTGATTATCTCTAACAACTCAGTCTTGTCTCGCATCTCCTTGTCTTGGAATATTTTAAATTCGGTTATATCATGTTCCGTCTTTTGGATCGAATTGGTTTGAGCGTGAGTCATTGTAGCCTATGTCGTATTGGAAATAAAAATTGATACGGTGGATGTGGAATCGAATGATGAGATTTCGTGGGTTAGAGTTCTTTGAGGAAAAAAGTTAAACTCAACTGGTTACTTTTCGGTTGCTGAATTTCGAAATTGACAAAAAAATTTCTTGAAAATGATGTGAGGATAAATAACACAATTCAGATTGGAATAATATACTTCGGTGGTTCCAAAATCGAGAGCAAGTACTTGAGATATTAGGGTTAAATAGGCGCGGATTGGGGCATCAAGAATTCGATCACTCGAGGTTTGGAATTTCGAAATTGTTAGAGGGATATTAATATACATGCTACGAGGATTCATAACCCAATTTTAATTTTAAAATGGCATTCGAAGTTGGGAGAAATTAAAGCCCAAAATTTTCGCAAATTAGGGTTCTAAGGGCGAGATACATGATCCAAAAATTGAGCATATTTCCTTGTTTGTGATTTTGATTTGATAGGGGGTTTTTGTTAGGCACAAAATAAGGATAATAAACCCGAAATTAATATGAAATCGGTGTTCGAATGATTGAGAAATCAAATAATGGAAATTTCAAAATTTTAGGGTTCTTACCAAAGGATATTCGATCTACAATTGGCAACAATTCCGCGGCTGGGGCTTGAATTTGGTAGAGGACTTTTATTAAGGATAATATTTGGATCACCAACACAGATCGGATTTAAACATTTTGTTACAATAAGTGAAAAAATCGAGAACCAAAATTTTGGATTTTAGGGTTCCTGAGGCGTGAAGTTCGCCTTGCAATTGATCACCTTACGTCATTTGTGAATCAAATTCAGTAGGGGGCTTTTGATGTATATGTCACGTGGAGCATTAACCCATAATTAATTTGAATTTTATGTTCGGATTATAGAGAGAGAGAGAGAGAGAAATCGAGAATCAAAATTGTGGCACAGTTAGGGTTCAAGGGCGCGATTTTAGGCTCGAAATTGGACACCTTCCTTTGTTTGTAAATCCGAGTTCTTAGAGGGCTTTTATTGGGGATGATAATTGGATCATTAACCCAAAGTAAATTTGAACTTGTTGTTTGGATTGAGGAGAAATCGAATTTGGAAACTTTCGTAAATTAGGGCTCTTGGGCAGGAAATTCGATATGAAATCGGCGACTGAAACTTGGAATTCGTTGAGGGCTTCTGGTCGCCTTTGTATGTGGGTCACTCAGGAATGTCTTATTGGCCAGCATATTTTCCGAACACTGTAAAAGCGGGAGGCGACTGACGAGTTGTTGGGTGAGTTTTCGATCGTGAAATCTGTTGCGCATACGAACGCTGATTAGTTTGAGATTTGGGCGGTGGTTTCGTCTGGGGGTTGCAATCATGACAGTTGGTCGGTGTTCGACTTTTCGACGGCGGCAAGGTAGGGTGGCGGCGTGCAGGAATTAGGTTCTCAAATTTTCAAAACTATATATACATCTGTATTTTAGATTTTTTTTATTTTTGTTGAAAAAATTTCAGATTGAAATTTTCGATTCCCAACTTAATTGATTCAAACAGTTGGTCTATTCGATCCGGAAATTATAATCTGGTATTTTTATCAACCAGAAATCTTTTCTCATCGGGATCATGGAACCTGGCTCTGATACCACTAAAATGTCAGGCCCTAAAATCGGAGCGTGTGACACCGGCTTTGATTCCAAAAATTAATTCAAAATCAACAAGCATCGTGTACAAATCTATGATAAAAACCAGTCTATTTATTCCATTAAAAATAATAATCGTCTTTAGAACTGTAAAACAACTGGAATAAATTGTTCATAAACACCTTAGATCTAAACAGAGTTCTGCGGAAGCGTAATGTAATAAAATCTTGAAATCTCCTCGGTAGATCACCAGCCCAAAATTGGTCTTGTTCTTCGTTTTCAACCTATTCACTGTCCTTAACTGGGGAGGGGTGGTAAGGGGTGAGTATTTGAGAAAATACTCAGCAGGCAGGGGTCAGTTGAACATGATAAAAAAAGCTTTTCAAATAACTCTTTATCATACACATAGTAGATCGATTCACATACTCATAATTTCTCACACTAGCGCCTCATCACATAAAAACATAATCACATAATCTCCTTCTTGGGATTAAGAGATGGCTCCCGTGGCATATCACTTTGCTCTTAAGGATCAAGAGGTGACTCCCATGCATATGGCACTTCCACATCATGTAGCACTTTGCCCCGTCGAAAACACATTGCACTTTCCCCAGCAGAGCCTTCGACTTTCGATGCGCATTTCTCATAAACTTTCATAATATGATCTTTAAAATACATTTTATGTTCAACTGAAATTTTAACACATATATAGATTTTCAAAAACGAAATGATATTCATAGCAAAAACCCACTTTCCTGTTGATATTCGAAGCACGTTGAGATGAGATCCCGGTTGAGAAAAAATGGTGCAAAACTATTCCTCTCTTGCCTTGAAGTGTTCAAAAATGAGTGTGTGTATGTGAGAGGTTTTTCAACAAAATGTAAATTGTAGAGTAATCCCTTCTTG
The DNA here is from genome assembly GCA_907163345.1 of Haberlea rhodopensis. NCBI lineage: Eukaryota > Viridiplantae > Streptophyta > Magnoliopsida > Lamiales > Gesneriaceae > Haberlea > Haberlea rhodopensis. The sequence continues at coordinate 10,516,993 of CAJQUN010000016.1, forward strand.
GCATGGTGTAATGTGGTTTTAATGTTGGGATGAGTGTCCAATTTAGATCCACTATTTTGGCTCTTAATTGGCAAGACTTTAGTGTGATTATGGGTGGATCTTGTTAATGTGATTGGGAGACAATTAAGTGGGGTTGATTGATGGGCATGAGTTGGGGTCATCAATGAGAAACATATGGGGTAATCACCTTTAGTGTAAGAGCATGATTTAGAGACATTTAAGTTGATCACAAATCCTAGCCATTTAGTGTTATGATTTTAGCAAGGAAATGAATGACTAATGTAAGGACCCCAAGCCCTTAACCCTTGTTTAGTGTATTAACCACTATGTGTGGCACATGCTTTCAATAAAAAGTCAATCGGGAAGCTCAGATGATACTTTATCATTGCATGGCAATTACAAAATTTCCATTAACACTCAATGTTATAAGATCATCAGCCTAACAACAAATAGACTCATAAAGTTCGCCCATTACCATCCCCTTTGTGCCACTTTTACATTGTGGACTTTTATAAAAATTTGGGCAGAGTCTCCCCATAAATAGAGCTATCCCGAAATAAAAGCACAACACAACATAATTCCCGGCCAGGGAAAACATAATACTCATCAGAATACAGCAATACGAAGTAAATTCCCAGCCAGGGAAGACACCACACATATGACGACAAAAGTGGGTTCCAACACCCACAAAATACACCAATGACTCTCATATCATTTAGCAATTCTACCTCTAATTGCATGCAACATGGAATGAAAGAGAGAAAGGCTCATGCCTTTATATACAACCCATATACAAGTATAATCGTGCTCACATGCGAGCATCATAAATATGTATATAACCCTCAGGTGTATATAAGTATTCTATACGATACCGTGCTCCATCAAGCCCTGGTACCACGATCCTGGGAGTACATCCAATCAACAGCTCGAGCTCAGCTCCACAGCCATCGATGTACCTGTTCACCTGCCCCAACAGAGACAGCCCCCAACGGGGTGAGCATACCAATTCCACAATTTCATAATCATAATGCCATAATACATAATTTACAAAAATATAAATATTGTGGAACATATGTGACACTTCCTGGATGGTATCATCCTCATCCTAGCGTACCCCTGTAATAACCATGTTCTCAAAACAGATAAATCATCAAATCCTGAATATGCAGTTAATCATCACATTGGTTAACCCTAGCTAGTTTCAAATTAACAACATTTCATAACATCTTTCTTTATCTAGCAATTATCATAATTCTAGATATCATATTGAGATTTCCTTAACTTCCGATACTAGTTAATCACTTCTCTGATTAACTACGTCTCTGTTCCTATTCATTACCAATAGGGAATAAAATACAGATATCCTAGATATTTAATCAAATGCCACATTTTCATTTCTTACTTCAAAGTAGCGTCATACTATCGGTGTTCGCTCCGTAGCAACCACACCCCATCATTTGCTCGCTTCATAGCGGCACCAAGCATTTCACCATGTGAATCAAAATAACGTAATCAAGTCCCGGTGCCATCATAGTAAAACATTTCATGTATATTAAATTATGCATCATACTTGTAAAACATCATTAAAGCTATGCTCGTACGCTAAACGTACCTTAAATCCTCGAAGTCCGAGCCAAACCTTGCTCGAGTTCCATGCCCCGAGGAACGTTGTGCTAACACGATAAATAATTCACAATTATTTACGAACATGCAACCCATGCTCAAGCACACCCATAATCCTCATACAGAAAATTATTGCCAACACACGACAATTTACCATTTAAAAGACCCGGGGCAGGGCATATACAGGGAGGGAAATCGAATGAGACATTATCGAAAATTGCTCAAGAGTTATCCCTAAAATTCGAACCCTAACATCTCAATTCGAACCCAATTAAGCATCATAATACATCTAAAACATGTAATAATCGATCAATAACAAGAATCATCATCCCTTGCCAAAAACCCCCAAAAATTCGAACATAAACCCTACGAAATTTGAGGAAATTTCGAACCAATTTTCACAATTAGGCAGGGAAAATACATCACAAGCATGGAAAAGGGGTAAGGAAGGTTACCCATACGAAGATCGGAAGGAAAATCGACCGAAAGCGAAGAACCCTAGAATTTGGGGATCGACGCATTCCTGTAAAATCCGAACTCAAATCGCGACTAAACCTCGAATTGCCGGTGTAGAAAGGAGCACCTGGACGAGACGAAGCCGTGGGTGGGTCGGACGCGCCGAACGGCGGCCGGACGGCGGCGGGCGCGGCGCTTGAAGCGGCGAGGGTTTGGGGAAAAACGGGATGCAGGTGCGCGGGGAGAGAGACGGCCAGGTGAGGAAGAAAATGGTTTCTAAATTAAAAATCTCGGGTTCAACTGGTATTTATAGCAAAAATACCCCGAAATACTAATAGCCCCACAAATACATAATGATTCATTAAAAATCATCTGTTTTCAAAAATTCTCTCTCTAACTCCAAAACCCCCTACCGGTGCTCACACAAGCACCCGAGATCCCGAGTCACACTAAAAACCCAACTCTTAGGTTTTTCACCCAAATGAGAATACAATCTCAACCTCGAAATCCAACGATCCCAACTACTCAAATAAACGAGCCCAGAAGGCCCAACACCGCGATTAAACTCCAAATCGCCACGTAAAACAACTTTAGGGGTTATTAACACTCCGGGATTAACACCTATAATCCCTGGTCATCACAACTAATTAGATTGGAAAAAAGGCACTTGAATAGACAAATTGAGTGGTCATCACATTTCATAATTTGAGCAAGTATTGAATGTGGTCATCAATGGGTAATGTAAGAGATTGATTGTAAATTCCATGACGTTGGCCTCCTAATGACAATAATTGAATCAATGTAATGTATGAATGATATCAAGGTGATTGGGATGAGTCTTAATAAGGTCGTTGAATGTTCATGATTATGAGGAGCAAATTTTGGGGCCATCACAAGTAGCACGTCATATAAAAGTATATTGATATCATACGATGAGTCAGTTTCTTCGGTAAAATCTCACGCAAGTTCCGAGCAAGAGATATCCCGAGCAAAAAAGCCCCGAATACAAATTGTTCGAAGAACATCAATACCTTCTCGGCATGATGGTCAAAGGGTAGCAGAAGACCCGAACATAACTGACAAATCAACCGGCACAAATGAACATGCAATAATGGAACGCGGATTTCTTTGACACTTTTTGATCCAACAGTGTAACGATCAGAGGAGATCGTGTTTTGGATTTATCGCGTGCCAATCACCGGGATCAACACTATAAATACACACATATGGTCTCATTTTAAAGGGTTGAACTTCTAGGCAAGAAAAGACTCCGAAGAGGGTATATCATAATCTGTTCGGTCTTTCACTCTTATGCTTTTTTTAAAAGTTCTTATTTTGTGTCTAAGTCCTGTAAATTGAAATAAATTAATAGTGAAAATTTATATGACTATGTCCCGTGATTTTTCCTTCGATTTGGAGGTTTTTCACGTAAAATTTGTGGTGTCTTTCATTTATTTTTCGCAACACCTAATTCTACCGAACACGAAAAATAGCGAATCACATCATTGGTGCCGTCTGTGGGAAATCAAGCTAAGACGTTGAATAAGAATAATTTTGCATAGATTAAGGAATGAAAGACATGGCCAGAAGTAAGGGTCGCGGACAAAGTTCAAACGGGTATATCCCAAATCCCCCTTCATACTCATCCCCGTTACGTGAAGAAAAGGAAGATGATATGTAATCATCCCAAAACGTTCCTCAAGCTAATCCTCAAGCATTTCTACTATGGGAATGCCAATGGAACAATTGACTGAGGTTATTGCAAAAACTGTAGGGGAGGTCATGAAGCAATTTATGATACCACCATAGCAAGGAAGAACAAGTAAAGAAGAAGATCTGACATCTTCAGAAAGACAGGAAGAAGAGACTAAGGAGGTTAATGACCTTTCTAGTCAGATAGGAGAAGAAAGTAATAAAACTTGCATCATCAGATGGAGGATCTAAAAGATGAGTTGCAACAGATGTGCAACAAGATGGAGGGGTGTATCTACCCAGTACAGAGGAGCACACCATTTGCTCTTGATGTTATCGATGATCCCTTGGCATCTAACTTCCGAACTTCAAATGTGGGAAACTATGATGGCAGCGCAGATCCTGAGGAGTATTTGTCATGATTTGAAAACGCTTCGCTCATTCACCAACTTACAGATGGGTGTAGGGTTTTTCTGACTACCCTAGCAGGAGCTGCTCAATCTTGGTTTAATCAATTGCCACCGGGGATAATAGATACATTCCTGAAGTTCAGCTCGTTGTTCTTACATCAATTCGCGAGCAGCAGAAGTTGTAAGAGAACAACCATCAGCTTGCTTGGGATTAAACAGATTGAAAATGAGTCTCTTCGGACTTCCTGAAAAGATTCAATCAAGCATGCCTGGATGTTCCTCACGTCACATCGGAGATACTCATCAGCACCTTTACTCAAGGGCTACGAGAAAGAGATCTGTTCAGATCACTAGCCAAAAAACCACCATCTGACTATGACGAGTTGCTGGGAAAAGCTTCTAAGTATATCAACTCAGAAGAAGCCCAGAAGATGAAACAAATAAAAGATGAGAAACCTGAAAATGAGCCAAATCGGAGGGATAAACACCTGGAACAGCCGAAAAGGAGTTTCTAGCAGTAACTCCCGATGAAATCTCCCCAAGAGGTGGCCATAAATCAAAGAGGGCCGAAGAGAGGTATTTGAGGACATTTCCGAGGAGGATATTTCCGAGGAAGAGAAGTAAACTGATTTTGGGGAAGGCAAGAACCCCATGATGGACCAGTTTTCAATAATTCTCCCACTTTGAATAATGCAAATCTTGGAAGGGGAGCGGGAGCGCCCAAGCCGGTACCTTGGGCAAACAAAGGAGAAAGGCAAGAAGAAAATGACATCCAAGCAGTAGGCGAACCCGCCCCAGTTAACATTCCAAACCGAGGGACCATACATATGATCTCTGGGGGAGTGTCAGGAGGAGATTCTAACCGAGCAAGAAAGAGCTATGCTTAGAAAGTGCAGGTTATGTCAAACACAACGAAAAACGCCACAACAGGGTCATCCATTGCCTTTGGACCCGAGGATCTACAGGGGGTGCAATTTTCCCATGGTGATGAACTAGTTATGTGGGGTCCTCGTTACTTAATCCATTATGTATCAGTCCATTATACATATGTGAGTAGGAATTAAGTAAATCATACACTGATTACGAGTATTATTATGTAGGTTGTTACAATTTGACAAAACCATGTCATAATATACATCATATGGATAGCAAAACAACCTAGACCATTACATACACCTAAGCAGTGGTTCAGCTCGCAGCGGAATAAGACTCACAATCCCGTCCTCCCACGTCTATGAGTCCCTACAGAAACAATCACACATGTATACGTCATATCGAGGCATTACAGGTTATATCAGCCATTGTAGCTAATTATAACGTGCAGAGAATTTGTATATATACTGGAAGTTCGACCGACGTGCTTTTCTTAAACACGTTGGCCCAAATGGAGTTGGGGAGTGTACCCATGCAAAGGGTAAATACTTCTTGCATGAATTTGCTGGAGAAATCGTATGTGGGGAAAGTTTCATTGCCCGTCACGATGGGAGAAGAACCGAGGACGAAGACAAATATATTAATTTTCTGGTGGTGGAAGCCCATTCCTCATATAACATAATTTTGGGCCGACCAGCCCTGATTGCATTTCAAGCAGTTGTGTCCACTTATCATTTGACAATGAAATTCCTTGTGAATGAGGAGGTCGGACAAGTTCGAGGAAATCAGAGTTCCTCAAGGAAGAGTTATGTTCAAGAGCTGAAGCATGAAAAGTTAAAAAATAAGGAGGACGAGAACCTTGGAACACGTGGTAAAAGAAGGAGAGAGGAGGATGAGATGGCCGATGAGAGAATAGCCTCAGTGGAGGATTTTTTTACTATTGAATTGGGTCACCCAACTAAATCAACAAAAGTGGGTTCCCAAATGGAACTAGAGTTGAAGGAAAAAGTAATTGAATATTTGAATAGGAATGTGGAGGTGTTCGCATGGAGTACCACCGACTTGACGGGAGTATCGCCGGAGGTCTTCGAGCATCACCTCAATGTGGAGCCTGATGCTCGGCCCATCAAGCAGAAGAGAAGACATTTCTAACCCGAGAAGAATGCAATCATTGCTCAGCAGGTGGATGAGTTGCTGAAAGCTGGTCATATCAGGGAAATCAGTTTCCGAGCACAATGAGACCCTCCTCATATATTTATCTGTGGCCGATGAGGTCATTATCTCAGTCTTAGTCAAAGAAAAAGCAGGGCAACAATTACCCGTGTATTATGTAAGCCGAGCATTACAAGGGGCTGAGCAAAGATACTCCGAGGTCGAAAAGTTGGCTTTGGTTCTTATAACCACAGCCAGGAGACTTAGGCCATACATTGTGTCCCATCCTATTGTGGTAGTGACCAGTACCCCACTAGGAAAGTTTTTATCGAAAGAAGAAATCTTTGGAACAATAGTGAAATGGGCTACCGAGCTTAGCGAGTTCGATCTTACATATCAGCCTCGAGCTACTATGAAAGCTCAAGCCTTATCGGATTTTCTTATGGAAATGGCCCATATGCCCGAGGAAAAAGAACGGAATCTTTACGTGGATGGATCTGCTACTTAGTTCGGAAGTGGTGGATGTGTGATTCTTATTAGTCTCGATGGGGAGAAGATAAAGGTAGCCATCAAGTTCAGTTTTCATTCCTCAAACAATGAAGCTGAACTCGAGGCTCTGATTTCGGGGCTCTTAATAGCACTTGACATATGGGTTCAGAAGGTAGCAACATTTATGGACTCAATGCTCGTGGTACAACAAGTGAATGGTGTATATAAAGTGAAGGAAGAAAAGCTAAAGAGATACGTTGAAACTGCTCGGGCATTGATGAGTAAGTTTCAAGAAGTAAAACTGACACAAGTCCCCCGAGAAGAGAATAACCGAGCGGATAAGTTGGCCAAACTTTCTAGTTCAATGCATGAGTGGAAAAACAAGATCGTGCTGGTACAAGAGCTCTTAATCTCCCATATATCTGTCAATAATATATAATGAGTTTTGAGTTGTGATGCCCGGGGATTTATGGCGTTAATCCCGGTGTGGTAATAATCCTTAAAGGATTTTAATTGTGGCAATTATGAATTAATTGCGGTTTCGGGACTCTCGGGGATTTTAAACCCGGTTTTTGGAGTCGTTGGATCCAAGGGATGAGATTGTATTCTCATCGTGGTGATAACCTTGGAATTTGGTTTTGGTGGGATCTGGGGTCTGTAGTACTTTGTACTGGGGCTGGTAATGGAATTTGAGTTGGAGAGATTATTATTGAAAACATATGATATTTAATGAATCATGATGTAGTTGTGGAGGTATTGGTATTTTGGAGCTTTAGAGCTATATATACCAAATGGACTCGGTGTTCCGTCATTACACGGAATCTCCTCCCTCTCTCCCCACTCATACTCCTCCTTCCCCACCCATGTTTCCCCTCTTTTCTCCCTTGATAAAAAATGATGGTTGCTCGACTTGGGAGCCGAATTTCTCGAAGATAATAAGGTATTATTCATCCCCTCGCATTTATCTTCGATTTGATAGTGGTATTGTGGTGTTTGGGAAGGATTTGTGTTGGGTTTAAAGAAAATGGTTTTTAAAGATTTTTGGGTGTTGTATTTTGGGGTTGATTTATAGCCCCTTGTTAAGGGTTTATGTTGTATGGGTTGTGAGGATTGTTGTTGGGGAAGATTTGGCAAGAAAAATGCCATTTTTGGCTGTTACAGGTCGAGGCGATCGATCCCTAGGGCAGGGCGATCGATCGCCGCGACGTTGATAAAAGTTTGTGGAAGATGAACAGTGAGGCGATCGACCGCCTCAAAGGAGGCGATCGATCGCCATGAGGCAGTAGCCAAAAATGTTGAGAGGCGACCGATCGCCTGGAAATGAGGCGATCGATCGCCCATGCCTTTCTGCGAGGCGATTGATCGCCTAGGGCGAAGCGATCGATCGCCAATGCTTGTTTTCGGAGTTTATTTTTCGTGTTGAGTTTTGATGCATGCTTCACCCGGGGTCTTTTAAAATGGTTAATCGTCATGGATGACGATATAATTGGGGTTTGTGAACGTGCTTGGGCACGTGGTTGCATGCTTGAGATTAATTGTGGATTATTAATCGTGTTTAGCACATAATTCATCGGTCACAAGACCAAGGCAAGATTAGATTCGAACTACGGGAATATAAGGTACGTATGACATACGAGCATAGACCTTTATTATAATTGCAATTGTTGAGTGCATGGTACACTGTATTGCAATGAATGTATATGAAAATGCATAGTATATGGTATTAGCAATAAACGGACATTGAAATGCATGGTTTACGATAATTGCTACAAATGGATACATGTGCATTGGGAATTATATGGTGCCGCTTTTGAGCGAGCAATGATTGAGATGTTGTCGTCTTTGAGCGAACATTAGTTGGGACGCCACTGCTGTTGAGCATGCGTGAGAATGAAATGCCGCTATTGTAGAGCGAGCAATGAAATAGAACTATGGAACCATAAGTGAGATATATGGAATACTTGTAATCATTGTTTAATGATTTGATATTATTGATTTTGATATCGGTGTGCGGCAAGTGAATTTGTTAATCAATGTAATGATTAACTGACATTTGGGAATTTGATGGTTTCAGTTATTTTGAGAACAGGGACAGTACAAGGAATCCCGGATGAGGATGATACCATCCAGGGAGCATCCTTTATATTTCATAGCATTTGTATTTTTGTAAATTATGATTTGTGTTATTGTGATTATTGGATTTGTGATATTGGTATGCTCACCCCGTGTGGGGCTGTCTCTGTTGGGGCAGGTTATTAGGTACATCGATGGCTTGGAGTTGAGCTCGAGCTGTGGATTTGAGGTGCTTCCAGGATCGAGGTACCAGCGACGGTATTGTGCATGATACTTTATACATTAGATACACGCATACTTATTCGATGCTCGCATATGAGCACTATTATGTGTATATGGGTTGTCTAAAGAAAGCAATGGCCTTTCTCTTTTCATTTATGTGATGCATGCAATTATTTATTGAATTGCTACATGAACTGAGAACATGTTAGTGTATTATAATGGTGCATGATACGTATGTGGACTTGGTTGGGGGAACTAGACATTATATTGAATAATGTAAATGAATTTTATTATTGGCATGGTTCGTTATGATGTCAAGTGGGATTTTCCTCTACATATACAATCACATGCACTAAATGTGGGTTAATACACTTAATAATGGATTAAGGGCACGAGGGTCCTTACATGAGTCATACATCATGGGAGATTGGAGAGAACACATCATTAAATTTTTGAAGAGTAATGACATCCCCTCTGATTTGAAAGAGGCAACCGAGGTGAAGAGAATGAGGAATCTGTTCGTATTAATAAAAGAAAAGCTGTTCAAGAAGGACTTCTAGGTCACTTTTTTATATTGTGCTTCTTACCAAGAAGGAGACTACTTGTTGAAAGAAATTCATGAAGGTTGTTGTGGGAATCACCTGGGCACAAACATGCTATACCAAAAAGCAAACCGAGCTGGATACTATTGGCCTACCATGAAGACAGACACCAAAGATATCGTCAGAAAATGCTATAATTGCCAGAAGCATGCCAATTTATCACATGTACCAGCGGAAGTCCTTAATATCAGCATCACTTCATGTCCCTTTGATCGATAATGAATGGATATTATGGGACATTTTCCCCCATCAACTGGACAAAGGAAGTTTCTTTTAGTCGCTGTTGAATACTTCACCAATTGGGTGGAAGCCGAGCCCCTTGCCAAGATCACACTTTCTTTTGTTTAATTGGAAGAAACAGTGAAATAATTCAGGAGTAGGGGTGCAACCCAAATAAGAAAGAACAATAAAAAAACCAGCTAAAAGCTTATAGCTGTTGGGAAATAGTTGGCGAACGAAACAGTAAAATAATTCGCAACAGCAAGAAAGAAGGCAGGAATGGAAAAATGCAAGCCCCCTCAAAGTTGGTATAGATAAAAAGGAAATAACCCTCGGGGGGTAAATGGGGGTGTGATCCCGAAGAGGGAGTAATAAGGGAGGTGTTTTCAGAGATCTCTCATTTCTCTTGGATGCGGGAGAGTTGTTGACTAGTACAAATCCTCGACTCGAAGATTTCGTACCAAGGAACTTTGCCCGCAACCAAGCCCTGTTCTACATTATCTTGTTTGTTCTTCCGACGAATAGCCGAAGAACCAGAAGAACACAAAGTTTCTTCGCTATCCGAGGATGTAGGTAGAGGAGGAAGGTTGTAAGATTTTTACCCCATAAAGGTTCCATATTCGTTGACTGCTCTCAAGGAGGAGGAGTCTGACGAGGAAGACATACTAATCGGGTGCTGTAAATTCTAAAAGAAAGAAGAAGTGCTCGCTCGACTGATGCTAGTTCATAAGCATAATGAAGCAAGTGAGTAAAATGAAGGGGTTGATGGAGTATTTATAGAGGGGACCAGTTGAACAGTCATTCGATCTGCACCGCCCAAAATAAATTGAATGAACGGTCATAGATGAGCCTCGGGAAACCAAACGACACGCGACATTTTATAAACATTGAGCGGGAAAAGGAGCGGAAAAAACCCCCGAGCAGGTTAGAATGCGGATTTTACCTCGAGACTATAAACCGAGACTTTAATACTCTCGTCCCACTTTACATCAGGGGGTGAGGTGATTTCATATGATGAGTCAGTTTCTTCTGTAAAATCCCACAAGCGCCGAGCAAGTGATATCCCGAGCAAAAAGCCCCTAACATAAATTGTCCGAAGAACATTGATACCTGGCCGACATGTTGGTCAAAGGGTAGTGGAAGACCCGGACTTATGCTGTTTTTTCGTGTTACGTATTTATTGCGTGCCAACCACCAGGATCAATACTATAAATATACATAGATGGTCTCATTTTATAGGGTTGAAATTTCTAGGCAAGAAAAGACTCCAAAGAGAGCATATCATAATATGTTCGGTCTTTCACTCTTATGCTGTTTTTTCGAAAGTTCTTATTTTGTGTATAAGTCCTGTAAATCGAAATAAATTTATAGTGAAAATTTATACTGGACTAGGTCCCGTGGTTTTTCCTTCGATTTGGATGTTTTCCACATAAAAATTGTGACGTCTTTCATTTATTTTCCACAGTACATAATTCTACCGAACACGAAAATATCGAAGCGCATCATATATATTTTTATTTTCTTCATAAATGTTTGAATACTCAATTATTTTATCAAAGGTATTGTTCAAAAAATAAATTTTCTTTTCTGAAAAAAAATGATATGATATTTTGTTTGGAAGTTTTTTAAAAGAAAAAAATACTTAGAAATAAAATTTCATAAATTAGAATATGTAACTTTTGTTTTGATGAGATAAATAAATACACAGTTCTACGGACATAAGAAAGAAAGAAGATATTGAACCTTGCACGGGACCCTTTTGGCTAAACCCGTGCTTTCAATCGGATAATGGATATACTGCTTCTATTCAATTCATCTATAATGTGCAAACCTCACAAAATTATGAAGAGAAACTTCGCACTGAGGAAGATATAACAAGTCATGACGATAAAAATCTCAACGGACAACCATTTCAAGCATCAAGTTGCTATTATGTGTTACGAAAACTGGGGAATTTCGACGGCTTTGAGGCGTGAATATACACTTTCTTGATGTAATATTGTCTTGCTTAATCAAAATAATTTTTCCCAAGATTCAACAAAGCCTCACGTTGTTTCTTATCATGTATTATCTTATAATAAGAGTCTGAGACCACCTACTCTAGTGCATTAATTCATTTTATATTGTAAACAGTAGGCAACAGGAAGGCGGCTCTTGTTATGTCATATATCATGAGGGGCAGTATCAATAAGACCAGAGGATATCAAAGGATATCTGTTAATGACCTAGCGTTATAGATGAAAGTCTATAACATGCTATACTCGAAGAACGATGGCTCCATACCGGAATCCAGCTCTCGGCAGCACCCTCTATATCAGTGACTCGAGATCACCTTATTAGTGCGTTAATTCATTCTATAATGTTTACTAATAGGCTACAAGACGGCGGCTCCCGTTAGATTGTATTCATGAGGGGCAATGACAATAAGGCCAGGAGATATCAAAGGATATCTGTTTATGATCTAATGTCATAGATTATTCTCTATGATATGCTATACTCGAAGAAGAATGGCTCCATACCGGAGATGAGCTTACTTCAACATCTCATAATGACATCCTCTAAAGCAGTAACAGCTCCTCACCCGAGAAGCTGCTACTTTACTTACAGTTACTTTAGAGACAGTTATAATAGGTTCTTCATCTTAGCTCAGGGTTTTTCCCGCCGCTGCTTTAGCCCCGTGACCCACAAGGTATTCGAAACAGCTCCTCCCCGAGGATTCCAAAAATACTCTATAGAATATTGTGAATTTAAAACATATCTATGTCAATCAAAACAATCCCACTGTATAAAGATTTTGAAAAGCCACTTTGAAATCTTGTGTCTTTTAACATGAAAAATGTACCATTTCAAAAAAAAAAATTGCATTGTTCCATTTTGAAGAGGCATACCCTTTGATATTTAATAGCCATCAAAATGGAAAAAACGCCTTTTAGAAACCAGTTTTTGAACTTTTAAGGGAGAAAAAGAAGTCACAAGACAATTCCCAACCACCACATTCAGAACAGGAGGCACTCTAGCACTCCTAGCGCCTCCCGTACTGCCAAAATTCTATTTTTCGCTTTTTTCTTTATAATGAGATTTTAATTTCCTTATATATAACAAACTATCTAACATTACGCAGGGATTCTTTATTTTGCAATACTTCAACGGTACACTAATTATACAAACTTACTAATTAAAGTACCAAATTTATTTATAAATCAAGAAAATACTGCTTAGCTTCTGTTTCTCATCAGCAAACTCATCAACATCAAGCACATCTTTTCACTCAGAGAATGAAATTGCAGAAAGATAAACTCTCAGGGAAGACTGGGGAACCCAACCCGCATCCACTCACCTGTATCCACTCGTTTTAACATTCGAAAAAGTTGTAGTAGGAAAATTGAGCTATCCACATTTATATAGACGGGTAGTAGATCGTTGCACCTCCTATCCACCCAATCCACCCACATCTTTATATATTAAAGATGTCTTTAATTATAAATTAAATATTTTTATGTGTTTAAGTTGCAAATTGTAATTTTTAAATATTTCAGTTTGATAATCTTTTGTGTATTATTTAGAATATAACATGTACTTATCTTTTTTAATATTGCGCCGATTTTCGATTAAAAACAAATGTTGATTAATCGAGAAACAGTAGTTTCAAGTTCTATCATTATGCATCTTGTAGTAACAAGAAATACTTTTTTATTTATTTTGGGAACTTCATCTTGTAGTGAGAAGAAATTTATTTTTTATTTTTTGAATTTATGAATTGTCGTTTTCTTTGTATAAGGTACTGTTTAAAGTTGTTTTTTTTTTTGCGGAGTATACTGTTTAAAGTTATTGATGTCCCAATTTGATGTGGAAGATAGGGGTGCTTATCGGGCCGGGTCAAACTGGACCCGGCTCGGAACCGAACCGGTTAGTCCGGTTCAGAACTGGACTAACCGGTTCCGAACCGCCCCGTAACCGATAAGAAACCGGTGCGGGCAGTTCTAGGAATCCAAACCAGTAGCACCACCTGTTCCGGTGCTATCGGTTTGGATCCGATTTCGAAACCGGAACCTATATTTTAGAAAGAAAAAAATAAATAAAAAAATAAAAAACTGAAATGTCAGCAAGGCAACGGCTATCTGAACTTTGGCAACAGCTCTTTAGCCGTTGCCAACGTTCATTGTTAATTTTTTTTAATTTTTTTTTTTTAAAAAACTATAAATAGGTGTGTTGTGCTTTGTAATTCTTCACATTCATTCTTGCAAAGTTGTATACTTCAATCTCATATTTTTCTCTCCATTATGCTATCTACAATTTACTTATATAATAATGGCATCTTCATCTAGTAGCGGCGCTGGTCGTAGCCGAGGTCGTAAACGGGATCTCGTCACGGGTCGTCTATCACTGAGTTCATCTTCGGCAATGAATTTGCCTGTGCCAATTCTTGAGTTAAATGAGAGTTGTGATTTTTTTGCTGACCTCAATGTTGGTTGTTCCTCTATGAACGTCGAACCGCAACAACCCGAACAACATGTCGAACCTCCCGCTGTCCAAGCCCAAGAGAGACAACAACTGGGGAGTCATCCGGAGCCACTACAGCAGCGAGTAGACAACCGACTCGTGCCAAAAGAAGTAAGATATGGGATTACTTTGAACTCATTCAAAAAGAAGGTACGAATGAATCTGTTGCAATATGTAAATTATGTAAGATACAATTAGTAAAAAAACATAACTTTGATGAGACAACATTACAACCATTAGATCGAGAAGCAACACAAGCACAAATTAATGTTCTCACTGGCACGCATTTTATTTTAACTGCTGAAATTAACCGTAGGTCACTTGTTAGATATGTGATTTGATGAGAACTACCTTTTATACAAGCTGAACATGCTGGTTTTATTGAATTTGCTTTGTTTATACAACCCATGTTTAAACATATTTCTAGGCACACACTAAAAAGAAATTGTATGGACGTATTTGTTGAATATAGAAATACATTGTTTCAACATCTTTCTACTTTGCCTTGTAGGGTTAGCTTAACAACCGATATTTGGACAAATATAAATTCAGATTCATATCTTGTTGTCACTTGTCATTGGATTGATGATAATTGGTGTATGCAAAAATGGATTTTGTCTTTAGATGAGTTAGATTGTGCACATACTGCTTATGTAATTGCTAAATATGTATTCAACACTTATAGACATTATGGAATTCAGGATAAGGTATTTTCAATCACATTAGACAAGGCTGTGAATAACAATGCTGCGATGCGTGATTTAAAGACCTATCTGAAACCAATGCTTGATGGTGTTTTTTTTCATGTTAGATATGCATATCATGTGATTAATTTGGCTGTTAAAGTTGGTTATGAGGACAATCACTCGCATGTATCGAGAAAATGAAATACTGTTCTAAATGGTTACGCACGAGCCATGTTAAGCGTGACTGGAAACAATTGTGTTTATCTAATGGTTTAAAACATCTTCTTTTTCTATCACCAATAGAAACTAGGTGGAATTCATTGTACAATATGTTGAACGCTATGTTACCTTACAAAGATATTTTAACTCAATTTTATAATTCACATCAAATGACCGATAGCGATAAAAGTATTTATTTGACTAATGATGATTGTGAATTTGTTGAAAATTGGGTATCATTGTTAGGTACTTTCAAAGAAGCGACGGAACGCTTCTCCGGTGTTGCTTATCCAACTTCCGTTTATTTTCTTCCTTTAGTATTTAACATGTTTGATAAGTTTATAGAATTTAGAGATGACTATGACTTACATGCTTTTGTTAGTGCAATGAAAACTAAATTTATAAAGTATTGGGAACAAATTTCATACGTGCACTGCATCGCAACATTGCTAGATCCTAGTCAATGTTTATTTTTGAGATATTTTTTGAATATTATGCTAAATTTTTTGGGAAGGTTGTTGACGATCAAAAGACGTCTACAATGCAATCTCTCCAAAATATGTTTCAATTGTATTATAATCAATAGGCAAGTGAATCATCGCAACAAAGGGCTGTTGAAGAACAACAAGCTCAATCTAAAGATGGGGGCATCAATTTTCTTAGGATGGTGGGTAGGAAAAAACTTAAGGGAAAAGGACCTTCTACTAGCACGTCGACTGAGTGCAAGTTTATCTGAATTATCAATTTCTAACGGAAGACAACTTCAACGTCTTCCAATGGTGGAAGACAAGTGCAGCACAATTCTCTATCTTAGTCAAAATGGCTAGAGACGTGTATGCGGTACAAGCTTCAGGCGTCGCTTCTGAATCGGCATTCTCAACATGTGGCCGAATTAGTGGATAATACAGAAGTAGTCTATCTGCTGATTCGTTATGCATGCTCACATTACTTAAAGATTAGTTTGAAGCAGAATGTAAGAAAGAAGAGATGGGGCGGTTGACGAATTCGTAAATCATTATGATGAGCAAGAAGAAGAACTTCAAAACAATACTTATCAATTATGAAGAGTACTAAATAGTAATATTTTTCTATATAGATTTTCAATTGCCGTCTCTTTACAATTATTTGTATGCATTTATATTATGAAATGAAGAAGAATATATTGAATTTGTGATGAATATTGGGGAAACATTTACAACATCAAAAAAATAAAAAATTTCAAAAAAATCATATAAAAAAAACGGATCGGACCGGATCGATCCGAAACCGGTTGGAACCAGAATTTGATCCAATCTGGTTCCTTAACGGACCGGACCTGTCCGATCCGTTAAGCACCCCTAGTGGAAGATTTTGATACATTTTTTTTTTTTGCATTGTGACATAATTTGGATATATATAGTTTTAGGATGACATTGATATGATTAATGGTCTATCATTTTAACTATATTTGATTTTCAGTTGCAAATGATTTCATAATTATGTTGCATATAATAGTTTTGTTCACATGATTTTAGATTTTATTGTTTATATTGCTCTATCATTTTATTTAGTTTTAGTTCTGTTTTATTATCATCGACAGTAGATACCTTAATTTAAGAACTTGTAAAATACACTGATTGTAATTTATTTCTCTTTGACCAGCTAACCGCCCGCACCCACCCGAACCACACCAGTTAACCGGGAACTAGGTCATGATGTTCAATAAAGAATGAATTTTTTTTTTTTGGTTTTCGACCATCCCACTTCAAAATTTCTTTTTTTGAAAAAAAAAAAAATTGCTCCTCTCGTTTTATATATTTGAACAAATAAAATATTTTCTTTTTAATTTCTTATCACTATCTTTATCGTTGGAAAAAAAATGTGGTCTCACTCTAATAAGTTGGCATTTATTTTCACATCTAATCCTTTTTCACTGGAGAAATATATCCAATGTCATGTCCAGGGGCGGAATCAGAAAAATAATTTTGAGGGGGCGAAAAAATTTGGATTACACCTTGCACCAGTTCCGCCATACATCCGTCTTAACACCCGGCTTCATTACAAACACATGCGCACACACAGAAGCAAAAACATAATAAAATAAATAATTTTATTATTAAGTTTTTTAATAATAAGTTTTATTTTTTAAACACAGAATTTTCTCAGAATAATCATTCTAAATGATGTATTTTTTTTTATAAAAATACATAATAAATATGATATAAATTTAAAAATAAATTACTATCATAAAAAATTTATCAGGAATAAGATTATGTTGCAATGGCATCTAGTAAATAAGGAGAAAATCAATGGCATTTTAGCAAATAGGAGAAAAAAGAATAACCTGCCAAATTGTTGCAGGCAGGATCGAACTAGGGTGGCTCAAATGCGTGTTATACTATCCACCACCATACTATAATGAATGTTATCGTTAAATTGGTATATATATATATGATGTGATTCGAGATTTTTAAATATAAGGTAGAATAAAATGTCAATGAAAAATAACGATAAACACACCAAGATTTTTTACGTGGAAAACCCTCAAATTGAGAGAAAAATCACGGGACCTAGTCCAGTATAAAACTTCACTATAAACGTTGATGATTTACAAGACTCTGTTGACACAAATGACAATTGCCCAATGACTTATATGAATATCTTAGAAAAATAATAAAAAAGACCGAACAGAAATAAATTTGCTCTCTTCGGAGTCTTTTTGCCCAGAAAAATCCAACCCTTTCTGTGATAACATCCGGATATTTATAGGGCTGTTCCCAGTGATTGGCTCGCGGGGGATCCGGAACACGATGTCCTCTGATCGTGGCTTAACTGGGGCCAAACGTGTCCGAGAAATCCGCGCCCCATTACTGCACGTTTATCCACGCCGGTTGATTTGTTGGTTATCTCCGGGTCTTCCGCTAGTCTTTGACCAGAAAACCGAGGAGGGTTTAGCAGTTATTCTGCTCGGTGTCTTTATGTTCGGTAAACCCTGCTCTATGCTATCTGTTCGGTGTCCTCCTGCTCGGTATAAGATTTGTTCGGTTCTTGGGGCGATTTTACCCGAGGAAGTCAATATGTCATATGACATCACCTCACTTCCACAAAGTAAAGCAAGACGAGACTTTTGAAGTCTTGTTTTATTGTCTTCGGGTAAAATCCTAAATTTAACCTGCTCGGAATTTTTTGCCGCCCTTTTTTCCCGCTCAAAAATTTCAAATGCTGCGCGACGTTTCGTTTCCCGATGCACCTTTATGACCGTTCATTCCCTTATTTTTGGACGGTGAAGATTGAATGACTGTTCACATGGTCCCCTCTATAAATATCCATCATTTTTCCTCATTTGTCTTACTTTGCTGCATTTTGCTTCCGAGCTAGCACCAGACGACCGAACAACTTTCCTCCGTAATCTTCCTTTTTCAATCACCAAGTATGGTTTCTTCCTCAGCCGACTCTTCATTGCAGGCAATAGATATGTTCAATGAGGGAGACGCTCTTAGCCCCTCTCCTCAACCCTCTTCCTCTTCTTCTGATAGTGACAAAACTCTAAGCTCTTCTGCCGCGTCAGCTGCTCGTATACAAGAGCAGAGACTTGCTACAGAGCGAGATTTAGTTAAAGCCCACGTTCCCTGGTTCGAGATCTTTGAGTCTGAGGTCAAATTGACTCAGCACCTCAGTAATATAAAACTAAATGGGGGATTTTCGAGGGGACTTCTATTATTGCTCCCCCTTCCGGATCTCGTCCTCACTTACCCCCTAAGGGGTATTTTCCTTTTTATATAGACCAGCTCCGAGGAGGCCTCCGTTTTCCAATCCATCCTTTCTTTATTGAAGTAGCCTCCTACTTCTCTGTTTCCCTTAGTCAATTATTTCCCAATAGCTATCGATTATTAGCAGGCTTTTTCATAGTTCTTTCTTATCTGGGTTTTACCCCTACTCCCGAACTTTTTCATTGTTTTTTTCAATTGAACAAGAAAGAAATCGGGCTCTTTTACTTTTCCTCCCGGACAGGGGTTGGCTTCTTCAAAAAATACCCCTCCTCCATAAAAAAAAGTGGAAAAACTCATAGTTTTCGTCCGCTCCAACCTTGGGATTGCCCTATGGAGTGGAGGGAAAATCTCCTGAGGGGCAAGTCAATCAAGGGTCACCTTGAGGAGAAACCGTATTTGTTGGTTCGTCGTGCACTTGGCGATCAGTGTTTTAATTTGATGGAGCTGATTGACGACGGACTGCTATACTTGTTCCAGTTGAGCCCGAAGGGTGTATCCTTGAAAATGCCCCTCGGTGAGTGCTTTTCAAGCAGTCTTCTTCGTTTTACTTTCGACTTATTATTTTCGGACTAATATTTCTCTGCTCTTTTCAGAAACAAAAATGATGAAGGCTAGGATGGCCGAGAAGCTGAAGGAAAAGAGCCAGAAAGGCCAAACTTCTAAGGCTGTTACTACTCCTGCCCTCCTCCGTCTGTCGATATTTTGACTCCTCCTGAGGAGAGGGCTTCTCCCGAGGGGACTCAAGCTCTTCATCGTCGGAAGAGAGCTACTCCCGAAGGTCCAAGTTCTTCGCCCCAAGCACCTCCCATTAAGAAAACTTCTTCTTCCCTTATCCCTTCCAAACCTCGAGCCTCCTCTCAACCCGCTCTCGTTGTTTCTCGGCCTACCTCGAGATACCATATCCCTTCGTGGACGTATTCTCCCACCGTTCCACTACTGAAAAAACCCGACCCCAAAGCCTCTCACTCCATTTTGTGCTACACCCCCAACTCAGCCGACCGTAAGTACCTCGGGGAACTAGCCTTCAGCAACTTGGTGAACGACTTATCCTCCTCCTTTACTCAGGTAAATACTTTTACCAATTAATCTGCTTCGCTTGCCTTTTTTCAATACATTCATTCGTCACTTAAATTTTGTATATGCTCTGATGCAAGCCCACATGATGGCGGGTGAGCTTCTCTCTCGTTTTCATTCAATTTGATTAGCTGATGGGCAGAACCAGAAGCGCATCAGGCAGTTAGAGAGTATGGGTGAGGAGCTGAAGAAAACAGTGAGCCTTCTGGAGGAGCGGCACTTGGCCCTGGTGTCAGCTCAGGATAAAGCGGAGAAGGCCCTGGCAAAGGAGCGGACAAAATTCGTCGATCTGGAAGGTGCTAACTCTACTTTGTCGGAGCAGTATAAATCCCTGGCTGAGCAACATCAAGCTGTCTCTGAGCAACTTGCACAAGAGAAATCTTCCACTGCTGCTCGTATGGAAGAATTCTGGCTCTCGAAGAAGGCCGAGTTTTTGAAGTCTCCAGAGTATAGCAACATGGTGGCTGACCGTGCTTACAAGTTTTTTGATCATGGCTTTGAAGCATGTGTCAACCAATTTGGATCTCAAGGCTATCCTCCGGAAGGAGCTTCAAAAGATTTCCTCATGTAAGTGCTGCTTTGGAAAGCCTCCTCGAGGAGCTTTTTCACCCGTAGGGTAGAGCTTTTACCTTTTCTTGTATTTCTTTTTCGTTCATGAATAAAATCATTTACTTATAATTCCGAACAAGCTCGCTACACCGAGCATAAACACTTAGACAATTTTAGGTTTAAAACGTGGACCAAACATCCCGATCCCACGAGTAAACAACTAAAATTCCTAACAAACTCACTACCCCGAGCATAAACACTTAGGCAATCTTAGGTTTAAAACGCGGACCAAACATCCCGATCCCACGAGTAAACAACTAAAATTCCGAACAAGCTCGCTACCCCGAGCATAAACACTTAGGCAATTTTAGGTTTAAAACGTGGACCAAAAATCCCGATCCCACGAGTAAACAACTAAAATTCCGAACAAGCTCGCTAACCCGAGCATAAACACTTAGGCAATTTTAGGTTTAAAACGTGGACCAAACATCCCGATCCCACGAGTAAACAACTAAAATCCCGAACAAGCTCGTTACCCCGAGCATAAACACTTAGGCAATTTTAGGTTTAAAACGTGGACCAAACATCCCGATCCCACGAGTAAACAACTAAAATTCCGAACAAGCTCGCTACCCCGAGCATAAACACTTAGGCAATTTTAGGTTTAAAACGTGGACCAAACATCCCGATCCCATGAGTAAACAACTAAAATTCTGAACAAGCTCGCTACCCCGAGCATACATCTTAGGCAATTTTAGGTTTAAAACGTGGACCAAACATCCCGATCCCACGAGTAAACAACTAAAATTTCCGAACAAGCTCGCTATCCCGAGCATAAACACTTAGGCAATCTTAGGTTTAAAACGTGGACCAAACATCCCGATCCCACGAGTAAACAACTAAAATTCCGAACAAGCTCGCTACCCCGAGCATAAACACTTAGGCAATCTTAGGTTTAAAACGTTGACCAAACATCCCGATCCCACGAGTAAACAACTAAAATTCCGAACAAGCTCGCTACCCGAGCATAAACACTTAGGCAATTTTAGGTTCAAAACGTGGACCAAACATCCCGATCCCACGAGTAAACAACTAAAATTCCGAACAAGCTCGCTACCCCGAGCATACATCTTAGGCAATTTTAGGTTTAAAACGTGGACCAAACATCCCGAGCCCACGAATAAACAACTAAAATTCCGAACAAGCTCGCTACCCCGAGCATAAACACTTAGGCAATTTTAACCAATGCATGTTGATAATCGACAACAAAGTTCCAACAAATTATCAAAAACGGCTGAACAAATTAACCAGCCAGACATGGAAAATCATAGCAATAAAAATGGATCATAATTAAGAAAAGGAAACCGATATCTCATATCAAGGGTGAGTCATCCAAAAGATAAGATGATGCAAAAGTGGATCACCATATAGAATTCTGTACATTTCATTGGATCATTTGGCGATATTGTATCATTTCACAACCATCAACTCTCATAATAACTGTTGGCATAAATGTCCAGCAAGCCAAACGATGATCCGATGGGCTTTATGAACCCTAGCCCAATTAGCTAACTAAGTGCTACTATAAATATGTCAGTCTCCCTAGGGTTACCAGACTCTTGATTTCTTCTACCCTCGTTCTACTCTGGATCATAACATTGTACTCGGAGAGATTCAACTCCAATTTCTGCTGGAATGAGGGCCTCCAAACCGTATACCAGACTATACGGAGTTTCCCCTGTAGATACCCGAGGAGTTGTTCGGTAGGCCCACAAGACTCCAGGTAGTTCATTTACCCATTCTCTTCGGGCCCCTTCCAATTGTCTTAATCCCATGTAATAGAATACGGTTAATAACTTCGACTTGACCATTTGACTGTGGGTAGGCCACTGACGTGAATACTTGTTTGATTTTCATATCCTCGCACCACTCCTGTAGTTTCTTTCCCTGAAACTGTCTTCCATTATCAGAAATTATTCTCTTCGGTATTCCAAACCGACATACTATGCTTCTCCATAGGAATCTAATAATTTCCTCCTCAGTTATTTTTGCTAAAGGCTCAGCTTTGACCCATTTCGTAAAGTACTCAACTGCTACTAGGAGGAATTTTCTTTGTCCCGTGGCAAGAGGAAAAGGTCCGACGATGTCCATCCCCCATTGATCGAAGGGACAGGAAGTAACACTGATATTTAAGACCTCTGCGGGTATATGAGATAAATTTGCATGTTTCTGGCAATTGTTACATTTTTTAACAATTTCTTCGGCATTCTCTCTCATACTGGGCCAATAGTATCCTGCCCGAAGGGCTTTCTGATATAGCATATTGCTTCCCAAATGATTCCCACAACAGCCTTCGTGAATCTCCTTTAGCAAATGTTCTCCTTCTTGTACTGATGTGCATTGCAAGAAGGGAGTTGAAAATCCCTTTTTGAACAATTTACCTTCTGCTAACACAAAACGACTCTCCACTCACTTCACCCGAGCAGCTTCCCTCAGATCTAATGGCACCACCTTGTTTTTCAAGAATTTAATGATATGCTCTCGCCAATCGGATATATTACAAGGCTCCAAATTCATTATACTGTTGATAGCTATGTGCGAGACCAAAAGATCGTGTACCAGTACTTTCCTGTTCTTCCACTCATGAATGGACTGGCCAATTTTGCGAGTGTATCTGCTCGATTATTATATTCTCGTGGTATTTGTTTCAATTCCACTTCCTGGAACTGAGTCATTAATACTTGAGCCTTCTCCACATATTTTTTCAACTTTTCTTCTTTCACCTTGTATACCACATTTACCTGCTGAACAACCAGCATTGAATCCATAACACTTTTACTTTCCGAGCTCCGGCGTCTAATGCTACTCGTAAGCCTGAGAGGAGAGCTTCGAATTCGGCCTCATTGTTTGAGGAATGAAAACCGAACTGAATAGCTATGGCAATTTCCTCTCCTTCTGGACTGATAAGTATAATTCCTGCACCGCTTCCTATTTGAGTAGATGATCCATCTACAAATAGGCTCCAATCTTTTTCTTCACGAGTATGAGTCACTTCAACCAAGAAATCCGATAAGGCTTGAGCTTTGATGGTAGTCCGAGGCTGATAAGAAATATCGAACTCACTCAATTCTGTGGCCCATTTCACCATCCGTCCTGAAATTTCTGCTTTTGACAAGAGCCTTCCCAAGGGAGTGCTCGTTACCACCATGATAGGGTGAGATAAAAAATACGGCCGAAGCCTTCTTGCAGTGATCACGATAGCCAAGGCTAATTTTTCAATTTCAGGGTATCTCTGTTCGGCTCCTTGCAAAGCTCGAGTGACATAATATACTGGTTGCTGCTGCCCTAACTTCTCTTGAATTAACACCGAGCTGACAACTTCCTCAGTTACCGACAAGTAGACGATGAGGGTGTCATTGTGCTCGGGTTTATTCATTAAGGGTAACTGAGCTAGATATTCTTTCAAGTCCTCGAAAGCTTTCTGACACTGATCATCCCACTCAAACTACATTCCTCGCCTTAATGCTTTAAAGAAAGGCAAACTCCTATCAGCCGATCGAGATATGAATCGACTAAGCGCCGCTATTCTTCCTGCTAACCTTTGTACTTCGTTCAATGTCCGAGGAGGGTTCATTTCTCGGATTGCTCGGATTTTCTCAGGGTTAGCTTCCAGACCTCTCTCTGTCACCATGTATCCCAAGAATTTTCCACTATGAATTCCGAAAGTGCATTTGGCGGGATTTAATTTCATGCCAAATCTTCTTAAAGTGGCAAAGACCTCCTCCATATCTTCGATCAGATTTTGGGCCTTCTTGCTTTTGATCAGGACGTCATCAACATAAACCTCCACGTTCCGCCCTATTTGATCTCTGAACATCTTATCCATCAGTCTCTGATAAGTGGCCCCAGCATTTTTCAATCTGAAGGGCATTACGACATAGCAAAAAGTTCCTCCCGTTGTGACAAAGCTAACATTGGACTGATCCTCGTGGGCTAAGGGAATTTGATGATATACCTGATAAGCATCCATAAGACATAACAGCTCATGTCCCGCAGTAGAGTCCACTAATTGATCAATCCTCGGCAATGGATAACAATCTTTGGGACACATTTTGTTCACGTCCCGAAAATCTACACACATCCTCCACTTGTCTCCTGCTTTCGGTACTAGAACCACATTTGAGAGCCATGTAGGGATACTAATCTCTCGTATATGGCCTGCCTTCAGCAACTCCTCTACTTGTTTAGCTATGACGGCATCCTTCTCGGGTCCAAAATGCCTTCTCTTCTGCTTAATTGTCCGAGCACTAGGGTCCACATTTAGATGATGCTCAGCGATCTCGAGTTTTACCCCAATTAAATCAGAGGTTCCAAGCGAACACATCCACGTTATCTGTTAAGCACTCAATC
This sequence comes from Haberlea rhodopensis, assembly GCA_907163345.1. Taxonomy (NCBI): domain Eukaryota; kingdom Viridiplantae; phylum Streptophyta; class Magnoliopsida; order Lamiales; family Gesneriaceae; genus Haberlea; species Haberlea rhodopensis. Next base: position 10,541,991 of record CAJQUN010000016.1, read on the forward strand.
ACCCTTTTCCTCAATTCTGGATCCAACTTGGATCCGATGCGAGTAGTTTTTGCCGGGTGACCTAACTCGATACTCATAAATTCCTCCTCAGGGACTATCCGTTCCTCCGCCTCGGCTGTCCATGTTTCCTCTTATTATTTCCTCGCTCCCATTCTTCTCTATTATTTCCCTTGTCTTGCTTTAACTCTTGCACATAGCATTTTCTTGATGAACTTTGACTCCCCTTACTTGTCAAACTTCCTCTCCTACTGGGAATTTTATCTTCAAGTGGTAAGTAGAAGCAACCGCTTCGAAGGCCGTTAATGCCGGCCGACCCAATATTATATTATAGGAGGAAGGTGCATCCACTATGAGGAAGGTGATCATCTTCGTTTTTGTCTTTGACTCCTCTCCTAAGGTGACGGGTAAAGACACTTGTCCTATGGGACTTATGATTTCTTCGGTAAACCCATGCAAAGAAGTATTCACTTTTTGTACAGCTATACTTCCCAATTCCATATGCTTAAAAGTATTGAGGAAGAGCACATCTGCCGAGCTGCCTGTATCGACGAAGATTCTTTGCACATTGTAGTTGGCCACTGTAGCCGAAATAACCAAGGCATCCTCGTGGGGAAAATAAATCTCCTGTAAATCTGCCGGTCCGAAAGCTATAGAAGGACTTTCATGAGTGTGATTTGGGTTAATGGATAATATTTCGAGTCTTCGAGCATACATTTTTCTTGCTCGGTTTGAATCTCCACATGATGTTCCTCCCGAAATCATATGTATAGTTCCTCGGTTAGGAACATTGCTCACGGTCCTTTCCCCGGTAACTTGATTTCCTCCCTCCAATCTTGCCCCCCGTACTGCCCAAGGAACTGGCTGAAGTGCTCCTCTCCCTGGATTAGCATTATTCCGAGGGAAAGGGGCATTGCTCCTCAGGTCACCGTCACCTCCTCGCCTTATACCCATTCTTTCTTCATGGACATTCCCTCCTCGAGTGCTTCCTCCTCGGAATACTCCTCTTCCGTAAGGTCCTCCCCGACCCCTCTTCGGCAAAATTTGGTTCATGGCTACCTCCCGATAAGATCTCATCGGTAGGTACTGATCAAAATTCCTCTTAGGCGGCTCTATTGGCCTCTCTTTCCTATTGACTTCACCACCATTTTTTATTTCTTTCTTCTGTTTCATCCTCTGCGCTTCCTCTAAATTAATGTATTTAGAGGCACGTCCTAGCAATTCGTCATAATCCGACGGTGGCTTCTTGGCCAACGATCTGAACAGGTCCCCCTCCCTCAACCCCTGGGTGAAAGCGCTGGCTAGTATTTCGGACGTCACATGTGGAACATCAAGGCATGCTTGATTGAATCTTTTCAAAAAATCCCGTAGGGACTCTTTCTCCATCTGCCTGAGACTGAACAAACTCAAGGTTGTTCTCTTGCAACTCCTACTGCTCGTGAATTGATGGAGGAACAATGAGCTGAATTTAGGAAAGGAATCCACTATTCCTGATGGTAATTGGTTGAACCATGATTGAGCAGCGCCAGCTAGGGTAGTCAAGAACACTCTACATTTCACCCCATCTGTCAGCTGATGAAGGAGTGAAGCGTTCTCAAATCGAGACAAATATTCCTCTGGATCCGTGCTGCCATCGTAATTCCCCACACTTAAAGTTCTAAAATTAAGAGGCAGAGGATCATCAATGACTTGAGGAGTAAACGGGGTGCTCCTCCTTGCCGAGTAGATACGCCCTTCCATTTTATTGCCCATTTTTTGTAACTCCTCCTTTAAATCCTCCATTTGGTGGTGCAAAGCCCTATCTATTTCATAATTTGAATGATTAGGAAGATCTTTCGATTCTCCAACCTCCTCCTTCGACTTCTTTACAGAGGCTGAGTCTTCCTCTTCTTCCTTAGTTTCTTCCTGACAAGGGGGGGGGGGCATAAATTGCTTCATAACTTCTCCGACAGTTTTAGCAATCATCTCCGTTAAATGTTCCATGGGTATTCCTCCGGTGGGTAACACTCGTGAAACTTTCTGAGATGACCCAGCCTCCCCTGCTCCTTCTGGTTCTGGGCTTGAACGTGGGGGGGGGGGGGGGGGGGGGTGTTGTTGGTTTATCCTTTCCCGACATTGGCCCTCGTCCTTTGCTTCTAACCATTTGTCCCGGATCCTTAATGAAATATCCTTACTTCAACGTCTTTACTCTTTGTTCCCACAGACGGCACCAATGATGTGTTTCGAGATTTTTAAATATAAGGTAGAATAAAGTGTCAATGAAAAATAACGATAAACACACCAAGATTTTTTACGTGGAAAACCCTCAAATTGAGAGAAAAACCACGGGACCTAGTCCAGTATAAAACTTTACTATAAACATTGATGATTTACAAGACTCTGTTGACACAAATGACAATCGCCCAATGACTTATATGAATATCTTAGAAAAATAATAAAAAAGACCGAACATAAATAAATTTGCTCTCTTCGGAGTCTTTTTGCCCAGAAAAATCCAACCCTTTCTGTGATAACATCCACGGGTATTTATATGGCTGTTCCCAGTGATTGGCTCGCGGGGGATCCGGAACACGATGTCCTCTGATCGTGGCTTAACTGGGGCCAAACGTGTCCGAGAAATCCGCGCCCCATTACTGTACGTTTATCCACGCCGGTTGATTTGTTGGTTATCTCCGGGTCTTCCGCTAGTCTTTGACCGGAAAACCGATGTGGGTTTAGCAGTTGTTCTGCTCGGTGTCTTCTGTTCGGTAAACCCTGCTCGATGCTATCTGTTCGGTGTCCTCCTGCTTGGTATAAGATTTGTTCGGTTCTAGGGGGGATTTTACCCGAGGAAGTCAATATGCCATATGACATCAATATATATATATATGAATATAAACAAATTTTTTTGGGGGGTGCGACTGCCTCCCTGCGCACCCCCTTGGGTCCGCCCCTGGTCATGTCATCAATGTCCAACGTCATGTTAGCACATGCAAAAATGAAAGATTAGAAAAAAAACTTACTGGAATCAAGGGAGGACCCAAAAAAAAAATTTGAGGGGATGAATTTTTTTCTTTTTATAAATACTTGAAGGGTAAAAAAAAAATTTGTGGGGGATTTTTTTTTTTAAAAAAAAAACTAAGGTAAAAAAAAGCAGTTTTTTAGAAGCCCACTGCACATCATAATGACAATGACGACTTAGAGGACCAAAATCTAATTTTCCCTTATCCGTTGACATTGTTATTGACACAATATTTTCTTATATGCGTAAAAAAAAAATTTTGCGTTGTTCTGGAATAAACTAGGCTCGATTATTGGAATGTAAAGTAATTAAACTCTTTGATTATAAATATATTGACACTTATATCACTTTCTTTATCAGATTTAGCAGTTTTTAATTAACCCTTGTAGTGAAATCTCTCTTTTTTAGTACGTTCAGGGGGTGGTAGTGTTTAATACACACCCCTTCCTTTGATTAAATTGGGATTCAACTAGGAGAGATTGAAGACATAGCATCATTAGGTGGTCGTAAAATTAAAAAGTCAACAATTAAATTTAGGGTAAATTTCAAAATTGGTCTCATGGAATATGAGTATTTTCAATACTAGTCTCAAATTTTAAGGACTAATCAAATATAGTCACACATAAATTGTTTTTAATCGATACTAGTCCCAAACTTTTATGAGTAATCAAATATAATCCCACGAAAATTGTACTTTATCAAAAGTGGTCTCAAATCACCATATTCAATTATGAGATTACTTTTGATAAAATACAATATCTGTGGGACTAATTTTGACACTAACTTTTTTTTTTTTGGATAAGCCAAAGTTTATTTAGAGGAGCACTAGAAGTGCTCAAAGTGCGGGATGACAATGTGAGGTATAAAATGTCATAGCGACCAAACTATTCACAATTCAATGTTTATGCATAAAAGGGGAAAACGAAGCCAATCATTTATCGAGTTCATTTTCAACCCAACCTTTTTATTCACAAGCCAAGACCAAAGGCGAAATTTTAATTCTATTAAGTATTCTAAAACTTTCCAAGCTAGATTCTATGAAAACCACCGAGTTTCGGAGATTCTCCAAACCACACAATTCCATATTGCTATCAAAATCTCTTTCATATGGTTCTCAGGCAGCGTGTTCGAATGTTGCTGGAAATGAGAGACTGGGTTTGAGTGAGACTAATATTGATTAAAAACAATTATGTGGGACTATATTAATTATTAGTAAAGTTTGAGAACTTTATTGATATTTATTAACATCATAAATTTAAAACAAACAATTAAAATGACCCGATCAAATATTACATGCCTCCATAGAAAAACCCCTAAAAAGACATGAAACAGAGAAACAAAGGACACACAATTCTCTGCATGCGTATAAATAAACCCTAACATGCACGCAGATGATAGCCTACATTTTTCTTGAAACTTGATCATATTTGCTGCACAACAGCCAAACAATTGTCAACCTCTCTTGCCAAGTACCCAGCCATTTTGCTCAACGGGAAGTCGGCTCCGAACTCGTTTAGCGCGTCCTCACAGTCACTGTTATAAGCCGCGCTGAGGTGTGTTAAGAGGGTGCCCTTGTCATTCTCATCAAGAGCTTTGATACTGTCTTCGAGATCCGAAACTATTGTATCGAAATCTTCGATACAGGTGGCCATGATCGAGTCTCGGCTAACCGGCAATAGGTGGGCTACAGCAGGCTTCAAGAGAGGAGCCATGGACTGGAGCCGTTTAGCCACGGTGAGAGTCGCCTTCATGGCGTTAGCTGAGGCATCTTGCCAGTTTTTCGCGCCGCTCACCATTTTCGTGCAGAGTTGAGGGTGGCTGGATGTGCGGCAGAATGCGTTTACTTCAAAGAGTCTGCGAGCCTCAGCGGTGGGGGTCTGGGTAGCACAGAGGAGAAGAGCCGCCGCGGCTAGGAAGAGATGCTTGATCTGAGCCATTTGAATTGTTTTTGTTTGTTGGCTCTTGGTCTCTCTCTTTTCTTCTCCTTTTGTTTATGTATAAACTATAAAGGGCAAAAAGAATGAATTTTTGACAAATTTTTTGTTTATATATGAGGTGCTGTTTAAGAATGGGAGGTTTTTCTTATTTCTTGCAATATGTTTGTGGTGTGATACTAGGTAAAAGGAGGGATTCCCCTTGATTATAGAGAAATTAGAGTTGTTTGCAATTTCTTACATTTATTTTAGGGTAAATTTCAAAAATGGTCTTAAAAAATATTAGTTTTTTCAATATTAGTCACAAACTTTTAGAATTATTCAAATAGAGTTCCACAGAAATTGTTTTTAATCAAAAGTAGGCTCACGTAAATATTTTTAACAAATTTATTTCCACATATTTTTTTTTTAATAAAAGTAGTATCAGATAGAATAAGGAACTTGATACTATTTTTTATTAAAAACAAAAATTGTGACATACGAATAGGTAAAAGAGGAAAAAAGTTCATCGACGACGTGTTTGAATTGCTCTCTCGAGAGACGGATGTTGAGCATAATTTGTTGCAACAGATTATGCTAAACTATTAGCAAATTGTCTACTTTTTGTGTCTCATGCATCAAAATGTGCTAATTATATTTGCAACGAAGTTATGTGATGTGATCCGATATTTTTCGTGTTCGGTAGAATTAAGAGTGTGAAAAATAAATGAAATACACCATAATTTTTATGTGGAATACCTCCAAATCGAAGGAAAAACCACAGGACCTAGTCCAGTATAAATCTTCACTATAACTTTACTTTGGTTTACAGGACTTAGACGCAAAACAAGAGTTTTCGAAAAACAACATAAGAGTAAAAGACCGAACAGACTATGATGTGCTATCTTCGGATTCAGAGTATTTTCTTGCCTAGAAAGTTCAATCCTTTACAATGAGACCATATGTGTGTATTTATAGAGTTGATCACGGTAGTTGGCATGCGATTAATCCGGAACATTATCTCCTCTGATCGTGGTATTATTTGCTCAAGACGTGTCCGAGAAATCCGCGTTCCATTATTACACGTTTGCTTGAGCCGGTTAATTTGTCAGTTACGCTCGGGTCTTTCGCTAGCTTTTGACCACTATGCCGAGCATTTTGATGTTCCTCGGGCAACTTGTGCTCGGGGCTTTTTGCTTGGGATATTTCTTGTTCGGCGCTTGCATGAGATTTTACCGAAGAAGCTTACTCATCCTATGACATCACCTCACCCCTGAAGTAAAGTGAGACGAGGGTATTGATGTCTCAGTTTATCCTCTCAAGGTAAAATCCACATTCTCACCTGCTCGGGGGTTTTTTCCGGCTCTTTTTTCTCGTCCAGAGTTTTCAAAACACCGAGCGACGTTTAGTTTCCCGAGGCTCATCTGTGACCGTTCCTGCGATTTATTTTGAACGGTACAGATCGAAAGGTTGTTCACCTGGTCCCCTCTACAAATACTCCATCATTCCCCTTCATTTCATTCACTTGCTTCATTCTGCTTCCGAGCTAGCATCTGACAAACAAGCACTTCTCTCCTTCAGAATTTCCATCCCCCAATCCATCAGTATGTCTTCTTCGTCAGACAATTCCTCTTTGAGGGCAATCAATGAATACTGAACCTTCATGGGGGAAAAATCTTCCAACCTTCCTCCCCTACCGACATCCTCGGGCAATGGGAAGCCTTTGAGTTCTTCTGGTTCCTCGGCTATTCGTCGAGAGAATGAACAAAATGATGTAGAACAAGGCTTGGTTGCTGCCCAAGTCCCTTGGTACAAAGTCTTCGAGTCGAGGATTCGTACCAGTCAACAACTCTCCCGCATTCCGGAGAAATAGGAGATCCTCGAAAGCACCATCCTTATCACTCCCTCTTCGGGATCACGCCTCCACTTACTCCCCGAGGGTTATTTTCCTTTTTATCTAGACCTACTCCGAGTGGGCTTACGTTTTCCCATTCCTGCATTCTTCCTCGCTGTTGCGAATTATTTTAGTGTTTCTCTCAGCCAACTGTTCCCCAACAGCTATGCTTTCTATCTTATTTGGGTTTCACCCCTACTTCTGAATTATTTCATTGTTTTTTCCAACTAAATAAAAAGGAAGTAGGTCTTTTTTTATTTCTCTTCCCGAACCGGGGTAGGTTTCCTTAAGAACTACCCATCTTCAATAAATAAGTGGAAGAAATTTTATATTCTTGCTCATCCGTCTCAGCCTTGGGACTGTCCCATGCTTTGGAGGGAAAGTCTCCCCAGGGCCAAATCCATCAAGGGTCTCCTCAAGAAAGAACCATATCTGTCAGTTCATTAGAAATTCAGTTACCAGTATTGACGACGAGCTGTTGTACTTGTTCTTACGGAGCCCGAAGGGCGCATCACTACGCATGCCCCTCGGTGAGTTCTAGAGCACCTTATTCCTTGAATAATAATTATCGCTCGGAGTAACCCTGTTGTTCATTTATGAAGAGGAGAAAATGAACCGATCAAGGATGTTGGACAACCTGAAGGGCAAATCCTCAAAGAGTCAAGCTTCGGGGCAGTCGTTGGGATCAAAGGGTCCAACCCCTTCTGTTGAGAAGACCCTGCCAGTGGCCCCCTACTTCCCCAATCGTGGACATTAATGATCAAACCGAGGAGGAACCCTAGGTCGCGCCCTCGCAAGAGGGCAGCACCCGAAGGCTCGGGTTCCTCGTCAAGAATCCGGCATGCCAAAAAAATCGTGCTTGACACTCCCCATCTTGAACCCAGAGCCTTCTCACAACCCTTCTTCTCTTCCCAGCACTCTTTGCCCTCCCCTACAAAAACATGTCCATCACTAGGACTACTCTTCCCACATCCCTTTCCACAAGAAACCTGACCCCAAAACCTCTTAATCTATCCTTTCTTTTTCTCCCAACAGTCCAGATAGAAAGCAGCTAAGGGAGTTAGCTTTCAGTAACTTGGTGAACGATTTATCCACCTCTTTGGTGAAGGTAAGTCATCTTTTCCCAAAATTTTCGAAGTATTTTTTGTTCTTGCTATTTACTTAGTTGTATTCTTGTGCAGGCCCACATGATGGCGGGCGAACTCTGGAACCGATTCCACTCCACCCGAGCAGAGAGCACTGCTCGGCACAAGGAGCGAGATCAATTTCATAACATGTACAAGGATTTGCAGCAGAATATGGCCCTTCTCCAAGAGCAACTAGCAAGAAGGCTCAGGAAGTGGTCCAGAAGGATTGACGAAGAGCGAAGAAGGTCTGAGGAGCTGGAGAAAAGGCGGCTGACCTCGAAGAAATCAACAAAACTCTATCCAAGGAATATGCTCAAGAAAAAGCTTCATTCAAAGCTCGGGTAGAAGAAATATGGTTGAAGAGGAAAGCCGACTTTCTGATGTCCAAAGAGTATGGCAATGCGGTGTCTGATCGTGCCTCCGTAATTTTTGAGAATGGGTTTGAGGCCTGCACTCGTCAATTTGAGGCGAAGGGGTATCCACCAGAAGACGCCTCTTCGGACTTTGTAGACCAAGAAGCAGCTCTGGCCAGTCTTCCTGAAGATCTTTTAAATGATAGAGTAGGGATGTGTTCTTCTGTTATTTTCTTTGCCATTGTAATCATTTTCTTCTTTAATGAATAAAACTTCTATCATTTCTTTATTCTCTGCATACATTGACAAAAATGATGAATAAGCTCGATCCTCCCGAGCATAAATACTTTAATACAATAATTAAATTTTGAACAATTTTGAACATCCCGAGCACCAACACTTAGGCAATTTTTAGGTTTAAACATGGACCGAACATCCAGATCCCAAGAATAAACTAATAAAATTTCAAACAAGCTCAAACATCCTGAGCACAAATGCTTAGGCAATTTTTAGGTTTAAACATGGACCGAACATCCCGATCCCATGAATAAACTAATAAAATTCCAAACAAGCTCGAATATCCCGAGCACCAACACTTAGGCAATTTTTAGGTTTAAACATGGATCGAACATCCCGATCTCATGAATAAACTAATAAAATTCCAAACACGCTCGAACATCCCGAGCATCAATAATAAACCGTACTCGAACATCCCGATCATAAATACTTAGTCACAATTTAGGTTCAAATACAGATCAAACATTCCAATCCCGCATTTAACCTCCCAACAACGGACTAGGTAAATCAACCCACAATAGAATATGCCCAAACATTCCAAGCATCAATAATAAACCGTTCTCGAACATACCGATCACAAATATCTAGCCCAATTTTCGGTTCAAATACGGATCAAATATTTCGATCCGACATTTAACCTGCCAAGAACGGACTAGGTCAAATAAATCAACCCACAATAGAATATGCTCGAACATCCCAAGCATTAATAATAAATCGTACTCGAACATCCCGCGCACAAATTCTTAGTAACATTTTAGGTTCAAATACGGTTAAAAAATTCGATCTCGCGATTAAGCAAACAACAACGGAATAGGTCAAATAAATCAAAGCACAATAGAATATGCTCGAACATCCCGAGCATCAATAATAAACCATGCTCGAACATCCCGAGCACAACTACTTACTCACATCTAAGGTTCAACTGATCAAACTTTTCGATCCCGCATTTAACCTGCCAACAACGGACTAGGTCAAATAAATCAATGCACGATGGAATATGCTTGAACATCCCGAGCATCAATAATAAACCGTAATCGAACATTCCGAGCACAAATACTTAGTCACATTTTAGGTACAGATACGGATCAAACATTCCAATCCCGCATTTAACATGCCAACAACGGACTAGATCAAATAAATCAACCCACAATACAATATGCTCGAACATCCCGAGCATCAATAATAAACCGTACTCGGACATCCCGAGCACAAATACTTAGTCCCATTTTAGGTTCAAATACAGATCAAATATTCTGATCCCGCATTTAACTTGCCAACAACGGAATCAAATAACTCAACCACCATAGAATATGCTCGAACATCCCGAGCATCAATAATAAACCGTACCTCGAACATCCCGAGCACAAATACTTAGTCCATTTTAGGTTCAAATATAGATCAAACATTCTGATCCCACATTTAACCTGCCAACAACAGACTAGATCAAATAACTCAACCACCATAGAATATGCTCGAACATCCCGAACATCAATAATAAACCGTACTCAAACATCCTGGGCACAAATACTTAGTCTCATTTTAGGTTCAAGTACGGATCAAACATTTCGATCCCTCATTTAACCTGCCAACAACGGACTAGATCAAATAAATCAACCCACAATATAATATGCTCGAAAATCCCGAGCATCAATAATAAACTGTAATCAAACATCCCGAGCACAAATACTTAGTGCCAATTTAGGTTCAAATACGGATCAAACATTCCGATCCCGTTACAACGGACTAGATCAAATAAATCAACCCACAATATAATATGCTCGAACATCCCAAGCATCAACAATAAACCGTATTCGAACATCCCGAGCATAAATACTTAGTCCCAATTTAGGTTCAAATAAAGATCAAACATTCCGATCACGCATTTAACCTGCCAACAATGAACTAGATCAAATAAATCAACCCACAATAGAATATGCTCGAACATCCCTAGCATCAATAATAAACCGTACTCGAACATCCCGAGCACAAATATTTAGTAACATTTTAGGTTCAAATACGGATCAAACATTTCGATCTCGCGATTAACCTGCCAACAACGGAATAGGTCAAATAAATCAAACCACAATAGAATATGCTCGAACATCCTGAGCATCAATAATAAACCATGCTCGAACATCCCGAGCACAAATACTTAAGTCCTATTTTAGGTTCAACAGATCAAACATTCCGATGCCGCATTTAACATGCCAACAACGGACTATGTCAAATAAATCAATGCACAATGGAATATGCTCAAACATCCCGAGCATCAATAATAAACCGTACTCGAACATCCCGAGCACAAATACTTAGTCCCATTTTAGGTTCAAATATGGATCAAACATTCCAATCCCGCATTTAACATGCCAAAAACAGACTAGATCAAATAAATCAACCCACAATACAATATGCTCAAACATCCCGAGCATCAATAATAAACCGTACTCGAACATCCCGAGCACAAATACTTACTCCCATTTTAGGTTCAAATACAGATCAAACATTCTGATCCCACATTTAACTTGCCAACCACGGACTAGATCAAATAGCTCAACCACCATAGAATATGCTCGAACATCCGAGCATCAATAATAAATAGTACTCGAACATTCCGAGCATAAATACTTAGTCCAATTTTAGGTTTAAATACGGATCAAACATTCCGATCCCGCGTTTAACCTGCCAGCAATGGACTAGATCAAATAAATCAACCCACAATAGAATATGCTCGAACATCCCGAGCATCAATAATAAATCATACTCGAATATCCGAGCACAAATACTTAGTCCATTTTAGGTTCAAATATGGAACAAGCATTTCGATCCCGCATTTAACTTGCCAACAACGGATTATATCAAATAAATCAACCCACAATAGAATATTCTCGAACATCCCGAGCATCAAGAACAAACCGTACTCGAACATCCCGAGCCCAAATGTTTAGTCCCATTTTATGTTCAGATACGGATCAAACATTCCGATCATGCATTTAACCTTCTAACAACTATGGGTGCTTATCGGACCGGGTCGATCCGGACCCGGTCCGAAACCGGACCGGTCCGAAACCGGAACCGGACTAACCGGTCCCGAACCGGTCCGGAACTGGACTAACCGGTCCCGAACCGGTCCGGAACTGGACTAACCGGTCCCGAACCAGTTTGATACCGGACCGGATCGATTCTACCGTTCCGGATCCGGTATCTTACCGGTTCCGGACCAAACGGATCCGGTTCCGGATTGAACCGGAACCGGATCCATTTTATAAAAAAAATAAAATTTTTTCGATAAATCCTTTCCTTATTTCCTTTTTTTTTAAAAAAAAAAAGAAAAAAGAAAAATCTGGTTCTGGGTTGGAACCGGTCCAACCCGAAACCGGTGGAACTGGAACCGGATCCGATCCGGTTCCTTACCGAGCATCAACAACGGACTAGATCAAATAAATCAACCCACAAGAATATTCTTGAACATCCCGAGCATCAACAACGTACTCTTAACATCCCGAGCACAAATACTTAGTCCATTTTAAGTTCAAATACAGATCAAATATTTCGATCTTGCATTTAACCTGCCAACAACGGACTAGAACCAATCCCACAACAAAACGTACTCGAACATCCCGAGCATCAACAAAACGTACTCGAACATCCCGAGCACAAATACTTAAGCAATTTTAGGTTTAGACATGGGCTGATCATCCCAATTCCATGAATAAACTACTAAAATTCCAAACAAATTTATATGAAAGCAAATTTATTTTATTAATACCCCAATTACTCTTAAAATCATAAAAACAACAATGAAATTACTACACATAGTACTTCTTAAGGTTATGAACATTCCAGGGTCTTGCCAGTTCTCGACCTAGTTGAACTTGCAGTCTATATGCCCCTCGTCCGATCAGTGTCTTTACTTTATAAGGGTCTTCCCATTTTGGCTCTGTGATACCCGGGGATTAATGGTGTTAATCCCGGTGTGGTAATAATCCTTAATGGATTTTATTTGTGGCAATTATGAATTAATTGTGGTTTCTAGACTCTCGGAGATTTTAAATCCGATATTTGGAGTCGTTGGATTCGAGGGATGAGATTGTATTCTCATCGTGGTGATAACCTTGGAATTTGGACTTTGGAGGGATTTGGGGTCCGGAGTACTTTGTACTTGGGCTGTTAATGGAAATAGAGTTTGAGAGGTAATTATTGAAAACAGATGATTTTTAATGAGTCGTGATGTATTTGTGGAAGGATTGGTATTTTTGAGTTTTGGTACTATATATACCAAGTGGACTCGGTATTCTGTCATTTTAGACGAATTCCCTCCCTCTCTCCCTCTCTCTCTATGCGCCCACACCCTCCCCCATTTCCCTCTTTTCTCCCTTGGAGGAGAAATCGTTGGTGGCTTGACTCGGGAGCCGAATTTCTCGAAGGTAATCAGGTATTCATCTTCCCCTCACCATTGTCTTCGATTTGGTAGTGGTATGGTAGATTTTGGTTGAGGTTTTGGTTGGTTATGGGATTTGGGGATTTTTGGTTAAAATCCAATGTTGAGTTTTTGGAGTTTTTATTGGTTTAAAATGGTGTATTTGAGGTGTTGAAGGTGTATGGGGTGTTGGTTTTAAATTTGGGTGTGAAAAACACCATGGAAGCTTGAATTTTTCGAAAACCCGCAGGTCGTGATCGATCGCGGATAGGCACCGATCGATCACGACATGTTGCTGATTTGAGAAGGTGATGAGCAGTAGCGGCGATCGATTGCGAGAAGAGGGCGATCGATCGCGGGGACCTTGGCGATCGATCGCGATTTCGGGCGATCGATCGCGGAGTGTTTATTTTCGGGCAGTAGGGTATGGCAATCAAATGCCTGATATCGATGAAAGTATTTATTTGACTATTGAGGATTGAGAATTTGTTGAAAATTGTGTATCATTGTTAGATACTTTCAAAGAAGCGACGGAACGTTTCTCTGGTGTTACTTATCCCACTTCCGTTTATTTGCTTCCTTTAGTATTTAACATGTTTGATAAATTTATAGAATTTAGAGATGACTATGACTTGCATGCTTTTGTTAGTGCAATGGAAACTAAATTTATAAAGTATTGGGAACAAATCCCACCCATGCACTGCATCGCAACATTGCTAGATCCTAGTCAATGTTTATCTTCATTTGAGATATTTTTTGAATATTATGCTAAATATTTGGGGAAGGTTGTTGACGATCAAAAGACGTCTACAATGCAATCTCTCCAAAATATGTTTCAATTTTATTATAATCAACAGGCAAGTGAATCATCGCAACAAAGGCCTGTTGAAGAACAACCCCAAGCTCAATCTAAAGGTGGGGGCATCAATTTGCTTAGAATGCTGGGCAGGAAAAAACTTAAGGGAAAAGGACCTTCTACTAGCACGTCGACTGAGTTGCAAATTTATCTGAATTATCAATTTCTAACCGAAGACAACTTCGACGTCTTACAATGGTGGAAGTCCAATTCAGCACAATTCCCTATCTTAGCCAAAATGGCTAGAGATGTGTATGTTGTACAAGCTTTAAGCGTCGTTTCTGAATCGGCATTCTCAACATGCGGCCGTATTATTGGAGACTACAAAAGTAGTCTATCAGCTGATTCGTTATGCATGCTCACGTTACTTAAAGATTGGTTTGAAGCAGAATGTAAAAATAGAAGAGATGGGACGGTTGATGAATTCGTAAATCATTATGACGAGCAAGAAGAAGAGAACGCCAAAACAATACTTATCAATTATGAAGACTGCTAAGTACTAAATATTAATGTTTTTTTATTTAGATTTTCAATTGTCATGTCTTTACAATTATTTGTATGCATCTATATTATGAAATGAAGAAGAAATATATTGAATTTGTGATGAGCATCATTGAGGAAACATTTACAACATAAAAAAAAAATCGGAAAACCGTTAAGGAACCGGACCGAACCAGAACTAGTTGGAACCGGAACCGGTTCGATCCATTTCCTTAACGGACCGGACCGGTTCCGCCCATAACGGGCTCGGAACCGGCCGATTCCGATCCGGACCGGACCGGTTCACCCCGATAAGCAGCCCTAACTAGGAACTCATAGTCCGGAATCGGCCGATTCACCCCGATAAGCAGCCCTAACTAGGAACTCATAGTGCCCATACCGAGTCCGAAATGCTGTCTTCTGCACATCCTCCTCTCTGACCCGAATTTGGTGGTACCCGGATCTCAAATCAATCTTGCTATACCGCTTCGTGCCTTGCAACTGGTCAAATAAATCGTCAATCCTTGGGAGAGGATACTTGTTCTTCACCATGGCCTTATTCAGTTGCCGGTAATCGATACACAACTGCATCAAACCATCCTTCTTTTTCACAAAGAGAACTGGTGCGCCCCATGGCGACACGCTAGGGCGTATATATCCTTTGTCAATGAGTTCTTGCAACTGCTCCTTCAATTCCCTTAACTCCACCGGTGCCATCCTGTAAGGTGCACGAGAGATAGCGGATGTCCCCGGTAATAACTCAATCCCAAACTCAACTTCTCAAGCAGGTGGGATTCCTGGAATCTCCTCCGGGAACACATCAGCAAACTCTGCTACCACGGGTACATCCTCCACCCTCAACTCTTTATTCTTTCACATCATTTCCACGGCATAGATAAGATAGCCCGTGTGCCCACGCTCCAACAACTGAGACATTTTGATCGCTGATATCAACGGAATCTTCGCACGAGAACCGTTCCCATAGAAAGTCCACTGTATTTCCACATCAGATCTGAACCGAACTGTTCTCTGTAGACAGTCCACGACTGCCTGACATCTATTCAGAATGTCGATGCCCACAATGCAGTCGAAGTCTGACATACCCAACACGATCAAGTCTTCCTTCAACTCGTTGCCCTCAAAATAAATGAGGCAATCCGCAAGAAACTGATCCGCAACAACATTTCTTCCAGTGGGTGTCGAGACCATAAGAGGCGTGGGTAACGAAGACGTGCGCATATGGTGTCTCTCCACAAAGCCAACAGATACAAAAGAGTGGGAAGCACCTGTATCTATCAAAATAAAAGCAGGGTACGTAAATAAATGGCATGTACCAGCGATCACCTCCTCTGGGGCTGCCTGGGCCTGCTCTCTAGTCAGTGCATACACTTGCCCCTGGGACGGTCCCACCGTCTGACCTCCCGATGGTCGAGGCATAATCTGTTGTCTCTGATGCACTGTCCTGTCCTCAAATCTCGGCCTGTTCCCTTGGAAATCTGATTGTCCTCCCCGAGTGGGGCAATACCGAGAGATATGGCCCATCTTACCACAACTGTAACAAGATGGGCAGTTGATCGAAGAGTGTGGCCCTCCACAGTTGTCACATCTAGTTTCCCCCACTCTATTCACTTGCATAGGCCCCCGGTTGGCCAATAGATTGCCCTTCCTATTTTCCTATTTCAGGTTGAAAGATTTCTTCCCACTGAACCGAGAGGATGAAGAAGTACCACAAGGTCTAATGACTCTCATCGTGGCCTCAAGCTATCAGTAACTTACCTCTGTTGTGGCACATGTGGGGGTACAGCATTAGGATAGGCCCCAACTCCGATCTCCGCAAGTTCTGCTCTAGTAAGAGCATCATCGAAAGAAGTGGGGTTGTTGGTGATAACCCGGTCAAACAATTCTGGCCGTAATCCCTTTAAAAAGTGCCTCATCTTTGCATGTCCGTTTGTGACAATATGAGGGACATACCTCAGCAATGAAGAATAGTGCATGGCATAGTCTGATACTGTCATGCCTCCTTGCTTCAAGTTTGTGAACCATCTTCCTTCATCTGTCTCGCAGCCGCAGAAAAATACCGGTTCATAAACCAGGTTCTGAAGAGAGTCCAATCAATTAACATAGCCTGAGCCCTCCGTTCCATCACTGTAGTCTTCCACCACATGGAAGGTTTCTTTGCTAGTTGGAACTCCGCCAACCTCAGCCATGCCGTCCTTGCACAAGGAGCGGACACAAATACCTGTTCCAGTCTCTCAAGCCACTCCTCAACCTCTTCCCCTGTCTCTGTCCCCTCAAACCGGGGCGGGTGGAAAGTCAGAAACTGAGTCAGACTGAGCTCCCCTGGCAATAACAGCTGAGCTACCGGTTCTACTCCCACAGCTGGTGGTGGTAAGGGATTTGTCTGACCAATACTTGCATTAACACTCCTAACATCACCTACCTCTTCATTGAGGTTTCCCAAGTTCATAGCCGTCATGCTGTAACACAAGGGTTAACAATAATTCCAAAACAATACATATGTTATGCCGTTAGATAACATGAATGATAATAAGCATGTTAGTATAACAATTTATACACCAATATGCACCACACGCATAAACATACCCACATATAAACACCTAGCCAATCATGCTAAGGCTACCCTTCACTCGTTCCCGGGTTCTCTAACCACTGCTCTGATACCACTAATGTAAGGACCCTAGTTCCTTAAGTGCAGATTAAAGGCATAATTAGAGCTAACATACATTATCAGAGTATAAAAGTTCGTGTTGAGCCTTAAGAATTACATGCCAAGTTAAGGACTTTCAAATGGATTAATTACATTCTTAATCAAATGAATGTTATTCACTATAGCTTTACACTACTCCTAGAGTAGACACTATACAAAAATAATCCTGTCCTTCATCTATCAAAAGCGTTCTTCACAAGCTCACCGCCTCAACCCGCCTTAGCCCCTTTATCATGCCAAAATGTACCTACAAGGACAACCCCCAAAACATGAGCATATAATAATCCATATTCAACACAATATGAATATAAGGCGTAAATGCATAAACCATAATAAAACACTTCCTGTTTTTCCCATGCATTTTAAACGCTCCCTTTTTGGTTGTCCATGTACCATAACTCATGAGTATAATCAATAGATTATTTAATGGTTCACACATGTCATAACATAACACCATTTCATATTCACCAATCACCAATCCCTAGTCTGTTATAATAGTGTAGTTTAATGCACCTCGCTTGTCATGACAACGTCACTAATACCCATCGCTTCGACATATTAGCGGCATTGAATAACCTCGCACAAATGCAACATGCGGCAACACCCTCGCTTCAACATTTGGCGGCAAATATTCTTTCCTCGCTACAATATGACATCGGCAAGTATTCTATCATCGTTTCAAGTGACAGCAGCAAAGCATTAAAATCATCACTCTATATAACCATGACTCATGGGATGTGCACCAACAATCATCATATGCATATACAATCATCATGCATAATTCAACATGTATTTGCATCTACAATGCACAATTCCATATATACTCGCATCCACAATGCATAATCAATGAGTATAATAGATACATGTACCGTTGGGTGCCCGTACGTCTCTTTACGTACCTTTCCAAAAGTAGGATGTGGTAGGACTTCACTTCCTTGGTTGTGTCGCCACCTGGGATGGTTCTACACATTCACACAAACCAATATTAGAACCCAATAATAGTCCAATATCAAAAATCCCACAAAAATAACCAAAAACATACATTTTGGTGCCTCGCGATCGATCGCCATAAGGCCCCGATCGATCGCGAGATCACACTGTCTTGGCCAACAAAATTTTTCAATCCGCGATCGATCGCCGAGTTTATGCCGATCGATCGCGGCCTCGCCGATCGATCGTGCCAAACTCGCGATCAATTGCGGAAGGCTACTGCCGCCTCCCCTGTGCTCGCGATCGATCGGGAGAATGTCCCGATCGATCGCCGAAACCTGTGCATGCGATTTTCGGGCACTATTCACATATCTTCTTCTCCAAATCAAACCAACTCAAAAACCATTAATCCAACAACACAAAAACACCATAAACCTCTAACATACACCACAATACTACCAAAAATCCAACATCCAAACAAAACATACCAACCCAAAACAAACCCATTTCAAAAACCATAGTGGCTTCAATGCACTATTCTGAACCAGTTGCACATTTTGGTTCCGAGATATATTTTGGTATAAATTATCCAGTTTTCCGAACGGTGGTTCGAGGTTGGAGGGTCATGAGTTCACGACTTTTTTCTTGTGAGGAAGGCGGTATTGATATACCTACCGATTGGGAATCTTTGGGAGATTCAATGAATCGATTTGTGTAGTGTTGGTGCTTAGGCATGTGTACGGATGTGTGTATACGAATGCCAACCTTATTTTGTTCCTTGTTGAGCATCAGACTAGTACGCTTGGTTTAGCGAATCTCTGGTGAGAGGTTGTGGCACCTTGAGATTGGTAATCTTGATGGCACGATGTATTCTGGGGAATGATCGTGAGGGAGGTTGACTTCCCCTGAGGAGGGATTGTCGTATCTTAGGCCATAGAAATTCATTTCTGGTTACTTCGATAGCCTCCCCGTGTTAGGATTGTTGAATCCTAGGGTAAGCGAGGGATGACCAGAATTCGGACTGGTTAGGTGTCGTGGTTGGCACGTGTGGCGGGAATACAATTGATTGTTCTTGCATGTCCATTCGAGAACTTGAGATCTTGTGGAGTCTTGATAGTGTGTTTGGACCAAGATGTGATTTATTGGAACACACGGATGTAGGCATCCTTGGAGATGTGTTTCATGTTGATCGGCAGCCGTGTTCTTGCCCGATCCGTGTTGCAAAGTGGTGCAACTGCTCCTTTGATGGAGGTGGAATTGGAGATTGGGAACCAGATGTAGGTTAGGTACACTGTAGTGTACTGGTGATCACTTTGGTAAGATGTATGTTTAACATCGTTGGCTATATCGTTGAGATGTCATCACGGCGATATCTATTTGGAATCACGAATGATTCGTTTAATTTGCAGTTATGTTTGGTTGACTGCCTTTGAGATGGTTAGCATCAGGGAATGCTGATGTCTTTCGTGGATTTGTGTCGGTTGGAGAGGTTACTCCATTCCAGGTTTGGTGCGAGGTCGGTATCCTCGCGGTTGGTGTGTCGTTCATGTTATGTTCATGATTCGACATCATGGATCCGTTTGGATTGCGTGTTCTCGGCGTTACGTGGAGTACGCCTTGCAAATTTTGAGGACGAAATTGTTTTAGTGGGGGATAATTGTGATACTCGGGGATTAATGGTGTTAATCCCGGCGTGGTAATAATCCTTAATGAATTTTATTTGTGGCAATTATGAATTAATTGCAGTTTCTAGACTCTCGGAGATTTTAAATCCGATATTTACAGTCGTTGGATCCGAGGGATGAGACTGTATTCTCATCGTGGTGATAACCTTGGAATTTGGACTTTGGTGGATTTGGGATCCGGAGTACTTTGTACTGGGGTTGTTAATGGAAATAGAGTTTGGGAGGTAATTATTGAAAACAGATGATTTTTAATGAGTCATGATGTATTTGTGGAAGGATTGGTATTTTCGAGTTTTGGTACTATATATACCAAGTTGACTCGGTATTCCGTCATTTTGGACGAATCCCCTCTCTCTCTATGCGCCCAAACCCTCCCCCATTTCCCTCTTTTCTCCCTTGGAGGAGAAATCGTTGGTGGCTTTACTCGGGAGCCGGATTTCTCGAAGATAATCAGGTATTCATCTTCCCCTCATCATTGTCTTCGATTTGGTAGTGGTATGGTAGATTTTGGTTGAGGTTTTGGTTGGTTATGGGATTTGGGGATTGTTGGTTAAAATCCAATGTTGAGTTTTTGAAGTTTTTATTGGTTTAAAATGGTGTATTTGAGGTGTTGAAGGTGTATGGGGTGTTGGTTTTGAGTTTGGTGTGAAAAACACCATGGAAGCTCGAATTTTTCGAAAACCCGCAGGTCGCGATCGATCTCGGATAGGCGCCGATCGATCGCGACATGTTGCTGATTTGAGAAGGTGATGAGCAGTAGCGACGATCGATCGCGAGAAGAGGGCGATCGATCGCGGGGACCTTGGCGATCGATCGCGATTTCGGGCAGTAGGGTATGGAGATCGATCGCGGCCCTGTTCCTTTGTTTTTTTTTCGAATTTTGGAAAATGTCGGGATTTTGGAATCGAGGTTTAAGTGGCCCATTTCCGGGGCAATGTCTACATTCCAATGAGAATGTTATACTTTTATAATGGATTGGTTGGAGCCAAAGTTTATTAAAATGGGATTCTCGGTTGAGTCTTTGGCTATTTATTAACTTATAAAATTGTTATATTTTGGGTATTATGCGTGCTTAACCTGGGGGCTTTTATTTTTGGTAATCGTCATGGATGGACGATAGGTTTGAAGGTTTTGAACGTGCTTGGGCACATGATTGCATGCCTATGTTTAATTGAGAGTTATTTGCATGTTAGCACTTAACTCATCGGGTCGTGGGACTCAGGCAAGGTTGGACTCGAGCTACAGAATTATAAGGTACGTATAACGTACGAGCATAGCCTGTTAATATTTTGCAACAGTGGAATGCATGGTGTAAGGTATTTGAATAAATGAGCATTGAAATGCATGGTATGTGGCATTTACAATAAATGAGTATTGAAATGCATGGTATCTGGCATCTACAATAAATGGTTATTGAAGTGCATGATATATGGTAACTATGTTAAATGAACGTACATTGGGAATCATATGGTGCCGCTTTTGAGCGAGCAATGATTGAAATGTTGTCGTCGTTGAGCGACCATCGGTTATAACGCCGCTATCGTTGAGCGTGCGTGGGGATAAATGCCGCTATTGTGGAGCGAGCTATGAAATGGAAATACGGAATCATTGGCAAGATACATGTGATATCTGTGAAACTCTATTTGATGATTTAATCATATTTGATTGTGGAACTGGTATAGTAAGAATGGTTTTAGTTGATCAATTAGATGATCAACTGGCTTTTGGGAATTTAATGGTTTGGTTATTTTGATAACATGGACAATACAGGGGATCCCGGATGAGGATGATACCATCCAGGGAGTATCATTTAAATTCATGGCATTTACATTCTGTAAATTATGAACTGCAATATTATGATTATTGGATTGGTGGTATTGGTATGCTCACCTCGTCTGGGGGCTGTCTCTGTTGGGGCAGGTGATACATGTGTAGCAGCAGCTTTAGAGTTGAGCTCGGACTGTTGATTAGATGTACTTCTAGGATCGAGGTACCAGAGCTGGTTGAATAAGTACATAGATCCAGAGTTGAGATCGAGTTGTGCTTGGGAGGTGCTTCCATGATTGAAGTACCAGTGACGGTATCTAGTAGAGTATGTTATACATTAGATACACGCTTATTCATTGGGTGCTCATATGTGATTACGTTTTTACGTGTATATGGAATGTATAAAAGGGCTATGGCTTTTCTCTCTTCATTTATAATTAGCATGCAATTAAATATGGAATTGCTAAATGAACTGAGAGCATGTTAGTGTATTATAAGGGTGCATGCTAGGTAAGTGATCTTGGTTGGGGAATTTGAATGTTATGTGGATCAGATGCAAGAAATTTTCTGGATAGTATATGGTGTTACACTTGCACATGGCTTTTTCCCCATGATAGTATGATTATATGCACAAATGGTATGGATTAATACACTAATAACGGGTTAAGGGCACGAGGGTCCTTACGGCTCCAAGTTCTTTACATCCACAGCAGGATTTGTAAGGCCTCGCTACCTTAACCCCGCTATTAGTGCATTATCACATACATTAGTGCATACATTCATGTCATTAGAGAATTCTTATACATGCTTCTAGAGTATTAACATGTCGTTTATAAATTTTTTGACATTAAACATCTTCATTCAATTCCTAATATAATATAACTAGCACAAGTATACACTATACAATGCATCAATCACATATTCTACTTTCATCATGCAATTCTCCATACTTAATTGAATGCAAATCATAAATGAAAAGAGAAAGTTCACAACCTTTATACAAACCGTATACACGTATGAGAATGCTCACAAACGAGCATTGAATAAATAAATATGTATCTATGGTAAAAACACGTTACTCAATACCAATATTGGTACCTAAACCCTGAAAGCATTCACAATCAATAGCTCAAACTCAATTCCAGAGCCAATGTTGTATATGTTCTATCTGTTTCAACAGGAACAGCCCCCACACGGGTGAGCATACCAATAGCACAATCTCAATAACATCAATCTCACAATTCATAATTACAGAATATAAAGCTGTAAATTTAAAAGATACTCCATGTATAGTATCATCATCATATGGGATCTCCCATGCTATTTCATGTTCTCACAATAGTCAAAATCATCAAACTCTGAAATCAGTTAATCATTACATTGATTAACTAAACTCATTCTCAAACCGCCAATTTCATAATCAAATATAGCTAAATCAGTACACTAATGATTTACATAAATCACATATATCTCGATTAATGATTTCACAGTTTCATCGCATCTTATCACATCGCTCGCTCAACAGCGACGGCACCTAACCTCTCGCACGCTCAACAGCGGAGGCATCATAACCCATGCTCGCTCAACAGCGACAACATCATAATCATTGCTCGCTCAATAGTGGACCATAATTCACAACACATATTAACCCATCACAACAATAATATATTATTAATCTAATAATTACAATAATATATTGAACAATGCTCGTATATTATATGCACCTTATAATCCAATAGCAAGAGTCAATCATTGTCTTTGCCCCGAGATCTAGTGGATTATACGTTATACACAGTTAATAACTCACAATCAATTACGTGCACACAATCACATACTTAAGCACGTACTCAACCCCCAAATACATCACCCTAACACGATGATTAATCACAAATACAGAACTCTGTATACTTCCCCAGACATTCCATTATCAATGAGTTGTCAATTAACTCGAACAAGTAGTACCTCAAAAACACCAATATAACTCATTAAAACACTCAAAACAACAATTAACAAATTTCTCCCAAATCCCCAAAAATTCAAACACATCTCAGTACTTAATCAAACACAATAAAACTACTATCAAAACGAAGATAACAGAGAGGGGAAGAAGATTACCCAAGAATCTTCGAGAAAATCTCGCTCCAAAATCGAGCCTTGTTCGATTATACTCCTTGGGAGAAAATGGGAAATGGAAAGGGGTGGGGGAAGGCGGTGAGGGAAGAGAAAGAGGGAGTGAAGCTGAGAACGGTTGAACACCGATGCCACTTGGTATATATAGTACCAAGGCTCCAAAACTCGACTCTCAAATACTCGCACCCTAATTCATTAAAAATCATGTGTGTTCAGTAATTATCTCCCCCTCACTAATTACATCATAAACCTCAATCCAAAGCTCCACCGACTCCAGACCCCGCTACCAACACAATTCCAAGGTTAACACCTCAATGAGAATAAAATCTCAATCCTTGGATCCAACAACCCTGATATCGGATTAAAATCCTCGTGAGTGTCAACACCGTAACTATCTCATAATTACCCCAATTAAAATCTATTGAGGATCATAATCACTCCGGAATTAACATAATTAATTTCCGGATATCACATTTATCCACCACTAATAAAATTTCCTCCTCGAAATTTGCACACGTGTACTCTACGTACAATCGAGACCACACCATTCAACTCGAATACACAGTATCGATTCATGAATACGTCATGAATGAAACACCAACTGCGAGGACATCGACCTTGCACGAAACCCTGGAATCGAGATATCATTCTAAACCATCACCATCTCCAAAAAAATATGTTAACATACCTCGATGTTAACTACCCAAAGCAGTCGGTCAACCTCAACTGCTATCCACTCGAATCATTCATGATTCTAACATATATATCACCTCAATGACATCTCTATAACTTGGTCTACGATGCCAAATACACATCGCTATGAATGAAACCACCAGTATACTTCAGTATACTCACACTAACTTGGTTTCCATCCCCAATTCTATCACAAATCATCAAGGAATAGTCGCACCATTTGCAACTCAAATCGGGCAACCCACAACCACCGATCAACACAAAAACACATCTTCACAGATGTCAACATCCGTGTGTTCCAAGGAGTCACATTTTGGTCCCAACACACTATCGAAACTCCACAAAGTCACAAAATTCCATAGAGAACATGCAATAAAAATCAATTGCATTCTCACCACCTATGCCAACAATGACACCAAGCAAATTTGAATCATGGTCATCCCTTGTTTACCTTTAGAAATAACCATTCTAATACAAGGATGACTATCGAATCAACTAACAATGTACCTCCTTATCCCACAATACGACAATCTCTTCTTAGAAGAGAGAGTCAACCAAAACTTCACAATTATTCCTCAGAATAAATCGTTCCATTGAGATTACCAATCTCAAGGATTCTACAATCTCTTACCAGAGATTCACTAATCCAAGCACACCAACCCGCTAATCAACAAGCATAAAAATGATGGCATTTATACATGCATACCAATACCTATGCTTGGACGCCAAACACACCACATGCATACTTAATGCACTCAGCTTGGGTATCTCCAATCATACTCACGAGCACCATACACGATTGTCAATCACTCAGTTATTCCCACTCAAGAGGGAATAACAAATGACAAACCAACGACTAATGGTGTGAATTCAATACCGACACCAGGCGCACCGACTGCTCGAATCTTTCAAATATTCCCAACAAGTATATCAATACCCATTTCCTCACAAAGAAATCGCCATGCACCCATGACTCTCCAATCTCGAACCACCGTTTGAACAATCTAGATACATTTATACCGAAATGTATCCCTGGACCAATAAATACACAAATGGTTCAGGATAGTTATCCAGGCCATTATCACTAATCATTCTCAAACCGTATACACGACGTATACAAATTTCAACGATGCTCCGTACTAATATCATAGTACTTAACATTCTCGAGAATCTCTCTAGGGACGTCTCCTCGTACGTCTCACAATTAACTCAAAGCAAATACTAGGTCCATCACCAGTAATGCTTACCACCGTTGATTCACAATCAACCAGCAACCGATACCAACTGGCTCCAACAGCATTGCTCCAAATCTTCCAAAGAGATACAATTGATATAGTAGTGTCATTCCACTACCTATATCCCACAACTCCGGTTACAGTTCCACGTTGCATTCACAATGCAAAAACACTCAAACAGAGATAGCAATAACTTGTTGACACTCACGTTGGTACTCCCAACAAATCTGAGCTGTCACAATACCAGTTCATATCTCTTACCTCAAACTCAAAAGCATTATAGTGACTACAAACCTCTCATCGTCTCATCATACGATTCACCATACTTGGTTCCGACAAGCAGCATAGAGGTTACAACAAGCTCACTATATTACTGCAACAATAAATCGTCATATCTGGTTAGCAAATCGCTGTCTCCTTAGGTTTATACAAAACTTGCTAACATGTCTTACGTTCAACTCCGGTATACAATACCGTACTATCTTCAACCATTAGAGATAGTAGATCGCAATCTAACATTTCTCTAATACTAATACACAAGGGACCCTCCAATGTCCTCATTCAACCACATTCCAATCCTATGTCATTAGGATTTATTTACATAGTATCACGTATATATGCGTTCATATGCATTGTACACAACATCGTTATATGTATGTAGGTTTCTCGACCACTACATATACCACAAGTCACTTGGCCATAGCCAACTTAATGAGTATACCCAAAGGTACCACTAATCGCAACACATTTACCTCAACACATGATGCAATACACTTACCTGTATGGCACAACCATTTATCATCGAGCAAACCTGCTCGACATAATGGTTTTATGTCAACCTGTGACACACACACCATCTTGCGCCAACTAGTGGCACTCAAATCATACAATTTAATACTGTTGGGATATGCCCTAAGACAAGTCATTAGAGGATTGTTTTGACATACAATGTTTATGATTTTATGAATGGCAATTCATTATTATATATTATTCGTTTAACTGTGCAATGTGAATTAATATATATGTTAATGTCTTTAGAATAATATTGTATTATTCTTAAACATTGTCCCTGGTCAAGTATTATCATGAATCAGAATAATGATAATACATAGAGACTAGTATGTATTGATTGATGAATTGTTCATTGATATGAGATATCAAATCAACACATGGGTACATGTTAGAGAACGATGTACTGGACAGACCCACCATGAGAATGCAACATGGATAGTTATATGATTGTCATATGCAATTCTCATAGTGATAATAATGTATGTAATCCTTACGACTTGTGATCATCAGAGATCCCAACATAAGGAGTTATGTATCTTGATATTGTCAAATGTTACCCGTAACAGGGTAAACTATAAAGGCGACTATTGGATACACTACGAATTATGTAGAGGGATGTTGACTGATCGAGATAGGATTTGTCCCTCCTATATAACAGGAGATGTGTTTGGCCCTTGATCAAGTGAGAACTAAAATGCATGGCCATGCTCGAATGAGTCGATATGAGATATCGAGCTTATTCGTTTATTCTAGTTCTACTTGGGGATCAAGAAATAAAGATTGAATATACGAGTATGACTATTCCATGACTCGTGTTCAATCTAAACACAAAGGACAAAGGGATTAAGTTACATGGTTAATATTATCACAAGGTTATGTCGAGTCATTGACATTCTTGTAATTTGGGTAGCCTTGATGTGTTGCTAGACACCGCTCTTTGCTTGTAACGTAAAATGAGATTTTATGTCACTGCCAACATTACAAGATCCTATCGGGTCGCACAAAAAGATTAAATCGATAAGGGAATTAAATTCATGGGATGAATTAAATAATTAAGAAGAGTCTTAATTAAATGATTATAAGGATTTAATTAAATCATGGGTTTAGGCCCATGAGGCTTTAAGAAAGCCTTTAATTAAATCATATATAATTTGATATCAATGTAATTAATTTTTTTTAATCCAACACTTTGATATCAAAAACCTAGCCACCATCCTAGAAGCTCTCGGCCACCTCTCACTAAAAGCTCTCGGCCGCTGCCTTGATCTTGTGTTAGTTCCGGCCATCTTCATACGATTTGGAATCGTGTGTGGTTATTGTTCCGGTTTAAGAACGAGTCTAGCAACTTGTTCTTAAATTCCCTTCCCGATTTGATCGTGTGGATACCGTTGAGGCATAACTTGATAAGTTTTGCTAGTGACTCGAAGGAGGCGTTGGAAGTGGTGCTGCTTCGTGGAATCTGCTCAAACACTCTAAATGTAATCCCTATGTATAGATCCGGTGTCATGTAATCCATATTATTTATATTCCGCTGCGTTGATACATGATGGATTACTTACAGTGGTATCAGAGCCGTGTACAAGGCTCATATCGGATTTATGTGGTTAAATTGTTTAATCATTTTTAGAATTAATATTACATGCTATTTAAAACTGTATGAACATATATGATATGTTAATATTAAGTTTTGAAAATCATCGTAAAATTGTATTTGATATAATTGTTGCATATATGTATATGATACATGATGGCGCACAACCTAGGATGCATGAGGCGCGACCGAGCCTCTTCTAGCCATGATGGGCGCGCGACCGGATGAGGCTGGTTGGGCGATCGAGCCACCTCCTCCCATGATGGGCGCGCGACCGGATGTGGCAGGGAAGGCGACCGAACCTCGTTGCACTTGCAATGGCGCGCGAGCAATTCGAATGATGGTTCGGACCATGGTTCACGGGTTCATGCGTTTGGCGGCTACCTCCACGTGAGAGCTAGGGTTTTCGAACCCCTTGGCTCGAGATGGTCGAGCCGCCACCGTCATGAATCATGCATGGAAAGGCCGAGAATCATGACAAGGTTTCGAACCTTGTGGCTCGCGACGGCTAGGGTTTTGAACCCTAGCGGCCGCCGCATGAACACACGAGCTCGGACCGTGTCTTGGGCTAGGGTTACGAACCCTAGGCCCATGCATGGTCCAGCCGTGTGGTTGGGTTGATTCGAACCCTTATGGTTCGTAGTTGTAATCGCATAAGGTGGCATGTGATGTCCCAAGCGTACGATAATTTTCCTAAATTTTATTTTACAGTTTTAATTAGAATTAAATTTTAAAATGTTTAGAATTTAATTAATTAAATGTTAAAGCATGTTTTATGTGTTGTTTGAGCATGGTGCATGGTTATAGCCCTTTGACCTATTAGATAGGATTTGTGAATGTTTGTAATTTATAATACGACCTGCGTGTCGTGCCTTCTCTATTTTATTCTAAATGTTATCCCTCCCCTATGTTCCCCTCGAATGTGAATCGAGGAATTCTATATCTTGTAAATAGTATAGTTTATTTGTTGATGGTGATCAATGAAGATGGAGCATGATGCCGGGATGAAGAGGTCATTTCACAAACAGGAGCCAAAGGAAGGAGCTTGTGAAGTTACCTTAGGTTGACTCTATGATTTTCTCATTGGCTTGAGAAAATCGCTAGTAGGGGCTATAACAATGTCACGTTTTAATTATGTATGTTGATGCATGATTTATCTTATGTTTTAGATTGATAATTGTATTACACATATATGTAGATATGTATACACCTATATGTAGTGGACATATTTTAAATTATCAAACTAACCATGAGATCAATAAATCCCTCTAAAATATTAAGTTTTAGATGCCTTCCAAAATTAAAAGTACTCGTCAAAAACTTCGATTGTACATGTGTGGGTTTGTTAAAGCAAAGCACCGTGGCAATCTTAGTAAGGCGCGAAAGGATAAAAGTGATATCCGTTATACTTTAAATTGGGTACGACTTAACTAGGTTATCTCAATAGGATTGGGAACCTAGAGGCATGGGTTGGATAATAATTCATTTGATGAATCGAACAAAGCGTTGTTCGTCCAACTATCCAAGAATTACATGTGATGTAATTGACAAAGTGTTTTCTACCTACATAACCGAGTCTTGGGCGCCAAAGCTAACTCAAGATTAGGCGAAATATGGATCTTGGCCCACTAAAGGTTTCGAGGGTTGATATTTTTTTAAAACAAAATAGTGGGAGTATCATTTAATATAAGACCATGTTAAATGATTAAATCATAAACTTATTTTGCATATTTATAATGTAGATATCCATGGCAACTAACAATACTACAAGCACATTATCACTGCGATCGGTCCTTGAGAAGGACAAATTAAATGGGACAAACTTCCTAGACTGGTATAGGAATCTGAGGATAGTCCTCAAGCAAGAAAATAAACAATATGTCCTAGAGGAACCCTTACCTGTTGAGGAACCTCCCCTGACGGCTACGAGAGCCGATAAGGATGCTTACAAGAAGCATCAGAATGACGCACTTGATGTTGGCTGCCTTATGCTTGCCACCATGAACTCTGAGCTTCAGAAGCAACATGAGGAAATGGAGGCGTTCGATATGATCGAGCATCTAAAGCAACTATACCAACAACAAGCAAGACAAGAGAGGTATGACGTCTCTAAAGCGTTGTTCCAGTGTAGAATGGTAGAAGGAAGTCTAGTTGGAACTCATGTACTCAAGATGATTGGGTATATTGAGAATCTGGAGAAGCTGGGTTTTCCTTTGGACCAAGAGTTGGCCACTGACGTGATCTTGCAATCGTTGCCTGAAAGCTTCAGTCAATTTGTAGTAAATTACAATATGACTGACATGGAAAAGACTCTACCACAATTGCTTGGTATGTTGAGAACATATGAAGCAAATACAAAGAAGACTAAGGCCACAAATGTTCTTATTGTGAATAAGGGCAAAGGAAAGGCCAAAGCTAAAGGCAATAAGAAAACAAAGAAGGTCTTTGTTAAATCTAAGCCAAAGTCTTATGCACTGAAGCCAAAGGGAGGGATAGCAAAGGAAGGGAACTGTTTCCATTGCGGTGAGACCGGTCATTGGAAAAGGAACTGCAAAGTATATCTGGAGGATCTCAAGAAAGGAAGTATGACTTCCACTTCAGGTATTTTTGTTATAGAAGTCAATTTATCTACTTCTTCATCATGGGTATTAGATACTGGATGTGGATCTCACATTTGTGTAAATGTGCAGGACCTCAAAAAGAGTAGGTTGTTGGCAAAAGGCGAAGTTAATCTCCGAGTTGGAAATGGAGCAAGAGTTGCTGCATTAGCTATATGAGATTATTATTTATCTTTGCCTTCTGGTTTATCATTGATTTTAAAAGATTGTTATTTTGTGCCTTCAATTACCAAAAAACATTATTTCTATTTCTTGTTTGGACAAGTTTGGATATTCATTTATTATAAAGAACAATTGTTGTTCCATTTATTTAAATGATATGTTTTATGCTTGTGCACAAATGATTAATGGTCTTTATGTATTAAATCTTGATATGCCTATCTATAACATAAATACTAAAAGGATTAAGAATAATGATTCTAATCCAACTTATCTCTGGCATTGTCGCTTGGGTCATATAAACGAGAATCGCATATCAAAACTTCATAAGGATGGAGTTTTGGATTCATTTGTTTTTGAATCATATGAAACATGTGAATCTTGTTTAATGGGCAAGATGACTAAAGCCCCTTTCAAGGGACATGTTGAAAGGACAAATGTTTTATTGGGACTAATACATAATGATGTATGTGGCCCAATAAGTACACAAGCTAGAGGTGGTTTTCAATACTTCGTTACATTTACTGATGACCTCAGTAGATATGGGTATGTGTACCTAATGAAGCATAAGCATGAAACCTTTGAAAAGTTCAAAGATTTCAAGAATGAAGTACAAAACCAACTTGGCAAAAGTATCAAAATCCTTCGATCAGATCGAGGAGGTGAATACTTAAGCCAAGAGTTTCATGACTATCTAAAGGAGTGTGGGATAGTCCCACAACTCACTCCTCTATATACTCCACAATGGAATGGTGTATCCGAGAGGAGAAATCGAACCTTGTTAGACATGGTTAGATCAATGATGAGTCATGCAGATCTTCCGATATCATTTTGGGGACATGCTCTAGAAACAGCGATTTTCTTACTGAACCGTGTTCCATCTAAATCAGTGGAAAAGACACCATATGAGATATGGACTGGGAAGCGTCCTAGTATGTCTTTTATGAAGATTTGGGGTTGTGAGGCTTTCGTTAGACGTCACGCCACTAACAAACTTGGACCCAAATCTGATAAGTGTTTATTTGTGGGGTATCCTAAGGAAACGAAAGGATACTATTTCTATTATCCCACCGAGAACAAAGTAGTTGTTGTTCGGACTGGTGTATTTCTTGAAAGAGAATTTATTTCTAGAAAAACCAGTGGGAGAAAAATAGAACTTAGTGAAGTTCAACCACAAGAAAACACTGAACCTGAGATTGAGATGGAAACAGAGCAGGCACCGCAAGCTGTTGTGGAAGAAGTACCTGCTCAAGAGACACAAGCTCAGTGTAGGTCTGTAAGAGAACACCGGGAGCCACAGAGATATGGATTTCTTGTGACTCAACAAGGTGACTTACTACTTATTGATGAGGATGAGCCGTCATCTTATCAACAAGCTATAATGGGCACTGATTCTGAGAAATTGCAAGAGGCCATGAAATCTGAGATGGAATCCATGTATGCAAACCAAGTATGGACTTTGGTTGATCCACCTGAAGGGGTACGACCCATAGGGTGCAAATGGATTTTCAAGAAAAAGACCGATATGGATGGTAATGTACAAACATATAAAGGTCGGCTGGTTGCAAAAGGATTCAAACAAATTCATGGTATTGACTATGATGAAACCTTTTCACCAGTGGCCATGGTTAAATCCATAAGGATCTTACTTGCAATAGCTGCATTTCATGATTATGAAATCTGGCAGATGGATGTCAAAACAGCTTTCCTTAATGGAAATCTGCTCGAGGATGTGTACATGACACAGCCTGAGGGTTTTGTCGATCCAAAGGATGCTGGAAAGATATGCAAGCTACAACGATCCATTTATGGATTGAAGCAAGCTTCTCGGAGTTGGAATCTTCGTTTTGATGATGCAATCAAAGAGTTTGGTTTTATCAAAAACGTAGATGAACCTTGTGTCTACAAGAAGGTCAGTGGGAGCATAATCATTTTCCTAGTGTTGTATGTAGATGACATACTTCTCATTGGGAATGATATCCCTGCCTTACAATCTGTAAAGATTTGGCTAGGGAACTGCTTTTCGATGAAAGACTTGGAAGAAGCCACCTATGTATTAGGAATCAAGATCTATAGAGATAGATCAAGAAGGCTTCTTGGCCTAAGTCAAAGTACATACATAGACAAAGTGCTTAAAAGGTTTAGCATGCAAGAATCAAAGAAATGATTCGTGCCTATGACACATGGTATATATCTCTCGAAGGAATAGTGTCCTTCAACACCAGAAGAGAGACAACGCATGAGTAAGATTACATATGCGTCAGCTATTGGATCTATCATGTATGCCATGATATGTACTCGTCCCGATGTATCGTATGCTTTGAGCATGACGAGCAGATATCAAGTTGATCCAGGTGAAGGTCACTGGATTGCTGTCAAGAATATCCTGAAGTACTTGAGAAGAACTAAGGATACATTCTTGATTTATGGAGGTGAGGAAGAGCTCAATGTAATGGGTTACACTGATGCAAGCTTCCAAACCGACAAAGATGATTTTCGATCACAATCTGGATATGTGTATTGCCTAAATGGAGGTGCTGTGAGCTGGAAGAGTTCAAAGCAAGAGACAGTAGCCGATTCTACAACAGAAGCTGAGTATATTGCTGCCTCGGATGCAGCAAAGGAAGCTGTTTGGATTAGGAAGTTCATTTCTGAACTTGGAGTGGTGCCTAGCATTAAATATCCGATAGAACTCTATTGTGACAACAATGGAGCGATCGCATTGGCTAAGGAACCTAGATCTCACCAAAGATCCAAGCACATACTTCGGCGCTTTCATTTCATTCGAGAAATCGTTGAAAGGGGAGATGTTAAAATATGCAAAGTACCTACAGATGATAACGTATCTGACCCATTGACGAAGCCACTGTCACAGCAGAAGCATGATCGTCATACTAGATCTCTAGGCATTAGGTATATGTCTGAGTGGTCTTAGTGCAAGTGTGAGATTTGTTGGGATATGCCCTAAGACAAGTCATTAGATGATTGTTTTGACATACAATGTTTATGATTTTATGAATGGCAATTCATTATTATATATTATTCGTTTAACTGTGCAATGTGAATTAATATATATGTTAATGTCCTTAGAATAATATTGTATTATTCTTAAACATTGTCCCTGGTCAAGTATTATCATGAATCAGGATAATGATAATACATAGAGACTAGTATGTATTGATTGATGAATTGTTCATTGATATGAGATATCAAATCAACACATGGGTACATGTTAGAGAACGATGTACTGGACAGACCCACCATGAGAATGCAACATGGATAGTTATATGATTGTCATATGCAATTCTCATATTGATAATAATGTATGTAATCCTTACGACTTGTGATCATCAGAGATCCCAATATAAGGAGTTATGTATCTTGATATTGTCAAATGTTACCCGTAACATGGTAAACTATAAAGGCGACTATTGGATACACTACGAATTATGTAGAGGGATGTTGACTGATCGAGATAGGATTTGTCCCTCCTATATAACAGGAGATGTGTTTGGCCCTTGATCAAGTGAGAACTAAAATGCATGGCCATGCTCGAATGAGTCGATATGAGATATCGAGCTTATTCGTTTATTCTAGTTCTACTTGGGGATCAAGAAATAAAGATTGAATATACGAGTATGACTATTCCATGACTCGTGTTCAATCTAAACACAAAGGACAAAGGGATTAAGTTACATGGTTAATATTATCACAAGGTTATGTCGAGTCATTGACATTCTTGTAATTTGGGTAGCATTGATGTGTTGCTAGACACCGCTCTTTGCTTGTAACGTAAATGAAATTTTATGTCACTGCCAACATTACAAGATCCTATCGGGTCGCACAAAAAGATTAAATCGATAAGGGAATTAAATTCATGGGATGAATTAAATAATTAAGAAGAGTCTTAATTAAATGATTATAAGGATTTAATTAAATCATGGGTTTAGGCCCATGAGGCTTTAAGAAAGCCTTTAATTAAATCATATATAATTTGATATCAATGTAATTAATTGTTTTTAATCCAACACTTTGATATCAAAAACCTAGCCACCATCCTAGAAGCTCTCGGCCACCTCTCACTAAAAGCTCTCGGCCGCTGCCTTGATCTTGTGTTAGTTCCGGTCATCTTCATACGATTTGGAATCGTGTGTGGTTATTGTTCCGGTTTAAGAACGAGTCTAGCAACTTGTTCTTAAATCCCCTTCCCGATTTGATCGTGTGGATACCGTTGAGGCATAACTTGATAAGTTTTGCTAGTGACTCGAAGGAGGCGTTGGAAGTGGTGCTGCTTCGTGGATCTGCTCAAACACGCTACAAGGGTGAGACCTTTTGTTCCTTTATCCGATATGAACCCCTATGTATAAATCCGGTCTCATGTAATCCATATTATTTATATTCCGCTGCGTTCATACATGATGGATTACTTACAAATACATACATCGATATATGTATTATTCATCGTAACAGCGGCACAAGTCTATCCTCGCCCGCCATACCATATCATCGTAAAATACTTCGTCAACCTGTGATTGTACATGTCAATCCGTGACATTTATAACATCCTCGTCAACCCAAGACGGTACATGTCAACATGTGACATTCACAATATCCTCGTCAACTCGTGACTGTACATGTCAACACATGACATCCACAATATCCTCGTCAACTCGTGACGGTACATGTCAACACATGACATCCACAATATCCGTACATGTCAACACATGACATCCACAAAATCCTCGTCAACTCGTGACGGTGCATGTCAACACATGACATCCAATTTCCTCATCAACTCGTGATGGTGAATATCAACACATGACATCCACAATATCCTCGTCAACTCGTGACGGTACATGTCAACACATGAAATCCACAATATCCTCGCCAACTCGTTACGGTACATGTCAACACATGACATCCACACTCATCGCTCAATGGCGGTACAATCTCTCGCTACATATACAACGATATCACATCATTCGCTACATATACATCGGCATAGTCTGTTACTACGTATGTAGCGACATAATCCATCGCAACGTACACATCGGCATAATCCATCGCTACGCATACAATGGCATAATCCATCGCTACGTATACAGCAGCATAATCCATCGCTACGTGACTCAAGAGGTGACTCATTTTGCATGTAGCACTTTGTTCCTTTCGGACTCAAGAGATGACTCATATTACATGTAGCACTTTGCTCCTAATTTCATCGTTTCGACGTGAAATATCCCTAGCTTCGAATTATCAGCGGCTATGATACCATTCGCTTCGACATATCAGCGACGACACTACGATATGACGGCGGAAATATCCTGATCCAGCTTTCGATAAGACATCAACAAATATTTTGTACATTAGCGGCTCAATAATATCACTCGCTTCGAATTATCAGCGGCTCAATGATATCCCTCGCTTCGACATATCAGCGCCTCACGCTACGATATGACAGCGGCAAATATCCCGATCCAGCGCTTGATAAGACAACGTCAAATATTCTAAGCCATCGCTGCTCAACATAAGTACATCATCGAAATAATCTCAATATACACAAACCAATACAACACTCACAATTTCTATTACGTTATATCAGCGGCTCAATGATACCCTCGCTTTGACATATCAGCATTCCGTGCTATGATATGACAGTGGCAAATATCCTGATCCAACGCTAATCGATATAACATAACATTACAACTATTGCAATACATTCATACACACAATAACAACATCAAGCATTCATGCATCACAATAATATATCAATCTCAATGAAATTATATACCTGCATCCTCATAATCATAAGGCAACCATACCTGGTAATATCATCATCTGCCGTCACATATTGTCGGCACATCATCGTCTATCATTCCCTGTCCTCAGACAGCACACCGCGTTTCCCATTCTCTGATTTTCCTACAAAATCAGATTTCTTAGCACTTATTACATAAGGTGCAAATACTCTTAATCAATATCATTTTCATTGTATTCCATACGATCATGCAACCACGATGGTTAGCAATAACACATTTCATTTATGATCTCATATCATACTATGCACTTAAGCAAAATAGTTGTGTCGCATAACACTAGCTACAATCATGCATAAACTACGTGCTACTCATTTATATCAACTCATCCCTAGGCCCTCAACAGCCCAAAAGAGCAAACCACTGCTCTGATACCACTAATGTAAGGCCTCGCTATCTTAACCTCGCTATTAGTGCATATCACATGCATTAGTGCATACATTCATGTCATTAGGGAATTCTTGTACATGCTTCTAGAGTATTAACATGTCATCTATAAAACTTTTGACATTAAACCTCTTCACTCAATTCCCAATATAATTAAACTAGCACAAGTATATACTATACAATGCACCAATCACATATTCTCCATTCATCATGCAATTCTCCATAATTAATTGCATGCAAATCATAAATGAAAAGAGAAAGCTCACAACCTTTTACAAACCATATACACGTATGAGAAGGCTCACAAACGAGCATTGAATAAATAAATGTGTATCTATGGTATAAACACGTTACCCAATACCAATATTGGTACCTAAGCCCTGAAAGCATTCCCAATCAACAGCTGATCGCTTTTATTTTAAACAATTAATTCCAATGTAGCGATTTTATACCGCAAGTGCACGGTCGTCAAGTTTTAGTATAGTAAATGAAGAACATGTTGTCGAACCCACATGGACTAACTGTAAGTATCAAATAAGATGCTTTTAACTATATTTAACCTACAAAATTGAATTAATAATTAAACTACTAATTAATTAAATTAACTACTAATCCAACCAAGTCAATAAAAGTAAACGAGAAAAATCCACTAGAGAAGATTATCGAGACTTTGGCTCACCAATGCAATCCCCTACAATTCTCGATTGAATATCCAAATATTTCTAAGGTGACGAGTTTTCCTAATGCATTCGTTATACTTTGGTCCAGTTATAACAAGTCTAATATTAATGTTGCAGTAAACCACTCCCGTGTCCTTATTGCACAATTAATATCGAATAAAGATCTATGAAAACTACTAGCCTTCGATTTTGGTAAATCTATTGCTATCACACGTGTGCTAGATTTTACTTGGTCCGTCTCAACCTAAAACCCACGGTATAATTTATTATATCGTATTGCAATATCCTATGGTCAATTCAATCGCAATATAACAATCATTCAAGGGCGATCAATCCCTCAAAAGCATGAAGATCAGTAAATTATACGCAAAGAATTAAAGGAATTCAATCAAATAAATCATCAAATCATAGGTTCATGACAAAGGATTGCCTAGCCTCGATAAATAAATTAGTTCAACATAGTAAATCAAAACAAATCAAAACTAATATTAAAAGACAAGAATAAACTCCCGATGTCGACTTCGTTCGTAGATCCTTGCTCCCTCTCTCGCTTCCTTCTCGATCGTCTCTTGAATCGCCTTGTTGAAGGTGTTCCAAAATCCTAGGATGGTTGATGGATAGAGGTGGATGATGGTGATATGGAGGATGGGAGGATGGATGGAGGCTATTCCTAGGGTGTAAAATATGATAAAAGTGCATATTTTTGTCCAAGACCTAATATATATAATGGTGAAGGAGTTTGGTAAAGTTTGGACACAAAATAACCAAGAAGGAAACAAAATCTCAAAATTTTCGGGTTTGGCGATCGATCTTCGTCAGTTGGCGATCGATCGCGGAAACATTCTGGATGGTGGCGATCGATCTTCGTAAGTTGGCGATCGATCGCGGACCTCAAATCTCCAATCTTGCGATTTGGTCCCTCCTTTTCCAGATTTGCTCAGTTTGGTCCTTTTCAGCATTTCTAAGCCCATTTCATCCACTTTTATGCATTTGGACCTAGATTCCTGACATATACAAATATATACCAAAACGTGTAATATTTTCTAGGAATCACTACAAAAACACCCCTAATCATGTATCAAATTAAGTGTAAAAATCACACTTATCAACACCCTCAAACTTAAACTTGATCGTCTCGAGCAAGAAATAAGATCAAAATGTAGAGTTCAATTTTCATAATTCAAATAAACCAATTCCCAGTCAATCATGTAGCTCAGACATCTCACTTACAAACAAACAAAAGTCAATCAAAAATGTTCAACAAGTTGTGCTTTTTAGATCGAGTAACATGTCTCCAAATCAGAATGTGCGTGTGTGCTATTGTCATTTTCAAGTTTCATGCAAATTTCATAGATCAAATCATGCTATTCAATGAAAAGTAAGATTATCTTTGAGCATTCCATAGTCCTATTTTCAAACACTTCTCCACTAATGTAGTCACTCCCTAGACTTGGATCAATAGGTCTTTTTAAGCTTGTAGTATTAGGCCTAGGTGTTGGCTTCAAAGAAAAGATAGGGTAATACAAAGAAGAGAGTATAAACATGTAAAATTTTAAATTTTTAGCACAACTTGAGCTTCTCTTCTTTTTCTCTTTTTTTTTTTTTTTTAGCCTTGGCCACTTTGGGTCTTAATTAGATTTTTTTTTTTCAAGGCTTTTTCTATTCTTTTCTTTTCTCATTCATCAATTTTTTTCAATAAGCTCATCAAAGTATAGCAATTTATGTGCATCTAATGAGAATCATTATGCTCCCTTTGG
This sequence comes from Haberlea rhodopensis, assembly GCA_907163345.1. NCBI lineage: Eukaryota > Viridiplantae > Streptophyta > Magnoliopsida > Lamiales > Gesneriaceae > Haberlea > Haberlea rhodopensis. Next base: position 10,581,294 of record CAJQUN010000016.1, read on the forward strand.
GTAAGGAAAATTCTTTTCAATTTAAGCTCATAAAGGTGGGTATAATGAGTTTGCCAAAGAATGTTGAATGTGGGCTAATTGTATGTTAAACATACTCCATTCTTTTGTAATTAAAGCTAAAAAATGGGACACTAGAGATTGATATATACATGGTAAGCTTGAAAGGCTCAAACGGTCGAAAGATCGCCTAGATCATTTCCAAGTCAAGTTCACAACTATAAATTTTCGCCTCAAAGTGTCATCATCAAATAATTTCTAAGGTACTCTAAGATGCTCAAAATAATTCATTAAGTTCACAAAGATTCTTACTACTCCAAATGCAATTCACAAGATTATGACTCAGATGTGCTCAAAATATTCCTCATCTTTGACATGCTACTCAAAACAAGATATTCACAAACAAGTCTTACAATCATCAAAACTCAAGTTGACATGCATAGTGAGACTAGTATCATCATTGAATAGAGACCACTACTATGATTTATTCTTATCTTACTAATTGAACTCATTAAAAAAAAAATTAGCTCTTAATAATCAGACGATTCAAGTGTCAATTAAGCACACAACATGTGGATAAAACAAGAAAAACATGCAAGCCACTCCCCAAACTTAAATCAAACATTGTCCTCAATGTTGAAATGAATCAAAGGGAAACAGTAAACTCCCCTGATCAAGACGCTTGCATGAGGGTTGAGGAAGATTGGCTTTTGAAAGCTCCACTGATGTAGGGGTTCATCGCTCCAAATGAGTACCTAGCAAGAGAAGAATGCAAATAAAATAGTCGACTCGAGAGATAGACAAAACGAAAAACAAAACTGAAAAGCAAATAACAAACTAAATTGCAAAAGGATACGCTTGGGTTGCCTCCCAAGAAGCGCTGATTTCTAGTCATCGGCTTGACCATCAGAAGCAACCATCAAAAAGCGGTTGCCGCCCATAGTAAGTATCGTATGATACAACTAATGGGTCTTGATTCAGTATGCCCTCAAGATTGGCATTATTGTAACAGTGTAAGCTCTTCGCTCCAACAACACTCTTGAATTGGTAGGTACGTGAGAATGATTCTTGACTTGGCTTCATATCTTGGAGGATGTAGTGCGGTGAAGTTGGCATCGATGGAAAATACGGATCCACATATGGCATAGAACATGTCTCCATCGATGGGCTCAAATCAGAATCTTCGAAAGTCTCTTCCTTCTCCAACGTCACACTCGACTCATCTTCACATGAGAACTCCTCGGATAACATCTTTGAAGTAGGCTCAATCTCTTGAAGAGGCTCAAGTTCCCATGACTTTTCCACATGAGTAGGATCACTCCCCCAAACTTGGTTGGTTGAGTGATCATCATCATATAACCAAACTCGATTCGTCGCCTCTTGATTGGTAGCTCTTGTCTCTTCCTCCTGGCAGCTAGTTGAAATTGTTTCCATAAGGACCGCCATTTGCTGCTCCAGGTGGCACATAGAGTTGGTTTGGCACTCCAAACTGTTCTCAGTTGATGCCATGAATCTTATTAAGGTATCCTCTAACTGAGTCGTGACGTCTGCAGAACTATCTCTCCTCTCTTCGTGATGTTCAAATAGTTGGGGCGTATCATTAGGGTAGTGAGGCTCCGGTGGGTATTGGTGACTCCAACCTTGTAGTGAAGGATCACAATACCAGTGATAATCGAAGTCCGCCATATCATTGAACAGGTGTAACACACTATCCTCATCTCTATCAACCAGGGGACTCCCAGTCACCAGTGCTCCGCTAAATACCCATTCTCGTGTCTGTGCATCCAAACCTTTGAAGAAATATTGCAGAAGAGTATAGTTCGAAAAGTTGTGACACCGGAATGTGTCTGCCAATTCATTGAATCTTCCCCACGCTATGTAAAACGGCTCTGAATATTGTTGGGCAAATCTTGTGAAGACTTGTTGATGAAGCATCACAAGTACCTCGCAAGGAAAACAAATAAAACAATTAAATATAGTTTTTTTTTATATAAATATATACAAAGAAGAAAAAAAATGGTTAAATTACAGTCAAGCTTCTCGTATGATATTACTAAAGTTAGTCCCCGGCAACGGCCCCAAAAACTTGATCGCTTTTATTTTAAACAATTAATTCCAATGTAGCGATTTTATACCGCAAGTGCACGGTCGTCAAGTTTTAGTATAGTAAATGAAGAACAGGTTGTCGAACCCACAGGGACTAACTGTAAGTATCAAATAAGATGCTTTTAACTATATTTAACCTACAAAATTGAATTAATAATTAAACTACTAATTAATTAAATTAACTACTAATCCAACCAAGTCAATAAAAGTAAACGAGAAAAATCCACTAGAGAAGATTATCGAGACTTTGGCTCACCAATGCAATCCCCTACAATTCTCGATTGAATATCCAAATATTTCTAAGGTGACGAGTTTTCCTAATGCATTCGTTATACTTTGGTCCAGTTATAACAAGTCTAATATTAATGTTGCAGTAAACCACTCCCGTGTCCTTATTGCACAATTAATATCGAATAAAGATCTATGAAAACTACTAGCCTTCGATTTTGGTAAATCTATTGCTATCACACGTGTGCTAGATTTTACTTGGTCCGTCTCAACCTAAAACCCACGGTATAATTTATTATATCGTATTGCAATATCCTATGGTCAATTCAATCGCAATATAACAATCATTCAAGGGCGATCAATCCCTCAAAAGCATGAAGATCAGTAAATTATACGCAAAGAATTAAAGGAATTCAATCAAATAAATCATCAAATCATAGGTTCATGACAAAGGATTGCCTAGCCTCGATAAATAAATTAGTTCAACATAGTAAATCAAAACAAATCAAAACTAATATTAAAAGACAAGAATAAACTCCCGATGTCGACTTCGTTCGTAGATCCTTGCTCCCTCTCTCGCTTCCTTCTCGATCGTCTCTTGAATCGCCTTGTTGAAGGTGTTCCAAAATCCTAGGATGGTTGATGGATAGAGGTGGATGATGGTGATATGGAGGATGGGAGGATGGATGGAGGCTATTCCTAGGGTGTAAAATATGATAAAGTGCATATTTTTGTCCAAGACCTAATATATATAATGGTGAAGGGGTTTGGTAAAGTTTGGACACAAAATAACCAAGAAGGAAACAAAATCTCAAAATTTTCGGGTTTGGCGATCGAGCTTCGTCAGTTGGCGATCGATCGCGGAAACATTCTGGATGGTGGCGATCGATCTTCGTAAGTTGGCGATCGATCGCGGACCTCAAATCTCCAATCTTGCGATTTGGTCCCTCCTTTTCCAGATTTGCTCAGTTTGGTCCTTTTCAGCATTTCTAAGCCCATTTCATCCACTTTTATGCATTTGGACCTAGATTCCTGACATATACAAATATATACCAAAACGTGTAATATTTTCTAGGAATCACTACAAAAACACCCCTAATCATGTATCAAATTAAGTGTAAAAATCACACTTATCAACAGCTCGAACTCAACTCCAGAGCCAATGTTGTACATGTTCTACCTGTTTCAACAGAAACAACCCCCAAGCGGGGTGAACATATCAATCTCACATTAGAATTCAACAATTCTACATCAATCATAAAATTCCATTATTGTCGATGTATCTTAAAACCGAGTTCAAACTGTAAAACACTAATAATTCATAATTACCATTTCATTATCACATTAAACTCCATTTAATTAAAGTAATTAATTTGTAGGAATCGCAATTCTCCCTTACTAATAAAATTCGCCCTCAAAATTTCAACATACACATCTACTAGAGATGACAAAATAACTCATAAACATATCAGAGATAAGATAACGTCGACATACCGTCGAAATATCTTACTGGACCACACGTGGTCCATCCAAACCATAGTCCAAACACGACGCTCCACAAGGAACTACTCCAACTTCTCATTTTGTAATATTAACACATAAAGAAATCAAGATTTCCAAACAAAGGAATCAATAATGACAATCTAGTATTAGACTATCCCTTACTAATATACTCGATTTACATTTCCCTACTCTCAACTTATTATTGAATCAAGTATAACGTTTCATTACATCGTCCGAATAAGGGAACATATCACACCACTTATGCAATTTCATAAATCAAATCATTTAGATTCTTGTTCGAAATCAACAGTATCCAAAATTCTCAACTAGTATAACATCTATTTATGTAGATTAGAATCTAATACCCGTGTACCCAAGTGACATCCTTGGTGTACCAATCAATCTTAATACTGCTACTTCTACAGCTTCAATACATTTTATCATCTTCGATTAAATATACAACATATACATGTAGCTTTATTATTGTCCATCATTTTCAGTTTATTGAAATCTCTGACTTCGTTGGTTGTTTTCAACTTTCCACTTAATAATACATTGACATATTACTGAACGTTAGACAGAGTTCACATAAGATCATTTAAATTCTTCACAACATGTGCATGTTCTCTCCTTACACACCAGCAAGCATTTCATCTTACACGATATCACATTTAGTTGTTACATGCTCTCAACATATCATCAGTAATAAAACTCGTAATGATCTTCTATAGAACATTAATGATCTTCTATAGAACATATTTTGTCTAATTTCCATTGCTAAATCTTTCATTCGATCAGTATTATTATGTATTCAACCACATTCTACTCTTATTTCTCATTTTGGATCAATGTCAATCCACTACCCAATAGTTTACATCCCATCTTGGTCCTTACTCATCTGTGAGTATACATGCATATCATTTCAGTCATTCTTCCATGTTGGACACTCTCTTAATTAATTCTTTATCATGTATACGATTTATGCACGTGGTGTAGCAATCACACGCTCCAACTATCATCATGCAATTTTATCATTTCTCTAATATTCTTTCTTATTCCACATCATAGCACTACATATTACATTTGCTTCAAGCAGTGTAATAAACTATCATAAACCACAAAATCGTTTTCTCATAGATTCCATATCATTCTTTTCTCATATTAAATGTATGAAGTACCGGAGTATTAACATCGTATACATAAGTCGATACCTGTATAGATGTAATAATCAATAAGGGATACATTAGCATCATAGCAAGATGTTCATCGCAGTACCTACATGCTCATCAACTTCTCAACATCTCATCACCCCGCTATCATCTGGGGTAGAATAAGCAATAGAAATAAACTCGTTAGTACTTCTCATAATCACATACCTCGTCAATTACACGTTACTGATATTCATAACGTCTCCATCATCGAACATGAATATCCCTGCATCAAAAGTTTCACGCATCCCTTTACACATCATACTTCAACAGCATATTATCGCATATCTGTGTGGTTAAATTCAACACAAAGAGCAGTTTCATATCTCAACGACGTAATTCTTTTTCAATCATTTATGCAACAGAGTACTATTTCACGAATGGACAATACATCGTAGTGTAGTACGCATTCATGAACTCTTATTCATCAGCCTCGTCGCATATATTCTCTACCAATATCTGATGTCAAATAATTACTGGAACATTCATTAGCAATACATGCATATATCATCATTTATATGCATCTCAATCCCTACCCAAACTCAAAACATAATAATTCATTTAATCATGACTATTCATACATCACATGTATCCTCCGAATGACATTATTATATTATTCGTCACATTATGTCTAACTAGTCATTAATCGTCAGATGATTATTTATCACTACCATTTTCATACTCCGAAGAATATCATCATAATCTCTTACTTACTCATGATGTTCACGATAGTTACACGTCCACTGTCACGTTCACGATGACCACATGTCCACTCATAACATCCATAGTGATCCCACGTCCACCTGTGTCGTTCCATGTCATCTCGTGACATACTCATTAATCTTATTCTAGCAAGATCATATTTAATACGACATGATATGATAAATAAATTATTAATCTCACAATATACAACAATCATGCTTTCACAAAATGAAATATCATTTTAAAATGATTACCATTACACCCTCGTTATTTCGTTACTGCAATAATATCAACCGAGTATATCAATACTATGTTTCATTTCAATTACATTCACAATTCTTTCACATGCATCACATGTATAATTGATTTTCCTAATCAATATCATTCACTAGAGATCACTTCTCAATTAACATATACCAATATATTTAAACCAAATAAAATGGTTTACCTCAACTCTTCGTTCTCGTGGACCATTCAAATATCCTCTTGAGCTTATTCCCATGTACCCAAGGAACAACAACATAGATATTATAACGCAATGTTCACTACCATCTGAAATCAATATATCATCAATATTCATCTCTAACACATTTACGATACAACAATATGCATCGCTAATCACAATAGCGGTACAAAAATATTCATTGCTAACACAATAGCAATGCATCAATACTCATCGCCCTACGGCGGTACTTAATACTCATTGACAACACTGGCATACATAATCTCATCACCACACATGCCTATATCATCTATAATCACAATGAATAAAATTACCTTCCTAAAACAATAAGTTATAATAACACTTACTGTACACAATGGGTCCACACTTATAATACTCATCGTCAACAATATGACGGTCAAATAATACTCATTGTCAATAACATGACAGTCCAATAATACCCATCGTCAATAACATGATGGTCCAATAATACTTATCGTAAATAACATGACGGTCCAATAATACTCATGGTCAATAACATGACGGTCCAATAATACCCATCGTCAATAATGACGGTTCAATAATACTCATCGTCAATAACATGACGATCCAATAATACTCATAGTCAATAACATGACGGTCCAATAATACTCATCGTAAATAACATGACGGTCCAACAATAATAATCGTAAATAATATGACGGTCCAATAATACTCATCGTCAATAACATGACGGTTCAATAATACTCATCGTCAATAATATGACGGTCCAATAATACTCATCGTTAATAGTGACGGTTCAATAATAATACTCATCGCTTCTACATATCAGCGACAAGTATTATAATCTCAAATATCACAATAACGATACGAATATCAATGCATGTGTATAAATCATTATATACATGCATTCCCATATACTCAACATAATTGAACATCACATCGTTCATCATCTCATATCAACAGCACAGTGCTGTCCACCATTTCCTATCCTCAGACAGTACCTCACGTTTTTCATTTTCTAATTTTCTGGCCTTTTGCACTCCTCAACAATACCACCCTAGGTGCGTATGTCATCAACGGTTATTGCTCAATACCACGTTCATTGTATTCTATAGGATCCTTCAACCATAATGGTTAGCAATAACACTAATGTTTATTCATGATCTCATATCATATAATGCACATAACCGTATAAAAACCGTGTGACAATGACATAAAACCGCAATCATGTGTAAACTATGTGCTATTTATTCCTATTAACACCTCCTAGGCCCTCTGATCACTTTTATTTTGAACAGAAAATTCCAGTGTAGCGATTATACCGCAAGTGCACGGTGTCAAATTTTAGTATAGATTATAAAAAGTACGAGTGTCGAACCCACGATGACTAGTAGCAATTACCAGAATTAGCCTATCTATATTTAGCCTACGAATATTGAGTGAAAGTTAATTATTGCAAACCCAGAAATTTCGCCAATCCAAACAAACAAGCAATGAAAAAATACAAAAATTAATAGAGACGAATAGCAAGACTTCGGTTAACCCATGTAATCCCCCACAATTCTCTTTTTAGTTACGACTTTAAATTCTACGTTCTAAGGTGACGAGTTTTTTGATTTTATCCAATATACTATGGTCAAGTTATATTAAATATAATATTGATGTAACAAGTTAATGTTCATGTACTCATTTACATCCAACATTGCATATGCTTTATGAAAACTTCTAGTTCAATCTTGGTAGATCTATGGCTATCACAGTGAGCTAGATTTCACGTGATCGATTTCAATCTAAAGTCCACGGTATGAATTATCGTGTCAAATTATAATATTGTATGGTCAAGTCAATTATAATTACTAACATCAATCCAAAGGTAGCTAATCCTTGAAAAGCATTAAAAACATAATCATACTCAAAGAATTGTAGAAAATCAATCAAAAACTCAAACTTAAATCATGGGTTCATACAAAGGATCCCCTAGTCTTGATAGAAAACTTAGCCAACTACCATCATCAAATAATAATGCAAAAATATGTCATCAACAATATAAACATCAAAATCTGAAATTCAAAAGTAAATAAGTTCAGAAGTCCTAAAAAACGTTGGTGTTACTCCGTGCGTCGCTCCGTAATTCCGTCTCTTGTGTTGTTCTTGCTTCTTCAATGAATTGTGGTATTTTTGGTGTGAATGGTAGATGAGGAAGCTGCTCTTAGGTTTGATAAAAGAGGTGCCAAGGTCCTCTTTTTCGTGCATTAGGTCTTCTATATATAAGAAAAGGAGTTGTATGTAGGTGTCCATCTGAAACTAAACTTAGAAAGTATTTTTTTTTCCAGAAAACTCCTATCCGTGATCGACTGTCATTAATTCCCAATTGATCGCTGAACCCTACTGGATGCTAGCCACCAAAAAGCACATATCCGCGATCGATCTTCGTTCCTTACCGATTGACCGCGAAATATTTCTGGACACTGGCGATCGATCGCAGCTGGTTACTGATCGATCGCCAATATAATCTGTTTGGTTCCTCGATTTACAGCTCCGCGATCGATCGTTGTGATTATGCCGATCGATCGCCGAGCTATATAATTTCAATCTTTGAGATTCCGGTCCATCCTTCAACGTCTTCGCTCGGTTTGGTTCTTTTTCAACATTTTTAGCTTGTTTCCTCCACTTTTATCCCCTTGGGCCTAGATTCCTGAAATACACAAATATATACCAAAAAGTGTAAAATCGTCCAGGAATCAACACGAAAATCCATACAAACTCATAGCAAAATAAGTGTAAAATTCACACTTATCACCCTCAGACAGCCCAAAAGAGCAAACCACAGCTCTGATACCACTAATGTAAGACCCCATCTCCTAATCTCGACATTTGTGCATTTATCGTTGTCATTTGTGCATACTATCATATTATTAGGGAATTTTCATACAATGCTTCGATATTGTAGTATGACGTCTATAAAATTTCTCGACATGATTCCTCATAAACTTGATTCTCAACTCGACTCAACAAGCATATGTATACACTTTACATTGCACCAATCATGTTCTCAATTCATCATGCAATTATATTCTTAATTAAATTGCATGAAGTGCTCAAATGAAAAGAGAATGTCAAAGATATTTATACAACTCATATACACATGTCACTCTGCTCACAGATGAGCATTAATAAATACGTGTATATCTTATATAATTCACGTTACCATTACTAAGGCAGTTATCTCACTTTTAGGAGCATTCTCATTAAACAACTCGAAATCATTTTAGTAAAATTGTTGTACCTGTTTCAACAGAAACAACCCCCACGTAGTGTGAGCATACTAATAACAATATCTCAATATCAACATTTACATAAGCCATAATATATTTACTGTAATGCTAACTTAAATAAGTACTCATTGAATGCATCATACTCATATGAGATCTCCTAAGCTGTTCCAGTGCTCACAATTCATCAAACCCCAAATCGATAATACTCTTATAATCGAAGAATAAGTCAAATCATTACAGTAATGATTTATTGTAATTGCAAGTATTTTGATTACCTAACTTAAATAAATAACCCCTGAATGCACCATAATCCTATGAGATCTTCTGAACTGTTCCTGTGCTCACAATATCCAAAAATCAGCAAACCCCAAATCGATAATACTCTTATAATCGAGAATAAGTCAAATCATTACAGTAATGATTTATTGTAATAACAAGTATTTTGATTACCTATTTACATATTAAATCTCAAAATATCACATCGCTAACTCAATAGTGTCAGTATCATAAATCGTTGCACGCTCATTAACGGCATCACCATAAACCCTTGCACGCTCAAAAGGCGACATCATTATAAACTGTCGCAGGCTCACTAGCGGCATCACATTAGAACATAACACCGTTCATCAACGAATTCAAACCCTATTAACACATTTCTCAACAAGCGCGTTTACAAAATATACTTTCAGAGTTTGTACGTCATTACGCACTAATTCAAATAAAACAAGAATTATCATTCTTTAAACGTAACAATAATGCATTTACCTATGGCTGTACGTCACACGTGCCTTATAATCCAATAGTACGAGCCAAATCTTTCCTTTGCCCCGAGACTTGGAAATTATGCGCTACATAATTCCATAATTCACAATCAATCACGTGCACAGAATTACATTCTTAAACATACTCAACCGCCATATATATCATCCAAACATGATGATTAAACCCATAAAAGACTCGGGCAAAGCATACATTGACATCACAACCCAAAATAATTTTTCGAAAATTTGGCCTGGCAATCGATCATCTGTCTCCCAAAAATCAATACCAAACTTATGACTCATGGCGATCGATCACTGGCCCTCACTTCCCCCTCGCGATCGATCACCCATTGCTCACGATCGATCGTTAGCATTGCTCATCGTCAACCAAAATCCAGCAATACGTCACGATCGATCGGCGCTAATGCTGCGACCTGCGATTTTCTGATTTTTTTTTTTTTGCTTCAATGGTGATTTTCGAATCCAAACTCAAATCCAACACAACTCACACCCCATACTCTTCAAAAACTCCATTAAAACCCATAAATAAAATCAATACATTTAACAAAAATCTCTAACAACCCCAAAACACAAACCCATCTCCAAACTCAACAAAATTACTATCAAAACGAAGATAAAAGAGAGGGGAAGAATATTACCCAACTATCTTCGAGAGATTACGCTCCAAAATCGATCCTTGCTCGATTTTCTCCATGGAAGAAAGAGGGGGAAGGTTTGGGGGAGAGAGAGAGATACGCAGGAGAAGAGAGGAGAGAGGAAATGATTGAACACCAATTTGGTATATATATAGTACCAAGACTCCAAAACCTGAGTTTCAAATACTCGTATCAAAATTCATTAACAACAAAAGTGTTCAATAAATTATCTCCCACTTACTCAGTTATATTGCAACCCTCAAATCAAAGCTCCTCAGACTCCAAATCTCACTACAACACGATTCCAAGGTTCAACAAGTCAATGAGAATCGATCTCGTACCTTGAATCCAACAATACCAACACCGGATTATAATCCCTAAAACTCAAGTCGATTATTACACCATAATTACCACTTCAAATTCAAACTCATAATTACTATCATAATTTATAAAATGTATCTCAACCATTTAGAATTCAACAATTCTACATCAATCATAAAATTCCATAATATTCGATTTATCTTAAAATCGAGTTCAGACTATAAAATGCTAATCATTCATAATTACCATTTCATTATCACATTAAACTCCATTTAATTGAAGTAATTAATTTTGTAGGCATCAAATTCCATCTCCACCAGAAAATCTGATAAGGCTTGAACTTTTATAGTAGTTCAGGGTTGATATGTAAGATCGAACTCACTGAGTTTGGTAGCCCATTGCACCATTCTTCCAGAGATTTCTGCTTTTGATAAAAAATTTCCCAGTGGAGTACTGGTCACTACCACAATATGATGGGATAAAAAGTATGGCCGAAGTCTCCTAGCTGTGGTTATAAGAGCCAAATCCAATTTTTCGACCTCGGTGTATCTTTGCTCGGCCCCTTGTGATGCCCGGCTTAGATAAATAAACGGGTATTGTTGCCCTATTTTCTCTTTGACCAAGACTAAGCTAATGACCTCCTCGACCACAGATAGATATATAAGGAGGGTCTTATTGTGCTCAGGTTTGTTCATCAACGATAACTCCGTCAGATACTTCTTCAACTCCTCGGAAGCCTTTTGACATTGATCATGTAAGGAATCCAACATGCAAGTGCGCAGCGGAAAATAAAATTTTGGATTCCTAACCGAGGACCTATACTAAGTATTCATATCGGAATGTAAATGAGTCATACGCTTGTAGCGTGTTTGATGCAGAAGCAATGCCAAACCATGAGTCACGAGCAAAACCTCCAAGATCTTACCTCTACGGTATCCACACGATCAAATCGAAGAGGTTGTTCAAAAACAAGTTGCTAGACTTGTTCTTAAACCAAAACTGAACTCACGATTCAAAACCGATCAACGACGGCCGTCAAAACCACCACGTCACGGCGGCGCGGCGGCGTGAGGTGTGAGGATGAGGCGGCGGCCGAGAGCTCTTATAGAGTGGCTATTAGGTTTTTGTGAATTCACTTAATCTCTTTAAACCTTGTTAGCATGATATATGTTGGATTTAATTACTTTCTCAAAGCCTCATGGGCCCAAACCCATGATTTAATTAAATCCTTATAATCATGTAATTAAGACTATTCTTAATTAATTAATTCATCCAATGAATTTAATTCCCCTTATCGATTTAATCTTTTGTGCGACCCGATAGGATCTTGCAATGTTGGCAGTGACATAAAATCTAATTTTATGTCACAAGCAATGAGCGGTATCTAGCAACACATCAAGGCTACCCAAATTACAAGAATGCCATTGACTCGACATAACCTACGAACTACGATATTATTAACCATGTAACTTAATCCCTTTGTCCAATGTGTTTAGATTGAACACGAGTCATGGAATAGTCATACTCGTATATTCAATCTTTATTTCTTGATCCCCAAGTAGAACTAGAATAAACGAATAAGCTCGATATCACATATCGACTCATTCGAGCACGGCTATGCATTTTAGTCTTACTTGATCAAGGGCCCAAACACTTCTCCTGTTATATGGGAGGGACAAATCCTTTCTTGATCACTCAACATCCCTCTACATAATTCGTGATGTATCCAATGATTGTCTTTATAGTTTACCCTGTTACAGGTAACGTTTGACAATATCAAGATACATGACTCCTTATGTTGGGATCTCTGGTGATCTCAAGTCGTAAGGATTACATACATCATTATCACTATGAGAATTGCTTATGACGTTCATATAACTATCCATGTAGCATTCTCATGGTGGGTCTGTCCAGTACATCGTTCTCTAACATGTACCCATGTGTTGATTTGATATCATATATCTATGAACAATTCATCAATCAAAACATATTAGTCTCAATGCATTATCATTATCCTGATTCATGATAATACTTGACTAGGGACATCTCTAAGAACAATACAATACTATTCTAAGGACATTAACTTATATATTATTCATATTACACAGATACATGAATAATATATAATAATGAATTGCCATTATCAAAATCATAATACAGTTTATGTCATAAACAATCATCTAATGAGTTGTCTTAGGGCATATCCCAACAAATCTCCCACTTGCACTAAGACCAATCAGACATATTCTTAATGCCTAGAGATCTAGTATGACGATCATGCTTCTGCTGTGATAGTGGCTTCGTCAGTGGGTCAGATACATTATCATCAGTTGGTACTTTGCATATTTTTACATCTCCTCTTTCAACGATTTCTCGAATGAAATGAAAGCGCCGAAGTATGTGCTTGGATCTTTGGTTTGATCTAGGTTCCTTAGCCAATGCGATGGCTCCATTGTTGTCACAATAGAGTTCAATCGGATCTAGTATGCTAGGCATCACCCCAAGTTCAGAAATGAACTTCTTGATCCAAACAGCTTTCTTTGCTGCATCTGAGGCAGCAATGTATTCAGCTTTAGTTGTAGAATCGGCTACTGTCTCTTGCTTTGAACTCTTCCAGCTTACATCACCTCCATTTAAGCAAAACACATATCCTGATTGCGATCGGAAATCATCTTTGTCGGTTCGGAAGCTTGCATCAGTGTAACCTATTACATTGAGCTCTTCCTCACCTCCATAAATCAAGAATGTATCCTTAGTTCTTCTCAAGTACTTCAGGATATTCTTGACTGCAATCCAGTGACATTCACCTGGAGCAACCTGATATCTGCTCGTCATGCTCAAAGCATACGAGACATCGGGACGCGTACATATCATGGCATACATGATAGATCCAATAGCTGATGCATATGGAATCTTACTCATGCGTTGTCTCTCATCTGGTGTTGAAGGACACTGATCCTTCGAGAGATGTATTCCATGTGTCATATGCACGCATCCTTTCTTAGATTCTTGCATGCTAAACCATTTTAGCACTTTGTCTATGTATGTACTTTGACTTAGGCCAAGCAATCTTATTGATCTATCTCTATAGATCTTGATACCTAATACATATGTGGCTTCACCCAAGTCTTTCATAGAAAAGCAATTCCCTAGCCAAATCTTTACAGATTGTAAGGCAGGGATATCATTCCCAATTAGAAGTATGTCATCTACATACAATATTAGGAAGATAATTATGCTCCCACTGACCTTCTTGTAGACACAAGGTTCATCTACGTTTTTGATGAAACCAAACTCTTTGACTGCATCATCAAAACGAAGATTCCAACTCCGAGAAGCTTGCTTCAATCCATAAATGGATCGTTGTAGCTTGCATATCTTTCCAGCATCCTTTGGATCGACAAAACCTTCAGGTTGTGTCATGTACACATCCTCAAGTAAATTTCCATTAAGGAAAGCTGTTTTGACATCCATCGGCCAGATTTCATAGTCATGAAATGCAGCTATTGCAAGTAAGATCCTAATAGATTTAATCATGGCAACTGGCGAAAAAGTTTCATCATAGTCAATACCATGAATTTGTTTGAAACCTTTTGCAACCAGTCGACCTTTAAAGGTTTGTACATTACCATCCATGTCAGTCTTCTTCTTGAAAATCCATTTGCACCCTATGGGTCTAACCCCTTCAGGCGGGTCAACCAAAGTCCATACTTGGTTTGCATACATGGATTCCATCTCAGATTTCATGGCTTCTTGTCATTTCTCAGAATCAGTGCCCATTATAGCTTCTTGATAAGATGACGGTTCATCCTCATCAATAAGTAGTAAGTCACCTTGTTGAGTCACAAGAAATCCATATCTCTGTGGCTCACGGTGTTCTCTTACAGACCTACGTTGGGCTTGTGTCTCTTGAGCAGGCAATTCATCCACAACAGTTTGTGGTGTCTGCTCTGTTTCCATCTCAATATCATGTTCAATGTTTTCTTGTGGTTGAACTTCACTAAGTTCTATTTGTCTCCCACTGGTTCTTCTCGAAATAAATTCTCTTTCAAGAAAGACACCAGTCCGAGCAACAACTACTTTGTTCTCGGTGGGATAATAGAAATAGTATCCTTTCGTTTCCTTAAGATACCCCACAAATAAACACTTATCAGATTTTGGTCCAAGTTTATTGGAGGCGTGACGTCTCACGTAAGCATCACAACCCCAAATCTTCATAAAAGACATACTAGGACGCTTCTTAGTCCATATCTCATATGGTGTCTTTTCTACTGATTTAGATGGAACACGGTTCAGTATAAATATCGTTGTTTCTAAAGCATGTCCCCAAAAGGAAGTCGGAAGATCTGCATGACTCATCATTGATCGAACCATGTCCAACAAAGTTCGATTCCTCCTTTCGGATACACCATTCCATTGTGGAGTATACGGAGGAGTGAGTTGTGGGACTATCCCACACTCCTTTAGATAGTCATGAAACTCTTGGCTTAGGTATTCACCTCCTCGATCTGATCGGAGGGTTTTGATACTTTTGTCAAGCTGGTTTTGTACTTCATTCTTGAAATCCTTGAACTTTCCAAAGTTTTCATGTTTATGTTTCATTAGGTACACATACTCATATCTACTGAAGTCATCAGTAAATGTAACGAAGTATTGAAAACCACCTCTAGCTTATGTGCTTATTGGTCCACATACATCACTATGTATGAGACTCAATAAATCATTTGTCCTTTCAACATGTCCCTTGAAAGGAGCTTTAGTCATCTTGCCCATTAAACAAGATTCACATGTTTCATATGATTCAAAATCAAATGAATCCAATACTTCATCCTTATGAAGTTTTGATATGCGATTCTCGTTTATATGGCCCAATCGACAATGCCAGAGATAAGTTGGATTTGAATCATTATTCTTAATCCTTTTAGTATTATGTTATAGACAGGCATATCAAGATTTAATACATAAAGACCATTAATTAATTGTGCACTCGCATAAAACATATCATTCAAATAAATGGAACAACACTTGTCCTTTATAATAAATGAAAAACCAATCTTGTCCAAACAACAAATTGAAATAACGTTTCTAGTAATAGATGGCACAAAATAACAGTCTTGTAAATCTAATAATAAACCAGAAGGCAAAGTTAATGAATAATCTTCAATAGCTAATGCAGCAACTCTTGCTCCATTTCCCACTCGGAGATCAACCTCGCCTTTCGCCAACAACCTACTCCTTTTGAGATCCTGCACATTAACACAAATGTGAGAACCACATCCAGTATCTAATACCCATGATGAAGAAGTAGATAAGTTGACTTCTATAACAAAAATACCTAAAGCGGAAGTCACACTTCCTTTTGTCTTCTTAAGATCTTCCAGATATACTTTGCAGTTCCTCTTCCAATGACCGGTCTCACCGCAATCGAAACAGTTCCCTTCCTTAGACACTCCTCCCTTTGGCTTGAGCGCAGAAGCATGAGGCTTAGACTTAACAAAGACTTTCTTGTACTTCTTGTAGCCTTTTGCTTTAGTCTTTCCTTTGCTCTTATTCATAATAAGAACATTTGTAGGCTTAGACTTCTTTGAATTTGCTTCATATGTTCTCAACATACCAAGCAATTGCGGTAGTGTCTTTTCGATTTCAATCATATTGTAATTCAAGACAAATTGACTGTAGCTATCAGGCAACGATTGCAAGATCTCGTCTGTGGCCAACTCTTGGTCCAATGAAAAACCCAGCTTTTCAAGATTCTCAATGTACCCAATCATCTTTAGTACATGAGTTCCAACAAGGCTTCCTTCTACCATTCTGCACTGGAATAACGCTCTAGAGACGTCATACCTCTCTTGTCTAGCTTGTTGTTGATAGAGTTGCTTTAAGTGTTCGATCATATCGAACGCCTCCATTTCATCATGTTACTTCTGAAGCTCAGAGTTCATGGTGGCAAGCATAAGGCAACCAACATCAAGCACGTCATTCTGATGCTTCTTGTAAGCATCCTTATCGGTTTTAGCAGCCGTTACGGGAGGTTCCTCAGCAGGTAAGGGTTCCTCTAGGACATATTGTTTTTTCTCTTGTTTGAGGACAATCCTCAAATTCCTATACCAGTCTAGGAAATTTGTCCCATTCATTTTGTCCTTCTCAAGGACCGATCGTAATGACAGTGTGCTAGTTACGTTGTTTGATGCCATGGATATCTACAATATAAATATGCAAAATAAGTTTACGATTTTTAGTCTTATATTAAATGATACTCCCACTATTTTGTTTAAAATATCAACCCTCGAAAACTTAGTGGGCCAAGATCCATATTCCACCTAATCCTGAGTTAGCTTTGGCTAATCACCCAAGACTCGGTTATTTAGGTAGACAACACTTTGTCAATTACATCACATGTAATTCTTGGATGGTTGGACGAACAACACTTTGTTCAAATTCATCTAATGAATTATTATCCAACCCTATGCCGCTAGGTTCCCAATCATATTGAGATAACGCTAGTTAAGTCGAGCCCAATTTTAAAATAACACGGAAATCACTTTTATCCTTTCGCGTCTTACTAAGATTGTCACGGTGCTTTGCTTTGGCAAACCCACACAAGTTCAATCGAAGTCTTGGCGAGTATTTTTTAATTGGAAGGCATCTTGATTTGACTTAATATTATAAGAGGGATTTATTGATCTCATGATTTTATTAATATTGAAAATATGTCTGGTACATATATGAATATATACATATATACATATATGTATATCAAGAATCAATATTAAATAAAACATTAAACATGCATCTCATACATCAACAAAAAATAAACGTGACATGGTTATAGCCCCAACTAATGATTTTCTCAAGCCAATGAGAAAATACTAGAAGGTCAACCTAAGGTAACTTCACCAAGCACCTCTATGGCTCCCTTTTGTGAATGGCCTCCTAATCCCGGCACCTTGATCCATCATCATTGATCTCCATCAATTAAATAAACTATACTATATAACAATTACATGATATAGAGAATTCCTCGAGTTACATTCGAGGGGAACGTAGGGGAGGGATAACACTTAGAAAAATAGAGAAGGCACGACTCGCAGGCCGTATTAAATTACAAACATTCACAAAATCCTATCTAATAGGTCATAGGGCTATAACCATGCACCATGCTCAAACAACCACATAAAACATGCTATAACAATTAATGAATTAAATTCTAAACATTTTAAAATTTGATTCTAATTAAAACTGTAAAATAAAATTTTGGAAAATTATCGTACGCTCGTGACATCACATGCCACGAAGACTCGTTGCGTCACAAGCCATGGACCAAAAGGGTTCAAAGACCCTAACCACACGGCTGGACCATGCATGAGCCTAGGGTTCGAAACCCTAGCCGTCTCATTCTTTCCATGCACGGTTCATGACGGTGGCGGCTCGACCATCTCAAGCCAAGGGGTTCGAAAAACCCTAGCTCTCACGTGGAGGTAGCCGCCAACTCGCATGATTTCGTGAACCATGGTCCGAACTTTAGCTAGCATGCGGAGGCCGTGAGTCATGGTTGGTGATGGCCGAACCATCAAGAGCCATGGGCTCGGTTTTGCGCCTTCGTGTATCGTATACATAAATTGTCAATTATATCATATATAATTTTATGATGATTTTCACAAACTCGATTTATTATATACAGTTTCAAAGCATGCAATATAATTCTAAATATGATTAAACAATTAACCACATAATTCCAATATGAGCTTTGTACATGGCTCTGATACCACTGTAAGGAATCCAACATGCAAGTGCGCAGCGGAAAATAAAATTTTGGATTCCTAACCGAGGACCTATACAAAGTATTCATATCGGAATGTAAATGAGTCATACTCTTGTAGCGTGTTTGATGCAGAAGCAATGCCAAACCATGAGTCACGAGCAAAACCTCCAAGATCTTACCTCTACGGTATCCACACGATCAAATCGAAGAGGTTGTTCAAAAACAAGTTGCTAGACTTGTTCTTAAACCAAAACTGAACTCACGATTCAAAACCGATCAACGACGGCCGTCAAAACCACCACGTCACGACGGCGCGGCGGCGTGAGGTGTGAGGATGAGGCGGCGGCCGAGAGCTCTTATAGAGTGTCTATTAGGTTTTTGTGAATTCACTTAATCTCTTTAAACCTTGTTAGCATGATATATGTTGGATTTAATTAAAGGCTTTCTCAAAGCCTCATGGGCCCAAACCCATGATTTAATTAAATCCTTATAATCATGTAATTAAGACTCTTCTTAATTAATTAATTCATCCAATGAATTTAATTCCCCTTATCGATTTAATCTTTTGTGCGATCCGATAGGATCTTGCAATGTTGGCAGCGACATAAAATCTAATTTTATGTCACAAGCAATGAGCGGTATCTAGCAACACATCAAGGCTACCCAAATTACAAGAATGTCATTGACTCGACATAACCTACGAACTGCGATAATATTAACCATGTAATTTAATCCCTTTGTCCAATGTGTTTAGATTGAACACGAGTCATGGAATAGTCATACTCGTATATTCAATCTTTATTTCTTGATCCCCAAGTATAACTAGAATAAACGAATAAGCTCGATATCACATATCGACTCATTCGAGAACGGCCATGCATTTTAGTCTTACTTGATCAAGGGCCCAAACACTTCTCCTGTTATATGGGAGGGACAAATCCTTTCTTGATCACTCAACATCCCTCTACATAATTCGTGATGTATCCAATGATTGTCTTTATAGTTTACCCTGTTACAGGTAACGTTTGACAATATCAAGATACATGACTCCTTATGTTGGGATCTCTGGTGATCTCAAGTCGTAAGGATTACATACATCATTATCACTATGAGAATTGCTTATGACGTTCATATAACTATCCATGTAGCATTCTCATGGTGGGTCTGTCCAGTACATCGTTCTCTAACATGTACCCATGTGTTGATTTGATATCATATATCTATGAACAATTCATCAATCAAAACATACTAGTCTCAATGCATTATCATTATCCTGCTTCATGATAATACTTGACTAGGGACATCTCTAAGAACAATACAATACTATTCTAAGGACATTAACTTATATATTAATTCATATTACACAGATACACGAATAATATATAATAATGAATTGCCATTAACAAAATCACAATACAGTTTATGTCATAAACAATCATCTAATGAGTTGTCTTAGGGCATATCCCAACAGATCATTCCACTCGAACCGAGCTCCTTGCCTTATTGCTTTGAAGAATGGTAAGCTCAGATCAACTGATATGTACCTACTCAAAGCAGCTATTCGTTCTGCTAGTCTTTGTACTTCGTATAAGGTCCGAGGAGGATTCATTTCTTGAATCGCCCTTATCTTCTCGGGGTTGGCTTCAACACCCATTTCAGTAATCATCTACCCTAAAAACTTTCCATTGTGAATTCTGAATGTGCATTTAGCAGGATTTAACTTCATGCCATATTCTTGCAAGGTACAGAAGACTTCCTCCATACCGCGTACCAAATCTAATGCTCTCTTGCTTTTGATGAGAACATCATCTACATACACTTCTACATTCCGCCCAATCTGATCTTTGAATATCTTATCCATCAATCTTTGATAAGTGGCTCCTGTATTTTTGAGTCCGAAGGGCATAACCACGTAACAAAATGTTCCTCCGGCCGTGATAAAGCTAACTTTAGGTTGATCTTCTATGCCAAAGAGATCTGATGATATCCCTGGTACGCATCCATTAGGCATAGTAGTTAATGTCCAATAGTGGAGTCTACCAGCTGATCAATCCTCGCAGAGGATAACAATCTTTCGGACAAGCTTTGTTCACATCCCAGAAATCTACACACATTCGTCATTTGTCTCCTGACTTTGGTACAAGAACCACATTCGAGAGCCATGTTGGGAAGCTGATTTCCTTGATATGACTACCTTTCAACAATTCATTCACTTGCTGAGCAATAATGACGTATTTCTCGGGTCCGAAAGGTCTTCTCTTTTGCTTGATGGCCTGAGTGCCAGGCTCCACATTGAGGTGATGTTTGGCGACCTTTGGCGATATTCTAGTCAAGTCATTGGTACTCCATGCGAACACATCCATATTCATGTTCAGACATTCAATCACTTTTTCTTTTATCTCTGGTTCCAATTGGAACCCACTTTTGTGGTTTTAGTTGGGTGACCCAGTTCAATAGTAAGTAACTCTTCTACTGGGTCTATTCTTTCATCGGCCATATCCTCTTCTTCTCTCCTTCTTTTGCATGCTTCTGCTCCTAAACATAACACTTCCTCAAGGAAGTCTGATTCCCTCGAACTTGTCCGGCCTCCCCACCCACAAGGAATTTCATTGTCAAATGATAAGTGGACGTCACTGCTTGAAACGTACTCAGGACTGGTCGACCCAGAATAAGGTTATACAAAGGAGGGGCGTCTACCACCAGAAAATTATTCATCTTTGTCTTCGTCCTCGGCTCTTCTCCCATCTTGACTGGCAATGAAACTTGTCCCACCAGACTTATGACTTCTCTCGTAAATCCATGCAAAGAAGTATTTACTCTTGGGCCAACGTGTTTATGAAGAGCACGTCGGCTGAACTTTCAGTATCGATAAAAATTCTCTGCACGTTATAATTAGCTATTGTGGCTGATATAACTAACACATCATCATGGGTAAACTGCACCCCCTGTAGATCCTCGGGTCCAAAGGTAATGGACGGCCCTACTGGGGCGTTCTCTGGTGTAATTGACATAACCTGCAATTTTCGAGCATATCTCTTTCTTGATCGGTTAGAATCTCCTCCTGCCATTCTCCCAGAGATCATGTGTATGGTCCCTCGGTTAGGAATGTTAACTGGGGCAGGTTCACCTACTGCATGAACATCATTCAAAGGGGGCGATTTTTAAAAACTGGTCCATCCTAGGGTTCTTACCTACCCCAAGATCTGTTAACTCCTTTTCCTCATAAATATCCTCCTCAGGACTGTCCTCCTCAGAAATGTCCTCCTCGATCTCTCTTCGGTCCTCTTTGATTCATGACCACCTCTCGAGGAGGTCTCATGGGGAGGTATTGCTCGAAATTCCTTTTCGGTTGTTCGAGGTGTTTATCTCTTCTGTTTGGCTCATTTCCTGGTTTCACATCTTTTCTTTGTTCCATTTTCTGGGCTTCTCTAAGTTTATATACTTAGAAGTTCTTCCCATCAACTCGTCATAATTGGAGGGTAGTTTTTTGGCTAGAGTTCTGAACAGATCTCCTTCTCGTAGCCCTTGAGTAAAGACACTGATGAGTATCTTCGATGTGACATGAGGAACATCGAGGCATGCTTGATTGAATCTTTTCAGGAAGTCCTGAAGAGACTCATTTTCCATCTGTTCAAGTCCGAACAGGCTGATGGTTGTTCTCTTGCAACTTCTGCTGCTCACGAATTGATGTAAGAACAACGAGCTGAACTTCGAGAATGAATCTATGATCGTCGGTGGTATTTGATTAAACCAAGATTGAACAGCTCCTGCTAGGGTAGTCAGAAAAACCTTAGACTTCACTCCATCTGTAAGTTGGTGAAGGAGCGAAGCATTCTCAAACCGTGACAAATACTCTTCCGGATCTGCGTTGCCATCATAATTTCCCACATCCAAGTTTGGAAGTTGGATGGCAAGGGATCATCGATAACTTCAGGAGCAAATGATATGCTCCTCCTTACTGGGTAGATACGCCCCTCCATCATCTGTTGCAACTCATCTTTCAGATCCTCCATCTGATGATGCATAGTTTTATCACTCTCTTCCCCTATCTGACTGGAAAGGTCATTAACCTCCTTTGTATCATCTTCCTGTCCTTCTGAAGAAGTCAGATCTTCTTCCTTGCTGGGGCGGGGTCATAAATTTCTTCATGACCTCCCCTAAAGTTTTGGCGATCACCTCACTCAATTGTTCCATTGGCATTCTCATAGTAGGAAATGCCTGAGGATTAGTTTGATGAACGTTTTGAGACGATTCCACATCATCCCCCTCTCCTTCATGTATCGTGGATGAATATGAAGGGGGATTCAGCATATTTTTCATGTTCGGTAGAATTAAGTGTGTGAAAAGAAAATGAAAGATACCATTATTTTTACGTGGAAAACCTCCAAATCAATGGACAAACCATGGGACCTGGTCCAGTATAAATCTTCACTATAACTTTACTTTGGTTTATAGGACTTAGACGCAAAACAAGAACTTTTGAAAAACAGCATAATAGTAAAAGCCAAACAAACTATGATATGCTCTCTTTGGAGTCTTTTATTGCCTAGAAAATTCAACCCTTTACAATGAGACCGTAGGCGTGTTTATAGTTTTGATCCCGGTGGTTGGCATGCGATAAACTCGGAACACGATTTCCTCTGATCGTGGTATTTTTGGCTCAAGATGTGTTCGAGAAATCCGTGTTCCATTATTTCACGTTTGTTTATGCCAGTTAATTTGTCAGTTACGCCCGGGTCTTTCGCTAGCCTTTGACCACGATGCCGAGCAAGTTTTGATATTCCTCGGGCAACTTGTGTTCGGGGATTTTTGCTCGGGATATTTCTTGTTTGGCGCTTGCACGGGATTTTACCGAAGAATCTGACTCATCCTATCTAAACAAGGTTAACTTTAAAAAACAGTCTCATAGAATATGCGTATTTTCAATACTAATCCCAAACTTTTAGGACTAATCAAATATAGTTTTATGGAAATTATTTTAATAAAAAATAGTTTCAAACTCTTATTTTAATCAATACCGGTCTCAAACTTTTATTTTTAATCAAATGCTCTCAAAATCTCCAATTCAATTATGACACCATTTTTGTTAAAAATTACTTTTTTGGGACTAAATTTGTTAAAATCTTTATGTGAGACTATTTTTGATTAAAAATAATTTTGTGGGACTATATTTATTAATCATAAAAGTTTACAAAATTGCCACCACACAAGTAAAAGCAGTTGAAAAGCATCGCATGACCTGTTTATGTTTTACATGTTTATTTTTAGAGAAACAATAACAGAATCAATGAAATAAAACACTAAACTTCTTTTTTTTGTCTGAAAAGCATATGAGTAGTTTTGAAAAGCAATTGCAAGAACTCTCCAAGTCATTTCTAAATTAATAAAATTTAATGGTCCCAATTTTATTAATTTAAAGAGGTTTTACTGTATATCAAATCATCTACATATTAACTATTTTATACTATTATCTAGACCAACTATATTAGTTAGAAAGTTTAGAATGGAGAAAACAGGTGAAGTGTAATGAGAATTAAATTAATGAAAGTTAACCATACAATACCTTTTCAACTAAATGTTTAGTTTCATTGTAAAAACATTACAAATTTCGACGATCAGAACCGGGTCAACTATGCCTTAAGCTATGCTGTCTAAAGCAATAAAAGCTTTTAAATACTGTGCACTAACCCTTCCTCGATCAAGTTGCTAGGCCTGCAACGTATGAATGTGAATATTCAACGAGCAACTTGTTTATAAGAAACTTAACAGTTCAGGCACCAAATGATGTATTTACTTAAATTTGAGTCTTGTAAATAACGAAAAAAACAATCATAAATAAAAACAAAAGATTAGAATTTCAATAAAAAAAATGAAACTTAAAAGTCAATGCATAGACTGGATATTACACTGTCAGCCGTGCACGGACTCAGTATATTTGTGTTTCATTGTTGCTGTCCTTAAGGGCATTGCCCTCAGGGGCATCATTCACCATTCATTTGGAATCTTTTTTTTTTTTAAAAGATTCTAAATGGATGGTGGATGATGCCCCTGAAGACAGTGCCCTTAAGGGCATCATCAAACAAACCGTACATTTGTAATTTTTGAGGGACATATTTCATAAGTGTAACTCCGCTTTGCTATCAACTTGCTTTATTCAGTACGATAATTCTCACAATTTTTATTTAGAGTTGATGATTCAATTTTTATTTTTAGAAATGAAATTAATTTTTTTTAGAAAGATGACATAAAATAAATACATATATATATATATATTAATTTTTTTTTTAAAAAGTTTGGAAACAATTTGCGCCATACATTTCATTCCAATGGAGACATAGAAGCACGCACGTAACTACAAGTATTAAATATTGGGAACTTGCAAGATTCTGTATTCACCGTGAATATCCCCCATAGGCTGGCTATACAATAAAGTAATGAAAATAATAAAATATTATTGTTAAATGACCATAACACCCTTAAAAAACAAGCATAAATTATAGTATCGAATGAAAAAAAATGTGTAGGTGAAATTATAAAAGTTTTCCTTTTGTCTTTAGAGATAATTTTTGAATTGCCGGCATGGGATAAAATTGATTGAGAATGATTTTGTAATTATAAAAAAATAAAATAAAAATCTTGTATTAAACTCATGGTATCTGCTAAATAAATATTACTCTTAAATGACCATAACACCCTTAAAAAACAAGCATAAATTATAGTATCGAATGAAAAAAAATGTGTAGGTGAAATTATAAAAGTTTTCCTTTTGTCTTTAGAGATAATTTTTGAATTGCCGGCATGGGATAAAATTGATTGAGAATGATTTTGTAATTATAAAAAAATAAAATAAAAATCTTGTATTAAACTCATGGTATCTGCTAAATAAATATTACTCTTAAATGACCATAACACCCTTAAAAAACAAGCATAAATTATAGTATCGAATGAAAAAAAATGTGTAGGTGAAATTATAAAAGTTTTCCTTTTGTCTTTAGAGATAATTTTTGAATTGCCGGCATGGGATAAAATTGATTGAGAATGATTTTGTAATTATAAAAAAATAAAATAAAAATCTTGTATTAAACTCATGGTATCTGCTAAATAAATATTACTCTTAAATGACCATAACACCCTTAAAAAACAAGCATAAATTATAGTATCGAATGAAAAAAAATGTGTAGGTGAAATTATAAAAGTTTTCCTTTTGTCTTTAGAGATAATTTTTGAATTGCCGGCATGGGATAAAATTGATTGAGAATGATTTTGTAATTATAAAAAAATAAAATAAAAATCTTGTATTAAACTCATGGTATCTGCTAAATAAATATTACTCTTAAATGACCATAACACCCTTAAAAAACAAGCATAAATTATAGTATCGAATGAAAAAAAATGTGTAGGTGAAATTATAAAAGTTTTCCTTTTGTCTTTAGAGATAATTTTTGAATTGCCGGCATGGGATAAAATTGATTGAGAATGATTTTGTAATTATAAAAAAATAAAATAAAAATCTTGTATTAAACTCATGGTATCTGCTAAATAAATATTACTCTTAAATGACCATAACACCCTTAAAAAACAAGCATAAATTATAGTATCGAATGAAAAAAAATGTGTAGGTGAAATTATAAAAGTTTTCCTTTTGTCTTTAGAGATAATTTTTGAATTGCCGGCATGGGATAAAATTGATTGAGAATGATTTTGTAATTATAAAAAAATAAAATAAAAATCTTGTATTAAACTCATGGTATCTGCTAAATAAATATTACTCTTAAATGACCATAACACCCTTAAAAAACAAGCATAAATTATAGTATCGAATGAAAAAAAATGTGTAGGTGAAATTATAAAAGTTTTCCTTTTGTCTTTAGAGATAATTTTTGAATTGCCGGCATGGGATAAAATTGATTGAGAATGATTTTGTAATTATAAAAAAATAAAATAAAAATCTTGTATTAAACTCATGGTATCTGCTAAATAAATATTACTCTTAAATGACCATAACACCCTTAAAAAACAAGCATAAATTATAGTATCGAATGAAAAAAAATGTGTAGGTGAAATTATAAAAGTTTTCCTTTTGTCTTTAGAGATAATTTTTGAATTGCCGGCATGGGATAAAATTGATTGAGAATGATTTTGTAATTATAAAAAAATAAAATAAAAATCTTGTATTAAACTCATGGTATCTGCTAAATAAATATTACTCTTAAATGACCATAACACCCTTAAAAAACAAGCATAAATTATAGTATCGAATGAAAAAAATGTGTAGGTGAAATTATAAAAGTTTTCCTTTTGTCTTTAGAGATAATTTTTGAATTGCCGGCATGGGATAAAATTGATTGAGAATGATTTTGTAATTATAAAAAAATAAAATAAAAATCTTGTATTAAACTCATGGTATCTGCTAAATAAATATTACTCTTAAATGACCATAACACCCTTAAAAAACAAGCATAAATTATAGTATCGAATGAAAAAAAATGTGTAGGTGAAATTATAAAAGTTTTCCTTTTGTCTTTAGAGATAATTTTTGAATTGCCGGCATGGGATAAAATTGATTGAGAATGATTTTGTAATTATAAAAAAATAAAATAAAAATCTTGTATTAAACTCATGGTATCTGCTAAATAAATATTACTCTTAAATGACCATAACACCCTTAAAAAACAAGCATAAATTATAGTATCGAATGAAAAAAAATGTGTAGGTGAAATTATAAAAGTTTTCCTTTTGTCTTTAGAGATAATTTTTGAATTGCCGGCATGGGATAAAATTGATTGAGAATGATTTTGTAATTATAAAAAAATAAAATAAAAATCTTGTATTAAACTCATGGTATCTGCTAAATAAATATTACTCTTAAATGACCATAACACCCTTAAAAAACAAGCATAAATTATAGTATCGAATGAAAAAAAATGTGTAGGTGAAATTATAAAAGTTTTCCTTTTGTCTTTAGAGATAATTTTTGAATTGCCGGCATGGGATAAAATTGATTGAGAATGATTTTGTAATTATAAAAAAATAAAATAAAAATCTTGTATTAAACTCATGGTATCTGCTAAATAAATATTACTCTTAAATGACCATAACACCCTTAAAAAACAAGCATAAATTATAGTATCGAATGAAAAAAAATGTGTAGGTGAAAGTTTAAAAGTTTTCCTTTTGTCTTTAGAGATTATTTTTGAATTGCCGGCATGGGATAAAATTGATTGAGAATGAATTTGTAACTATTAAAAAAAAAACAAATCTTGTATTAAACTCATGGTATCTGCTAAATAAATTGCCATTAACTAACCCACAAAAACGTAAATAGTGTCACAAACGAAGTTACGTAATCCTTCTATCCCTTTCATATATTAGCGCTCCGATCGCAAACTTACGGATTGTTGTGATGTGCTTTAAGACACAATAAATTTTACTAAGTCGGGTACTGACGCTCCGATCGTGATCTGGCTCGTTGAGTGCGTACACGGCACTTTACGGCTAAGTTTTATTATGTCATATATTTAGTTTTACTAAATCGTGAGCTTAAATATTAGACATCATTTTCCTTAATTATCTGAAAATAATATAAGTCATTTTTAATAAATTCACTATTATAAAGAATGTTTAATCACATATGTAATATTTGGTTTCATTTTTTGAATTCATTATCGTAAGGCCAAATATTAACAATTTATTTTATTTTTCATTTTCTAAAATATATTTTTCTGAGAATTATAATTATTAAGAGAGTAATCGAATAAAAGATTTGAATTGTAATATAAATAATATAAAAAATAATATTTGTCAACTATAATGTGTATTAGATATATTTAACTCTATTAAGCGTATTAAGGCACTCCCGCATCATGTGACTTAGGTCACAAATACCCTCCATTGATTGCTCTGTTTCACCTAATTCTTAATGTTTTCTTCATATTTCTTGGAAAGTCAAATTAATGGCATAACCAGAGGACATAATTGTCATTTAATTCCACGAAATAATATCTACAATAGAATAGTTTACTAAGTCAAAAACTGCACATTCCTTTGGATTCCTTGTCTCCAAAGTCAATGGACGAAAGATGAATCTCTTGAACACCACTGTCCAGCGGAGCAGAAAGATTTGAATTTTCACTCACTAGCCATTGATTATCAAACTTTAGCAGCAATTTCTCCGCAAGAAACCCTTGATTCACATGTGAAGAAATCCAATCTTTTCGCTTCCCACCTGTCAAAAGGTTAATTATCAATGAGACTCGGCGACACTGCAACGTTTTTACCCTTTGGAACTCCCTTCGTATCCCATTAAAGGTCACTTCACCAAGATTATAAGCATCCCATTCTGTAGTGCAAACCTGGAAGAGTTTCAAAGTTGTTAAACTTCCCAAAGAGATATTTCTTGTTTAGCATCAAACATGGAGATCTCTAATGGTGAATATGAATCCAATCCGAAGAAATTTGCACTTCCAGTGGATTCTGAGCACAAAGCTACAGAATTCAGGCTATTCTCAGTGGCAGCGCCTCACATGAGAGCATTCCATCTCTCTTGGGTGTCTTTCTTCGCCTGTTTCGTCTCCACCTTCGCCGCACCGCCCTTGTTGCCTATCATACGTGATGACCTTAACCTCACGGCCACTGATATCGGAAACGCGGGTATTGCTGCTGTTTCAGGCGCGGTTTTTGCCCGAATCGTCATGGGAACAGCATGCGACTTATTCGGGCCACGCCTAGCCTCTGCCACGCTCACTCTCATCACTGCACCGGCAGTTTACTGTACTTCCATAGCCAGTTCTCCAGTTTCATTCCTACTGGTTCGTTTCTTCACCGGTTTCTCTCTCGCAACTTTCGTTTCTACTCAGTTTTGGATGAGCTCTTTGTTCTCCTCAAAGGTGGTCGGTACCGCCAACGGAGTAGCCGGTGGCTGGGGAAATCTTGGCGGCGGCGCAACTCAGCTTATAATGCCTTTAGTATTCGACCTCATACGCAATATCGGCTCAACCAAATTTACGGCTTGGAGGATCGCTTTTTTCATTCCTGCTCTGTTTCAAACTTTATCAGCGTACGGTATCTTCTTTCTTGGACAAGATTTACCGGATGGAAACTACGCTGAGCTTCACAAATCAGGAGACAAACATAAAGACGACTTTTCGCAGGTTTTTTATCACGCCATTACGAATTACAGAGGATGGATTCTGGCACTGACTTATGGCTACTGTTTCGGGGTTGAACTTACAATAGACAACATCATTGCCCAGTACTTTTATGATAAATTCAATGTGAATCTTCACACAGCAGGAATTATAGCGGCGAGTTTCGGGTTAGCAAATATTTTCTCCAGGCCAGGAGGAGGGATGCTGTCGGATTTCATGGCGAAGAAGTTTGGAATGCGAGGAAGGCTGTGGACTCTCTGGATTGTGCAGACTTTGGGAGGAGTATTCTGTATTATTTTGGGAAACGTGGGATCTTTGGGCTTATCCGTTGCTATAATGCTCATATTTTCAGTGTTTGTCCAAGCTGCTTGTGGGCTTACATTTGGGGTTGTTCCTTTCGTTTCAAGAAGGTATGTTTTTCCATTAATTTTTTATATTATCTTTTTATAAGATATATGTCTCACGTGTGACATTATATAAATCAAACACGTGAATTGATAACGCGGGTGACGGTGAGCATGCGAAAGGAATAACCAATCACATGTAAATCCTGACTCTGATACCATATTAAGAATAAATGGGTTTTCCAACTCAAAATCAATTGGTAACGAGTGGAGTAAAAATATAATATAACTTGTAATTTTCAATATGAAACAACTCCTCAAACTACATTATATATATTGATATATGTGTGTATAGTCAGTCAATCATTATTTCTTACTCGTTCCTTACCAGATCTCTAGGCATCATATCTGGGATGACCGGAGGCGGGGGAAACGTAGGAGCTGTTCTTACTCAAGTTATATTCTTTCGAGGATCCCGATACTCTACCGAAAAAGGATTAGAACTCATGGGGGTGATGATTATATGCTGCACGTTGGTGATAATGCTAATACACTTCCCTCAATGGGGTGGAATGTTCTGCGGGCCGTCTTCCAAAGGCGTATCGGAAGAGGATTACTACATGTCCGAATGGACTCCAGTAGAAAAAAAGAAGGGCTTTCACAAGGCTAGCTTGAAATTCTCAGAAAACAGCAGAAGTGAAAGAGGTAAAAAAGTGGACTCAGCACCAACGCCTGCTAATACAACTCCAATTACTCATGTCTGAACCCACTGTTTTTAGTGTTTATGTTTGGTAGAAAGTAAAAGAAGTTGTTGAATTTGTGCATGTTTTTTGTAAAATTTGATGTTCTGTTTTTAGTCCTGTTTACATCGACTCCACAAGTTAATTATCTGGATTTAAAATCACTGCTTATATACTCGGTATTTGTCATAATTCACATTATCAGCTGTTCGGAATTAACATGATTAACCTAAGGTGTATTAAAATAAATTATGTTACTTCTAATTCTACGTTACAACAAAAACATTGCACGAATTAGAACAAAAAAATTCACATGAATTATCGTGTTCAGTTTCTCCAATTTCCTATCCCATTCTTTGATAGAGATATAAAGCAACTCATTCCAAGTATCAGGCCAGGCAAGCACCAGTGGCTACAATCTTGTCCATGCACATTACCCGTCGCTGGTCGTGAATCGGGTCTGTAAACCTAAGGATGGCCGCCTTTTCTGTGATCTGTTATTGGACTAATGTTTAGATATTGATATCACCAAAATTTGCGGTGACTTGCTGATATCAATAGAGAGGGGGTTCACCTCTCTTTTTTCTCCAACGCTCAATATAACAGCAGGGATGTCAGTAAAGATCTTCTGCAATGACCTGAAAATACGAAATAACAGTGAGAAGGGTGCCGGAAGTTTTTCCGGCGGATCCCCTCCGACGCTCAAGTCAGGCGATTGAATATAAGGATATATATGCGGTAGGTAAAGACAATTATTCAATTAGAGAGAGATTAATTGATACCCCAAACCTGGTATTTATAGGCGGAGATCTAAGAGTTGTATTGCAGCAAGGACTCTTTCCATGTTTAACCAAATCTTACCCAGATATGTCAAGATCCTGTGGATACAATCAAATCCCTGATATTGCTCCGCAGATCTAGGACTAGGTATCTTGGGGGACTAGTTTCCTTGCTGAGAGACGGCAGCAACAAGGAAAATGAGAAGAGCTCGGCATATCAGCTCGGGCTCCCAAAAGAGGCCGCTCACCGAGATACCAGAGGGGCAACAGGTGAGGTAAAACAGGTCGGCCAAACAGGTCGGACGCCACAAAGAGTTCGGAATGGTAGGAGAGCTCTCGTCGAAGAAAGGTGAGAGATATACCATGGAGCCAGGTCGGCTCGTCAGGTGGTATCTTTTAGGAGGTATCACAGTCCCCCCTCCCTGTCGAGCTGACGTTTTAGACCAGAAGCTCGTATTTGCTGAGTTATCCCGACGAGCCAATTCTTCAAATGCTTCCCCAAATTTTTCGTTCCATTCAAATTTGTCAGCCTTCCGGAGTATCTTAAAAAAAGGGAGACTTCTATGAGCTGATCTAGAAATAAATCGTGATAAAGAAACGATTTTTCCTGCCAGGCGTTGCACCTCTTGAAGGTTCTTTGGAGGAGACATATCACAGATAGCTCTCACCTTTTCTGGATTAGCTTCAATCCCCCTTTCTGTCACTATATAGCCTAGAAATTTCCCGCTTTTTACCCCAAACACACATTTCTGGGGGTTTAACTTTAACCCGTAAGACCTAAGGGTGGAGAAAGTCTCAGTCAGATCGACAATTAGATCGGTGCCACTTTTTGATTTTACCAGAATGTCGTCTACATATACTTCCATATTTCGGCCTAGCTGTTTTGAAAACACCTTGTCCATCAAACGCTGGTAAGTAGCTCCTGCATTCTTGAGCTAGAAGGGCATAACAACATAGCAAAAAGTCACATCTGAGGTGACAAAACTAACTTTATCTTGATCTTCTTTAGCCAAAGGGATCTGATGATATCCCTGGTAGGCATCCATTAAGCACAAGTACTGATGTCCTGCTGTTGAATCAACCATCTGATCAATCCTTGGTAATGGGTAACAATCCTTCGGACATGCCTTATTAAGATCTCTGAAGTCTATACACATCCTCCACTTTCTAGAGCTCTTTGGTACCAAAACCACATTTGAGAGCCATGTTGGAAATTGTATTTCTCGAATTTGACCTGCCCGAAGGAGCTCCTCCACCTGCTCTCTTATGACTGATCCTTTTCAGGTCCAAAATGTCCTTTCTTCTGTTTTACAGGTTGGACTCCCGAGAGCGCATTCAAATGATGTTCTAGCACGTCAGGTCTAATTCCCCTTAGATCCCGAGCACTCCAGGCAAAGATATCCTCATTTTTAATCAAACATGAGATGAGATCGGCTTTAATATTTATTTCCAAGTCCTTGGCTATTTTTACTCTTTGATCAGTAGAGACGAGCTCAATTATTTCAGGTTCTTCATCCAAGCTGTTGGGAATGCCTTTGTCATTCGGAACACTATACCCAGCTCTCTCAATACAACCAACCTCCCGATGAGCTCGCTTAACGTCTTCTTTTACTTCGTCCACATAACATCTGCGGGCTGTCTTCTGGTCACCACAAAGAACCCCAACTTCTCTACCCACTGGGAATTTTAATTTCTGATGATAGGTAGAAGCTACCGCCTTGAAGTCCTTCATTGCAGGTCGGCCTAAGATTGCATTATATGATGAAGGTGCCTCTACCACAATGAATAACCATCTTTGTTATGCGGGACATCCCATGACCCAGAGATAAGGGCAGGTTGATCTGTCCAAGTGGTTGAATTGCGTGGCCGGTGAAACCATACAGAGGAGTTGCAATATGTTCATATTTTGACCCCTCTATCTGCATCTTTTCTAAGGTATCTTTGAACAAGACATTGACCGAGCTCCCAGTATCGATGAAGATCCTTGCTACGTCATAGTTAACTATGGTTACAGTGACCACTATGGCATCATTGTGTGGTGTTGCAACTCCTTTCAGATCATCAGGCTCGAAGCTTATGACATGCTCATCCCTTGCAATTAACTCTTCCGATACTTAAAAATTTTCCATTCTTCTACCGTGACTTTTCCGAGCTCTGCCCGAATCTCCATCAGTGGGTCCCCCGGAGATCATATTAATAGTTCCTCGGGTGGGATTATTCTCCACCTGATCGACCAATCTCCTTTGATTATCTGTTTCTTTAGGAGCAATACCCCTTTCCCGGGACCTGGTTCGGCCCCTATATGTGTCTTTTCACTTCTTTTACCTCGGTACCGGCTTCTACCCCGACCTTTTTGAGAAGGTTCTTGCTTCCTTGTTAGCAGAGTTTTTATTTCAGAGTCTCTTTTGATGATTCTTTCTACCTCATCTTCAAGCTTCTGACACTCATTCGTTATATGACCGTACTCCCTATGGAAATCACAATACTTATCAGAGATAGGCGTACGGGGCCCGTTATCCGACTTCCTTGGTCTTTCCAGTTTCTTTCTATCATCACATATTTCCATAGCTCTTTCCAAGCTCATGGATAGAGGTATGCGTGATGCAAATTGACTTCTAGTTCGACCACTTTCATCGGCCCTATCAGCAGTTCTTTTCTTGCTTAACTCTAACTTATCTTTCTTTTCTGATGGCCGCAGATCAACCCTTCTCTGTCTCTGAGCATCTTCTAGATTGATGTACTTTTCAGCTCTTCCTAGAAGTTCGTCATAACTTCGAGGAGGTTTCTTTACCAAGGATTTAAAGAACTCTCCTGCCTTAAGCCCTTGTGTAAAGGCGTTAATAAGGACATCCACCGTTGCAGTGGAGACCTCTAAGGCTGCCCCATTAAAGCGTTATACGAACTCCCTCAACGACTCCTGTTCATTCTGCTTGGTAGTGAACAGACTCAAAGAAGTTTTTTGATACATCTTACTGCTGGCGAACTGGTTTAGAAAAGCCGAACTAAACTCCTCAAAGCAGCGTACAGTGTTTGGTTTAAGTAAATTAAACAACTGTTGTGCCGATCTAACCAGGGTGGTAAGGAAAACACGGCATTTGATCCCATCAGAATACCTATGCAACAGAGCAGCATTCTCAAATCTTCCAAGATGCTCTTCCGGGTCTGTGATTCCATCATATTCTCCCACTGGAGATTGTCTGAAATTTGGCGGGAGTTCCTCTCCTAGAATAATTAGGGAGAATGGACTTTCTCTCCTAGCCACTGGAGTTTGGCCACCAAGATGCTGACCCAATCGTCTTATCTCTCCCCATACAGCTTCCATTGGATCTATTAGCGGAGGCTCTACTTGTGTATCTACCACAACACTTGCTACCCTATTGTTTTCAGGGACCTGCTCTGGTTGAACAGGCGGAGGCGCCTGATTTGTTTGTGGAGGGGGTGGAGGTTGGTTAGACTCCGTTGGTGGCGGAACCTGGTGCTGGAAAAACGTATTTCGCATGATCTGACTGATGAATTGTGCCAGTTGCTCCATAGTCAGGTCTCCCCCATTCATAACAGATGGAGGTGCTTGATCTTCCTGCTGTGGAGGAACATCTTGACTTTCTATACTGGGATTTTCTCTTTCTTCCTGATTCCTCCTGACTCCACGCCCACGTCCACGTCGTCCAGCCATATCAACGTCTTCAATTCAGTAAATACTTTCCACAGACGGCGCCAATTGATATCACCAAAATTTGCGGTGACTTGCTGATATCAATAGAGAGGGGGTTCACCTTTCTTTTTTCTCCAACGCTCAATATAACAGCAGGGATGTCAGTAAAGATCTTCTGCAATGACCTGAAAATACGAAATAACAGTGAGAAGGGTGCCGGAAGTTTTTCCGGCGGATCCCCTCCGACGCTCAAGTCAGGCGATTGAATATAAGGATATATATGCGGTAGGTAAAGACAATTATTCAATTAGAGAGAGATTAATTGATACCCCAAACCTGGTATTTATAGGCGGAGACCTAAGAGTTGTATTGCAGCAAGGACTCTTTCCATGTTTATCCAAATCTTACCCAGATATGTCAAGATCCTGTGGATACAATCAAATACCTGATATTGCTCCGCAGATCTAGGACTAGGTATCTCGGGGGACTAGTTTCCTTGCTGAGAGACGACAGCAACAAGGAAAATGAGAAGAGCTCGGCATATCAGCTCGGGCTCCCAAAAGAGGCCGCTCACCGAGATACCGGAGGGGCAACAGGTGAGGTGAAACAGGTCGGCCAAACAGGTCGGACGCCACAAAGAGTTCGGAATGGTAGGAGAGCTCTCGTCGAAGAAAGGTGAGAGATATACCATGGAGCCAGGTCGGCTCGTCAGGTGGTATCTTTTAGGAGGTATCAGATATGTAAGATATGTAACAGGAGTTTTCATACCCATAACCACAGATGCCAGAACTCTAATCTTTTCCGGTTGCTTCTCTAAATAAGTTTCATTAAATATCTGTTCGGTTGATGCGACAAATAGAGAGTAGAATGAGAAAGATAAGTTGAGTTTTGCTTCCATCGATATTCTTATCGAACATTTGAATGAAATGAGATATTAATAATCAGTATTTCCTTCATAAGATATATTACAAAATTAATTATTTAAGATATAATAATTATCATGCTACTTAAACATGAAACATGTCTACATTTTATGGGCACGCACACGGTACACCCTAGGGTGTTACCGAACATGTTTGAACTGGTTTCGGACCAGTTTGGTTCCGAATTCAAACGGATCGAAACCAGATCAATCAGGTTCCAAATCGGATTGGTTTGGCTCCGGTTCCATGGTCTTAGCCATGGAACCCATCCGAGATACAACTCGGATATTTCGGACCAGTTCCAGGTTAGGTCGGTTTGACCCGGTTCGATCCATTTGTTTGTTCAAATTTTTAAAATTTTAATTTTAATAAATAAATTGATGAACTGTAAGAAAAAATTCATGCTTTATTGACATTGAAACATACGTATATAAAAGTTACAACTTCGAAATTAATAAAATAATTTACATTATTCATTATAATTTA
The DNA here is from genome assembly GCA_907163345.1 of Haberlea rhodopensis. Taxonomy (NCBI): domain Eukaryota; kingdom Viridiplantae; phylum Streptophyta; class Magnoliopsida; order Lamiales; family Gesneriaceae; genus Haberlea; species Haberlea rhodopensis. Next base: position 10,618,329 of record CAJQUN010000016.1, read on the forward strand.
TTAGTATTGTCTTCGTATATTATTCTTCTTCGAAACTATGACCTAAGAACTCGTCGACTGCTCGTTCTCTTTTATTCTTTGACTCAGCATCAAACAATTCTTTGAGCAATATAAGTGTTGGAATCGAAGAGAGGGGGGGGTGGTGAATGAGATTCGTTTGCTACTTTAGCGTTTTAAAATGAGTTTGAAAAACTAAAAGAGTTTTGCGCTTTGCGGAAGCCTTTAGTCAATCGATAAAGAACAAAATAAATAAATGCGTAATGAAATAAAGCAATAAAATGACAAGAGATTTGTTATAGAAGTTCGGCGATGAATCGCCTACGTCTCCTCTTCCCGGTTAGATAACCTCCAACGGAGGTTCCACTAGAACAATTGGTCTTGGCCTTGAGGGCTCCAAGTTAGCCACACAACAACTCTTCCCGAGTTACAAAGCTCTTCCCGAGCACACTACTCTTCCCGAGCACACAACGCTCTTCCCGAGCACAATACTCTTCCCGAGCACAATACTCTTCCCGAGTACACAAAGCTCTTCCCGAGCTACCAACAATCTTCACGAGTCTTCTTGGCCTTAAGGGCTCCAAGGATAGCCACACACTTGCACCAACTAGACTTGTTGATGACTTTACAATTTTCCAACTTGCTTTGGTGTTGGAGGACCTTTACAATAGATCAAACACAAACACCTTCACGGTGCACTCACACGAAGACAACAAGACTCTAACAAAATAGAAGAATTACAATCTACAATACAACAACAATGTATGGAGATTGCAAAGCTATTTAAGAATTGAATTGGCAAAGCTTTGATGAAGTTTGTAGGCTTGTTTCTTAGCTTCAAAATGCTCCAAAGCATCAATATTTATAGTGTAGGAGGCCTCCTAGGCTCCTACTAGCCGTTGCTACACAAAAGGCAGAAATCACTCCTCGATCGCCTCAGCCATCGCCTCAGGCGATCTCCATCGCCGCGCCCCAACGGTCAGCATAAATCACGCATCGCCTCAGGCGATGTCCCGATCGCCTCAGGCTATCCAAATTAAATTCCAGTGCCGTAGCCTCAGCAGCCTAAAATCTTGCATCGCCTCGGGCGAAGTCCAGATCGCCTCGGGCGTTCAACGCATCGCCTCGGGCGATCATGCCATCGCGCCAGGCGATCTCCCCCTGCGCGCAGTCCTTGGCATCGCGTCAGTCGATGTGCGGGGCGAAGTGTCAAATGGTTGCCATCGCCTCAGGCGATGGTCATCATCGCCTGGAGCGATCGTCCTCGCATGCTCGCCTAGCCATCACCTCTGTCGATGTGCGTGGCGAGGCCTCGCCTGGCACCCATCGCCTGGGGCGATGATCACCATCGCCTGGGGCGATCCAGGCCAGAATATGTACAATCGATTTTCTTCATTCCAAACCACTTTTCATCACTTAATCTGCACACTAAGTAGATGTATTAGTATAACAAACACAAGTTTTGTTGATCATCAAAACTCAAAGATTGACCGGGGATAATTTAACGCATTAAACGCAACCATGCGTTTAAGGCTCAACAATAAGCATGCACAATGATCAAGAAGAAAAACTACTCATGTGGTCTCTAATAATTCGGCCACATGTTGAGAATGCCGCTTCCGATACTACACTTGAAGATTGCACCGCAAATACATCTCAAGCCATTTTGGCTAAGATAGGATATTATCTTGAAGTTGTTGTCCACCAGTCTACTACGTCAAACCTATCATCTGTTATGAAAAGTTGACTACAGAAGAACTGCAACTTGTTCGACGTGCTCGGTGCTACTCCTTTTCCTCTCATCTTCTTCCTTGCAAGACTTCTCTGTAGATTAATCCATTCACTTCTTGACAGCATAGTGTCTTCTTCCTCCTCTTGTGTATGTTATGATGACAATTATGTATGCTCACTAAGAAAAAATCCAAACATATTTTGGAGAGAATGCATAATTGACGTCAACATCATTCTCCAAAAATTTTGCATAATATTAAAAAAAAAGTGCCAAACCAAAAATTGACGTCTTTTGATCGTCTTATTGACATATTAATCATTTGATAAATTCAACATATCGTTAGGCTGTGTTTGGTTGCCTTGATTAGGGCTTGATTAAGGTGTGAAAAACCCGTATCAAATGTTTGGTTGTATTTTTGTCAATCCCACTTTTTCCCGGAGCCCCATGAAAATCCATGAAAAACCACTGTTCAACCTAGAAAACGTAACCCACCAAACCCCAGGTATAAGGAATCCACTTTTGCATGGTTAACGTGATATGGAGACAAGATTACATATTTGTCCTTGGTCTTCCCTCCAAAACCAGATCAAAGGGGAACGGAGAGGAGTGAAGCGCAGCGAGGCCCGGCGCGGCGTTATGGTGGAAAGTGACGTACACGAAGAAACAGTGGAAAAATCAGGCTAAAATGGTGTCTTCAACAGCTTGGAGAAGCATTCAGAGGAGCGTCGGAGGAGATAGCAGACCATTGTAGTGTATATTTTTATTCTTTTCAATTTCTTTTCCCTTGAATGATCACTGATTTTCAAACTTATTATCCCAAGGTTACAGAGAACCCAGATGGAGGAGATGATATGCAAGTTTTAGTCAAAAAACAAAAGTTGTTCGAAAGATGACCTCTCTACAGCAAAGGGGCCTCACTCTATCCTTGCTCTTCGTTCTTCGATCGTTCTACCTTCTCAGACTATTGCATTTGGATTAATCTCGCGGGTTCTGGCGGTTAAGGGTTTGCGCAATTTCTTCAGATTTTGCATTTGTTGATTTGAGTTGGAAATTGGAGTCCTCTAGCTTTCTTGTGATTGATTTTGGTTAATCGGTGCATTCTTGGTGTTTATTTATTCACCTTGTGTGGCTGGAACTTGGTTGGATTGCTTTCTTGAGTTTTTAATCTTCTTATTGCACAAAATCTGTTTGTTGTTCCGTCTAGCTACATTTGTGCAGATTGTTGAGGCTTCGGCCTCTTAGTTCACGACCATGAGGGTGTGATTACATATGCTTGTACTGCAATCATATTTAATTAATAAACTGAATAATATTTATAAACACCTCGAATTAAGAAATTTCATGGATACCTATGTCCTTGAGGTGCTGCTATCTAATTTGAAGTGATTGTTTTTATTTATCTATTACAGGATCAATTGGCTCATGTTTTACCTTGGATTAGACAAGCATTAGCCCTTATTTTTGGATTGATATGGGGTGTCAGGTGTGATTCCCTTAGTTGGGGGCATCTGGTTTCTTCTGTAAGTTACTGTTATTTAGCATCTGTTTTTTTTTTTTTTAACTTGTAGTTGCTATTTGCTAATATTGGTCGGTCTGTTTTATGCATGAAATCAAAAGTGCGTTAAATTCATCTATCTATTGGAAGTGTGAAGCTCGTGTCTTATTAGACATGATAATAATTATTGGCAGATGATAATCAAATAAGTTCAATGCCTTTATTTAACTTTGTGGCAAATCCAGTATGATTATTCTTCAGTAAATATTCAAATATAGTATTTCTTAGATACATGTTTCCGAGATGATTTTAATACAGGAGCTATACAAGTTTATGTAGTGGTATTAATACCATGCGAGCTCTAAGTTTTCTCGTGTGATTTGATAAAAATTTCTTACTTTCAGTTGTCATTGTTTACTGACTTATAATTGTTTACTGTCATTGTTTACTTTCGTGGCCTTATTACCATGAGGGGTGTGAGATAAAATCTGATAACAATGCACTTCGTGGCCTTATTACCATGAAGTGGTGTGAGATATTTGGAAATGATCGCGCCATAGGGAACATGTGGAGAGTTTTGCTGCTGTAGTACAAGATGTACTGAACATGAGTCAAAAAGTGCCACTGGACATCGATATAGGCATGCATCATATGTTCCATGAAGTTGAAACAGCTTATGAGTCGATGTCTATGTTGCAAATCCTATTGTCAATGGAAAGGTTGTTGGTAAAAATGAAATTCTGTAAATATTGGGTTACCTTTTTTTGCGCACTCACATTGTTATTAATATATTGTTGGTTGGACACATCTGCAATGTAAATCATATTAAATGAAAGAGTATTTGTACCTTATTGTTCTATATATAGTGTGATGATTTTCGATGTTCTTAATAGTATTTATTTTGTTCATAATGTTTTGTTGATATGGTGTTAATATGTTTTTGTTGTGTTAATTATGATTAACTTAAATTTAATTTGATTAATATGTATTAATTGAGATTAACTTAAAAGTTCAAATTAATTTTATATTATTTATTATAATAATTTAAATACTTTACACATGCTATTTAGTTCGTTATGGTATTTTATTAATCATTAAATTAAATAAATAAATTTAATTTGATTAACTTAAATTTAATTTAAATAAAATAATAAAAATAAGTGCAAAACCTATTAAGGATATTTTTGTCATTTTACAAATAAAATTAATAGTTACTACATATTATCAACTACACCAAATACAATATTATTTATCATAGTTTATTAATCATACGAACCAAACACAATATAGTTTATCCATTAGTTTACTTATCAACCTATTATCAACCTATTATCCACTCTTTAATCTATCCATCATTTATCCTATCACGGCAACCAAGCGCACCCTTAATGTACCGAAAAACTTATATGATAATATAGTAAAAATATGAAATTCATATTTATTTTATTATTATAATGTATCGCAATTATTTTATTAAAACCATATTTCATCTAGAAATTTATTTCTTAAAATTTGAGTCTTATTTAAAAAAAACATAATTAGAAATTTTAAAATGGTGTTAAAAAGTGAGTAAATGACAATGCTTTGAATTAAATGCATTTACACAAATTATCCCAACAGTCGGAAGTGGAGGCATACCTCTTCATTTTTCCACAGGCTTTCGTTCTATTTTTCTTCTGCATATTTTACCGGAAAACTGATCAAGAATGTCAAAATGGTTTTGGGAAATTGGGACAGAGAATCGTATGAAGGGTTAGCTTGATGCCAATCTTTTTCTAGAGTAATAATGCTTTAAAATTTCTCCCTGATTGATATTCTTGAATTGTTTGCTCAAATATTGATATTTTGTTTCTCATCGGTTTCGGATTCTTCAATTTTTTCTGCTCGGGCATCTGCTTGTATTTTAATCATTGTTCTAGGCCATGCATTCTTCGACAGTTGAATTTTGGTGGTGGTTATGCATTCTTGATTTTTGAATTGCTCTTCTGGGTTGTGATTTCTTAAATTTATATTCTTGATTATGGATTATTGAACTGTTCTTTTTGGGTGTTAATTTTGTAAATGGTTAAATCTCTTCTTGAACAAGTTATACTTGATAAAACTTGTTATGCACTCGTAAAAGAAATGCTAGCTTGAGAATTGTTGGATGCATAAGGTTAGATTGTTTATCCAGCTATGATATCATGAACTTCAAATCCTTGGAAACGATGAGCTTGACAAAATAAATATTCATTATATAATAAATCTGTTTCGTGCTAGTTTTCCATCCAATCTCTCCTATTTTCTACAAAAAAAGGAAGCAATAAGTCCATTGTTTCGAATAAACTTGGATAATTTATCAGCTGATATTTCTCCTTGGTGAGCTCTTCCCCCTACTTTAAACATTCTTTTATCAATTTATTACCACATATTGTCCTTACAAGAACCATCTGTCCATCATACTGTAAGCTCTTCCAATTTTTCGGACAGTTCCTTTTCGCTTTCATCATCCTTTGAGCAGTCTTTCTTGTCATCATCTTCGGAGTTGATTTCTCTTTTCTTAGATGGTACCTTCGGAGACGTTTCGGTTTCAGAATCCTCATCACAATTCGATCCATCACATTTCTTTGGTGTTTCTTTCACATCATCATCATCATCATCATCTAGTCCTTTAGGTATCTGTTTTCCTTTTGTTGGTGGAGGTGCCGATGGTTTATTATCCCTTCCTTCTGTAAGTTTCTTTGTTCCAGCGTCGTCACCACAAGAAGGCTTCTCACATTTCTTTGGTGCAAGTTTAGTTCCATGATTCTTGAGTTCTATGGATTTCTGTTTTCTATTTGTAGGTGATGATGCAATTGGTTTGACATCTTTCCCTTTCTCAGACAGAACCTTTGGAGGCGTTTCAAATTCACGGCTGTCATCCTCGGGTTCTAGTTCAGCATCACTATCCTTGAGTTCCTTGGGTGCCTGTTTGCTGTTCGTCGGAGGAGGTGCCTTTGATTTAGCATCCTTCCCTTTACTAGACGGAACCTTTGGGGATAATTCCAAATCAGGGTCGTCGGGGACTTGTTCAGCATCATCATTCTTTAGTTCTTTGGGTGTCTGTTTCCCATTTGTTGGAGGTGGTGTTGTTGATTTAGCGCCCTTCCCTTTAGCAGACGGAGCTTTTGGAGGTAAATCCACATCAGAGTCGTCATCCTCGGGTGCTTGTTCAGCATCATCATTCTTTAGTTCTTTTGGTGTCTGTTTCCTGTTTGTTGGAGGTGGTGCCGTTGATTTAGCACCCTTCCCTTTAGCAGACAGATCCTTTGGAGGTAAATCCATCTCAGGGTCGTCATCCTCAGCCGCATGTTCAGCATCATCATTCTTTAGTTCTTTGGGTGTTTGTTTTCCGTTTGTTGGAGGTGGTGCTGTTGATTTAGGATTCTTCCCTTTAGCAGACAGAGCCTTTGGAGGTAAATCCACATCAGGGTCATCATCCTCGGGTGCTTGTTCGGCATCATCTTCGGCTGTCTGTTTCCGGTTGATTGGAGGTGGTGCCGTTGGTTTAGCACCTGTCCCTTTGGTAGTCGGAACCTGGGGCAGTTCCATTTCAGGGTCATCATCCTCGGGTGCTTGTTCAGCATCATCATTCTTTAGTTCTTTTGGTGTCTGTTTCCTGTTTGTTGGAGGTGGTGCTGTTGATTTAGCACCCTTCCCTTTAGCAGACAGATCCTTTGGAGGTAAATCCATCTCAGGGTCGTCATCCTCGGCCGCATGTTCAGCATCATCATTCTTTAGTTCTTTGGGTGTTTGTTTTCCGTTTGTTGGAGGTGGTGCTGTTGATTTAGGATTCTTCCCTTTAGCAGACAGAGCCTTTGGAGGTAAATCCACATCAGGGTCATCATCCTCGGGTGCTTGTTCGGCATCATCTTCGGCTGTCTGTTTCCGGTTGATTGGAGGTGGTGCCGTTGGTTTAGCACCTGTCCCTTTGGTAGTCGGAACCTGGGGCAGTTCCATTTCAGGGTCATCATCCTCGGGTGCTTTTTCAACATTGCCATTCTTGAGTTCTTTGGGTGTCTGCTTCCCGTTCGTCGGCGGTGGGGCTGTTGGTTTAGCATCCTTCCCTTTAGTAGATGGAACCTTTGTGGGCAATCCCATTCCAAGGTCGTCATCCTCAGGTCCTTGTTCCGCATCACTATTCTCGAGTTCTTTTGGCTTTAGTTTCCCATTAATTGTAGGTGGAGCTGTTGGTTTACTGCCCTTCCCTTTAGTATTCGGAACATTTACCTTTGGGGCCAATTCCATTTCAGGGTCATCATCCCCGTGTTTTTTTTTGGCATCACCATTCTCGAGTTCTTTCGGTATCTGTTTCCCATTTGTAGGTGATGTTGAGATTGACTTAGCACCTTTCCCTGCAGTAGACGATACATTTGGAGGCAGTTCTGTTTCAGGGTCGTCGGCACCCTCGGGTGCTTGTGTAGCATCACCATCCTCTAGTTCTTTAGGTATTTGTTTCCCATTCATAGGTGGTGGTGCTGCTTTATTAGGCTGAACCTTTGGAGAGGAGTTCGTTTCAGGGTCATCACTCTCGGGTGCTTGTGTAGCATCATCATCCTCAAGTTCTTCCAGTATCTGTTTCCTGTTCGTAGGTGGTGATGCCGTTGATTTAGCATCCTTCCCTTTTGCAGACGGAGCATTTGGAGGCGGTGCCATTTCAAAATCATCATCTTTAGGCGCTTGTTTAGCATTGCCATTCTTACTTGGTGCCTGTTTTCGACTAGTGGGAGGTGGTGACGTTGGTTTAACTGCCTCCCCTTTTTCCAACGAAGCTGTTGGTGGCGTTGCCATTTCAGAATAGTCACCAGTCTTGGTTTCTTTGGATTCTGGTTTATTTTTTGTGGGAGGTGAACTCTTATCATCATCAGCACCACCATCACCATATGTATCATTTCCTTTTGATTTTGAGCTTCCTTTTGCAGGCTTTGGTGCTGCAGCCTCCCCAGTTTTCTTTGTCGGAGGCGAACTTTTATCATCTTCGTCTTCACAAGAATTGCCCTCACAATTCTTGGTTTTTTTGGTTTTTGATTCATCTTTTGTAGATGGCGACGATTGCTCGTCCATGTTTGACTGAATCTTGATCTTCATAGTCCTCGCAAGAATCACAAAACTCACATTTTTCTTCTTCTTTCACTTTTTGTTTCGCTTCCGCCTTTGAAGGAAGCGAATTTGTTTTCCCATCATCATCAAAATCTGCTTTGTTTTCCTCTAGTGATCTTTTCGGGATCGGGCGTGTTGCATTACAAAAATGTATGTTAACAACTAATAAAACAAGAAGAAAACAGTGAAGAAATTTCATGTTTATCAGTATCTGATCTGAGTACTGATAATTCTGATATATGGTAGATTGGTTTTGAACTTGGAATACATATAAATATACCCTCTCCTACGATGGAAACTTAAGACATTAAATAGCTACTTAATGAAGCATTTACAAAGAAAGCATTTCAGTTTCCAGTCTTTTCCAGTATTAATTTTCTTCAATGTTATTTATTAGGCTCTTTAAATCAAATTCCCCCGTTTAAATTTTTCTATTCTTTTCATAATAATATTGTTTTATCCCAAGCTATATTATTTCTATATAACATAAAATAAAACTCTTTGCAACACACAAAATGAACATACAGCAACATATGTAGAATACCAAATATTATATTATATTATATATTTTTGCGTTACACACCAAACAAAAGTAGGCTAAGTAGCCTACAAAACAGTAGATATCAGTATAACATAGTCGTAGTGTCACACCCAGTTTAAAGTTCAGAGTACATAATAAGTCCTTGCTCGTGTATGTAAGGTTTAGGCAGCAGATGGTGCAGGAATATATGAAACAGCAGGTTCAGGCATGGAAGCCAAGATAGATGCCTTGGAAAAATCTTCGCCCTTGTAGTCGAGCGACTCGTCGTCATAAACATCCCACCATTTCTTGACAAGCATCTTTATGTCGGCTCTGTCCATGTTCTCTTCTACACCAGTGTACCTCCACGGTTTTGATCCCTATAATTGAGTGAAATGTTAATAGAAACTAAATAGAGTAGTTTATTATTAAGTATTTGAAGTCGAATAAGATCTTACAGCAGCACAGTAGTGAACAACTTTGACGTTTTCAAGCTCTACATTCTCAGGGTGGCGCCATATGTTGGCTAGAACAAGGTTGTATACATTGGGAATTGGTTTGTAGATGCTGTTGAAGAACATGTTCAAGAAATCCTGTCGTTTCCGTAGCAATAAAGATTTCAGAATGAGGATGATCGCGCTTTCATCTGAGACTAATGACACTTTATATGTATGATTTACTTACAGCAGAACCTCATTGAGAACAACTGACCTAAAGATTTACTGTCTTAATTTACATAAGTAAAACTTGACAAAATTCACATAGGTTTACATCTCATATTATATGTGCTGTAGAATTGGAATATACAATGTGAATTTTACCTGCTCGGCAAATGGAGTCGGAGGAGTGATGCGCAGAATTTCAAGCAGGTTCTCATAGGTTTCTTTGTTAGGCTCATACACAAACATACCAGCATTAAAGTAGAGTGGAGGAGGGGATCCCATTTCAGCTGGCCAAGTCACCTTGTTAGGGACTTGTTGGCAGTACCCTATAGAGTACTGTTTCGAGTGGCTCCATGTCTTCTCACAGAAGCAGTCCTTCACAGCATAGAAGTAGCCATCGGCTAAGTCGAACAGATGGTCGATGTTCTCGTAAACTTGGATGTCTGCATCAAGGTACACCATCTTGTTGTATTCCAAAAACTGCAAAACAAAAATAAAAATTTAGTAATCAACTATATTGGAGGATGACCATCACCCCCTACCGGTCCCGCCCGGATTCTTGGTGGCAAATTGGTCAAGTAATAGGATTTTTTTTTAATAAAATCGCCAAATATTTGGCCAGGAAAATTTATTAATCAAATATCTTACGCATGAGCCAAATATTTGTTTTCTTTCGTTAATTGACTTGACTTGTTGATTTGGACAGTCGGCTTTTGCATAACTTAAATGCACTAAACTGTTTTCAAAACTAAATTTCTTGCTTTGAATTACTAAGAACTTCTGCATGTTTTGATCTAAGCTCATATGGTCAGATCATGACCTTTCATACTAGCAGTCGGGTTCTACGAGCCACTCGACCTGTTAGTATCAAAAAAGCCAAACAATAAGCGAAAGACCGTGCGTGAGAACCATCTCCTCTTCCCCTCCACCCCCATCTTTGTGTGGATTTATGACATAATTTTTTTCTTACCAACCCTTGTTTATTAAATCAATATGATTTGTCCGTAATCAATAAATATAGACATGATTAATGAACATATTACTCACGTTCCATATGCGGAGCTTTGAGTAGTTGATGACATAATACGCCATGGCGAACTGAATCTGATTCTCCGGTGGATAAATCGGCTCGATTTCCTTGACAATGCAACCTTGTTCCCTCAGAATCTCACGATGTTCTTCAGGAACATCAGGTAAGATTGCCACCACAAGAGGGTAGGCACTCTTCACCTTCCTTAAACCCTTGGCCAATCCAACGACGCCTTTCACATAATCACCACTGCCAGCCAGAAACGTTACGAAAGCTCGTTTCGAGTCGAGGGTAGGTGCTACTTTTCCAGGGAAGTAATCTGAGGGGATTTGGGGAGCCATTTTAGAGGTAATTGGGTGTGGTTGAGGAGAGTTTGTAGGAAAGTAAAAGTAAGCAACACTTGCAAAACCCCTACTTCGCCTTGTTTGCTCCTGAGCTTCAATGGCAGGATCTGTTGGCTTTAAATAGATGGCAAATGAAAGGTTGATGCATTGAAATGAAATTCAAATATAAATGCAATATTCTTTTTCATTGTTTATTTTATTATTATTGGGTTTTTTTTTTTGAAAATAAATGAATTTACGTGTGGATTAAGACATGCATGGTGTGTGGAAAGAATGTTGAGAATTGTCTTATATTTGAAGTCAGAAATTATGCTACTTCTTTATAAGATACATGAACTACTCTATTCATTGTCAATTGTTTTGAGTTTGAACCCTTGAGAATTGTCTCATATTGGGAGTTTAGAAGCTATGTTAGCTCTTTATAAGATATATGTGCTACTCCACTCATTGCTAATTGGTTTTTAGTTGGAACCTCATGTATTCTTGACATGGTATCAGAGCAGGCTTCTCATGGCTACCCCGCTCATGCGATTGGCTACTCCGCCCGTATGCTCACCGTCACCCGCATTATCAGTCTACGTGGTTGACTTATATAATGTCATATGTGATAGGCATGTTGAGAATTGTCTTACATTGGGAGTTTAGAAGCTATGTTAGTTCTTTATAAGATACATGAGCTACTTCACTCATTGTCAATTTGTTTTGAGTTGAAATATCATGTATTCTTAACATGGTATCAGAGCAAGCTTCGCGTTGCTACTTCGCTAATGCGATTGGCTACTCTGCACGCATGCTTACCGCCACTTGCGTTATCATTCCACATGTTTCACTTATATAATGTTATATGTGAGTGGCATGTTAAGAATTGTCTCACATTTGGAGTTTAGTAGCTATGCTAGTTTTTTATAAGATACATGAGCTACTCTAATCATTGTCAATTGATTTTGAGTTAGAACCCCATTTATTGTTAATAGAGAATGCAATTACAAGAAAATATTTGTATGTATCAGCACTGGTTCTTATTTATACAACAATTTAATATTAAACATATCAATTTTTACATAATATATATAAATTAATATATGATTGGTTGTGACCAATCATATGAATTTGTCCATAGCCTGCAAGACAAGGGTTGATTGAAGGCGAATTAATGACAGAAAAAGTTTGATAGAGCCAGTTCTACTATATTTTAGAAAATAAACCAAAACCATAATAATAATTTAAAATCGTTATGCCATTATATATGTCTTCGTTGTTCAAAACATGAAATGAAACGTACAATAGAATATATACTATATATTTGTGTATTTAGCACTACAAGTTTATTTATTGCTAGAAATAAGCGGAATTTCTTTACACATAACCATGATTCAGAACCACCAGTTTGACACTTCATATAACATTGACTCCTAACATTAACCTTCTTTGACGGTTTCACTTATGATTCATGAACCATCAGTTACGGTCAATCAAATAGTTACAAGTTACGGACATTGTTACGTTTCCATCCTTAATTTTCAAAAAGATATTTTAAAATATTGTAAAAAATGATAACATAAATAAATCATAACATAATAAATCAAATCTCAAATATATATATATATATATATATATAATAGTTATTTGATTATATTATATATATATAAATTATAATCACAAATTAGTTCAACAAAGTTTTTATAGCTCAGTGATATAAAATTAATGACCCAAGATAGGTTAATGGTTCAATTATACATCAATGCATCTATTTTAAATCAAAAAAATTCAAAAAAATAAAATTTGAAAAAAACCAACATCAGTACCATGGGTTTATAAACTAGGAACCGTAATAGGCTAGTAACCAAGTAAATGATTCGGGCCACAATTTTTAAAATAGAAAAATTATCAAATGAACGGGAGTATACAAAATTCAATTTAAGTTTTTGTCCATTTGATTCTAAAATCCCGATACACCCCTAAATATCCACCTATTATTTCGAGCAATCCACGTGTATTTCTTCGAGCTATGCCTAGTTAAAAGGTCGAGAATGACACACCAAAACAAGCAAACCCTAAAAGCAGATGGAATATACATTACTACCTTTATAATAGAATAAATTCGATATAACCCTTTTCCAATTTGTGGAATTCCAAAAGGAAATTAAATAATAAAAACGTGAAATTCAAATAACTATTGATTCGCAAGAGGCATATGGGTAATGGCGGAGCCACCTTGGGGGGCAAGTGCCCCATCGCAAAAAAAAAATTATTCGTTACCTAATTTTTTTTTAAAAAAAATTGCAATATACCCCTAAATATTGTAATTTACCCATAAAAAATATATTTATCCACTCTAAAATTATATTTTGCTAAAATTATATTTGACCAACTAAATTTTTTTTACCCTCAAATCTCTATCTTAATATTTTTTTTTTCCTAACAAGTTTCCTGCAGTCGCTCTTGCATGTGTGAATTAAAATAAATTTGAAAAAGAATCTTAATTTCAACTGGGAATCTAAATGGAACCGTACCTTTTACTCATGAATGTAAGAAGAAGTGGTCCTCTTGAAGATTCTTGGCTAGCTACATCGCATATACTATCCTATCCATTGCATATACTATCCTATCCTTCCACGTTTCGTGTTCCTATTTACATTATCTCCCCCAATCTATACGTTTTTTTTAGTAACTATTACAACTACTGGGATTGGAAAGACGAAGACTCAAACACAAGACATCCGAAGTCGTAATTATGACTGGTGTCATATGAGCTACAAGCCATTTGGCAATCTTTGTTCTTGTGGCAACATTTTCCCCCAATTTTTATGTTTATTTATGATGAAATACTATGGTTGTGACACCACATCTCATGTCGAATCCATAGAAAACGTTGATGAATTTTGCCAAGAAATTCTTATGAATGGTTGGATGTATGCTGCATTTAATTAATAACGATATAATTCTGATGTTTCATAAACTTTCAAGAATTCTGATTTTTGCAGTAAAAGAGGTTTTGCTTTCATTTTTAGGGTGTGCTGGATTACTTATTTAAATAATTTTTATATTGTTTTTTTGCTTCGAGTTTGAAAAAAACAACTTAATAACTTCAATTTATTATAAAATTGTGACCACTCAACTTAAAGTAGCTGGGACATCTCATTACTTGATTCTCTGTTTTTATTTTACCTATTTTTTTAGAGAAGCAATAGTAAAAGCAATGAATCACACCCAAAATTTGTTTTTTTATCTGAAAAAGTGAAACACAGATGAGCATTTTTTAAAAAAACAATGCAAAACACCCCATTACGAGCGGTAAAATTGTGATTTTTAAATCCCCTCTTTACGTGTATAATTTGATATAAATGGTATTGATTTTTGTCGATTTTCATTTTGGAGGTACAGTATATATATGTTAAGAGTACTAAACTAGCTATGTGAATCGTAGCAGTTCTATGATCCATCAAGTCACAGTTACAATATTTGTTTTAATAATAAGTTTGTGGAACTCTAGCTTACATAATTTGTTTAGTAAGTTACAAATTTTGATTAGGAAATTCATGTGTCCCATTAGATATCTAATTCGTAAAACTAACTAAATTCCATGTTCTCTAAGGTTGTATTTCTATGAAAGAATTTGATTTGGAGGAAATAATTTGAAGTAATCGTTTAAGATAATTAGATTTGAAATGACATATAATATGTCATTTCAAATCATTCCAAAATGCAAATGAATATGTATTGAAAGAAATGAAGAAATTTGAAATCCCTAGTTCAGTTTCTTGCCCAAACCTAAATGATGAATTTGAGTGGTGAATTTGAACTCTACTCATTTCAGATTCTTCAATCCAAATACATCTTTACTATGTCTGTTGTTAAACATACTCAAATATCCCAAGTTTGTAACATATTTACTTGCATTCATTACATATTATAAAAAAAGATCAGTTTACAAGAATTACCCCTGATGGAATATTAGCTTAATTAGCAAATTATCCTTTGTTTTCTGTGGTTGCTAGTATCATACTAAATGAAAACGCGCCATAAGATGTTTGTAAAACAAACTTATAACTCAAACCAAATGATTAGACTTGGTTTCTGAACACGACTTTATTTATCGTCTTATTGGGTGACGAGTGATGTTTTTGTAATTGTTTTGAGCCAATAATTCTTGTACTTGATGAATAAATTGTCTTATAGAAACAAACCAAAGATTAGATGTATAAACCTCAAATTGTTCAAAACTTTGTACATATTTTCGATAATTTTTTATAGATAGCAAACCCCGAAGTCATATCGGTCTGGTAAATATCGCTACAAAGTCGCAATCTTGGATGGACAAAACAATTCCAGTGTACATGCATACATTCTTTAACTATACATGCATTTCAAACAAAACAAATTCAATAAAAGACAATTTTTTCGAAAGGCGATAATATTTTAAGGTAGGATCTGATCCCCACTTTTTGAGGGCCAGGGCTCTTAGCTTTGGGGATTCAAAGGCGCGGACGAGATCAAGGGAATAAAAGAATTTTGAGAAAATGTGAAGTATGTTCTTAGTGTAATGAGCAGACATCAGGCAGATCCCGTTGAAGGCCACTGGAAAACTATGAAAATAATCGTCAATTACTTATGAAGAATTTAGGATATGTTCATGGTTTTTAGATCTCTAAGTGGAAAAATAAAAGTTGAAGGCTAAGTCGTTGCTGGTTTTTCATTCGGATGTAAATGATGATGTTCGGATTTGTTGTTAAGGTTAATGGTTGTGTTGTCTCTTGAAAAGTTCCAAGCAAGATACCACAATGGATTCCATCACTGAAGCTGAATACATTGCAGCATAAGATGCTGGAAAAGAGGCAGTTTGGATAAGAAATTTCATCCAAGAGTTGGGTGAAATTTCTAGTGCGGTTGACGCAGCGTCTATGTACTAAGCTATTATGAATAACCAAGATCTCATCAGAATCCAAACATATATTGAGAAGATATCATCTAATGAGAAAGATGATAGATGCGACATCCTTATCGAGAGAGTTGCTTCACAAGAGAAATATAGCGAATCCACTGACAAAAGATTTACGACGATTGGTGTCTACCAGACATCTTGGAAAGATGTCTTGAGACACATGAGTAGTTGGCTTTGGGGAAAGTTAAAGATATTGTTGTCATATGTAAGTGACGTAAATCAGTAGTTGATTTATTGTACTTGTAATCTTCTTATGTCAAATCTTTGTTTGAAAATTAATATATGACACATCATCATATGTTTACCCATGCATCATGATATATTGTGAAGTCCTTGAGATTGCGATAGTCCATAGAATGTGGTTACACATATGATGGTTACCATGAAATACATTCTCGACTGCGATTTCTAAATGTTCCTGGTCGATGAGCTTTCGAGAATGGGATATCGATATATCTCAATAGAAACTTGTAATGATGTGTCTAGTGTAGTGCATCGCGTTTCATCGGCGTTGGATTGCTGAAGTCAGCGCACATGGATATGTGCTCATTAGGAATGAGTTCATTGAACGACCATACTCGGAATTCTAAGTGGTTACCATTTGTCGAGTATAGAATTCCTAGTCATATTTGTGCACCATTACTCCTCATGATCCGAGGCGTCATTGAGGTCTTGACAGATAGTTGTATACTTTGATTTGATGACTGATCACATGCGGCTCATAAAGTTGTTATTTTGGGTATTCAGTGATGCTGTAAGAGGCCTATTATTGCCGTTGGGGATTAACCACTGGTCTTGATAAATCAAGATGTCCTATGTGTTTTTCTGTATATGATTCGAGAAATCTCTGGCCAGAGTGGTAGTACTTGTGAAAAAATGGGTTTTTCATATACGCACACAATGAATCATATAACGTTAAACAAATACATAGTTATTGAAATCATATAGGGCCTCGACCAACCAATGCCCTAGATTCAATCGGGACATATGAGTGAAAGGATTGCACGCTAACTATGGCTGATAGGTTCTCGTATGGCTGATAGGTTCTCGTACATTGCTAGTCATTTGTCTTTAGGTCTTCGTGAAGCGCAGATGCTAGGCGCTACCCATTATCGGTAGGCTTTTGCTGGAATTATATTTCGGACATTGTCTATTAAATGAGTTTAATTGACAATGATGCATTCAGGGTAAGCCCAAAGAATTTGTTTATCTTCTAAAATCACAAAGGTTGTAATCATACTGCTATGATACACTTATGCCTCGCTGTGTCACAATCATCAGACCGCTGATCTATTGATGAGAATTGAGACTTAAATGTTAAGTGCTCAAATTGAGTGAATGATTTAGAATAGATGAATTTAATTTTGAAAGCTCCGCACTCTAGTGGTGTTTCTATATTTGAAAATGTTTCATCTATACAAAAGTTCTAAAATTAAAACGTTTGATATATTTATGTCTCATAATTATGTACATTGTTAGCACGTCAAGTTGTTCAATTGGATTGACTTACTTGGATTATGTGTTTGTAGTTTTGTATTGGCTTTTAGGCAAGTGGGAGATTGTTAGCATAAGATGTCCTACAAGCCAGTTGGGCCCTGAGAACTCTAGCTCAAATGTGATTCAAACTCACCTATAAATATATGGATCATCTCTAGGGTTAGAAAACTCAATTATAATTGTCAGGATCGAATCTGGGGGTGGGTTGCTATTCCACACCCGAGTTCAACCAACTTGAGCTTCAATAGCTCGTGTTCTTGAATTCATGCACCGAGAGATTATATCGGGTTCGATTACAAAATCGAGCGGAAGACACTCGACATAACCTGCTCTAAACCGATTAACTATTTGAAAGACATTTTAAAGATATGCAAGTAAAGTAAATAAACAAGCATTTGTTTATGGAAGTTCGAAGGTGGTGTAATCCTTCTACGTCTCCCCTTCTTCCATCTCATGGAAGGATTCCACTAGAAGACTTTGATTTATACAATCCCGTTGTACAAACCCGATCCAGTTGGGAATGCCCCATCCAACTAGAACTCCTAGCAACTCAGTCTATGTATGTTCTTTAATGTCTCACATACAAAGACCTCTCATCGGTTGTGATAAATCATCAACCGTTACAATGGTATTCACTCTTCTATTAAGCTCTCAAATACAATGAATAGAGTGAATACAAAGGCACAAATGATCTCTAACTAGATCTGATACAGCAAGGTAAGAGGTGCCAAAGGTTTGAGGAGTGCTCTTCATTTAGCATCTTTTGTCTTTTAAGTTCCTCAATTGGATCCCAAGTGGGTTTGCTTTGGAAGGCTTGGATTGATCTTCAATCAGCTGTTATTGAGCTCCCAGATCATGTATATATAGCCCTAAGTATTGATATATACGTTAGACACAAGAATATGCCCGTTGGAGAAGGTTCTGCACCATTCCCGAGCTTGCAACGATCATATTCTGGTTTCTGGGCTATTTGTATTTCGGACCGGATTGGCGGATCAGCATGGGCAGATCAGTCTGGCCGGATCAACATGGTAGATCAGTCTGGCAGATCAGCACGGGCAGATCAGTCTGGTCCAGATCAGCAAGGGCAGATCAGTCTGGTCCGGATCAGTCTGGTCCGGATCAGCTTGATACAAAAACAGATTGATAAACTTGCTCTTGGATCTGTTGCTTGTAACTCTTCATTCTTTGATTTATATGCAAAGTGATCCACATAAAAGTTGTAGACATTTTTCTTAGCTTTCCACGGAATTAAGAATCGCTCGATTTTGAGTTTGTATGAGAGAGTTATGCTCAGAATACGAGGCGATGCTCCTGCTGTCTATTTGCTGGATGCAGCAGCACATGACGTGACTTGCAGAAGCTTTTTGGCCATCTTAACGTCCGATTCAGTCTTTCACTTCCAAATATGACTTGTATATCTTTGTCTTAGCTTTCCAACCCATACTGAATCGTTCCGGTCCGATAAGCGAGCTGAGAGTTATGGCCACCAGACTGACAGTTGCTTGCTGAAACAGCTTGTTGTTTCTTCGCGGTTCAGCTCGATCTTGCAGGCGTCGTTTCTCCTTGATAACATTTGAACTAGCCGATCTGTTGTGAAATATGACTTTTAGTATTTTAAGTTGGCTGTTCAATCTCTTTGGAATCACGCCATTTCGATATCCGAGCTATTAGATATGATCGAAACAATCCGCTCTGCCAGAATTTCAGTCTTGGTCCAGCTTGATATTTTCAAGCTACTTCTTTGTAATTCATCAAGCTCTTAATTATGATCTATGAACTGCACACTTGATGAAATATGTTACCAACACAATAACAAGTTTTGTTAACATCAAAACCAAGATTATTCGGGTTTCCAAAACCCAACAATAATACACACAACTCTCATAGATAGGTTGCAATCAAACTAGCACTGGTGTTGGCTTGTAGATCTGGTCAGGTTGGTTGGACTAGAGGGGTCACAGCTATTAGATTTACGTCGATGAATGGTAATCTCTTTTTGTGCATTATTTTTTATATTTGCATGCTAATATATGAATCAGGCGTGATCGCCCGTCTCCGGGTCTAGATCTGTTTATATTTCTTTTTCCGTTGTGTTTGGACCTGATGCCGGGAGACGAAAACCCAACAGTGACACCACATCTCATGTCGAATCCATAGAAAACGTTGATGAATTATGCCAAGAAATTCTTATGAATCGTTGGATATATGTTGCATTTAATTAATAACAAGATAATTCTGATGTTTCATAAACTTTCAAGATTCTGATTTTCATAAACCGCAATAAAGCGGTTTTACTTACATCTCATTATTTTTTTCTAAATTTAGAAAAAAAAAAAGCAACTTAATAACTTCAATTTATTATAAAATTTCCACCATTCAACTTAAAGCAACTGGGACATCTCATTATTTACTTCTCTGCTTCTGCTTTTACCTATTTTTTTTAGAGATGAAATAATAGAAGTAAGGAAATCAAACACTCAAAATTTATTTTTTTATCTGAAAAACATATGAGCACTTTTTAAAAGCAATGCAAAACATCCCCTTACGAGCGGTTAAGTTGTGATTTTAAAATCCCATTTTTTCACTGAATGTATAATAAATTGTGACTTGAAAGCTCAATGGGATTTGGTTTGTGAACACGACCTTTATTTAATAAATTTTTACGAGTGGTAAAATTGTAACAACAATAAATAAAATCCCCTTACAAAATTTGGTTTTTATCTGGTTTGGTTTGATCTATATAAATGGTATTAATTTGTGTCGATTTTCAATTAAGAGGTACAATATATATATATATATATATATATATATATATATATATATATATATGTGTGTGTGTGTGTGTGTGTGTGTGTGAAGAGTACTAGACTAGCTATGTGAATCGAAGCAGTTCTAAGATCTATCAAGTCACAATTACAATATTGGTCTTAATGAATGAGTTGTTTTGGAACTCTAGTTTACATATAGAGAAATTTGTTTAGTAAGTTATAAATTTTGATTAGGAAATTCATGTGTCCCATTAGATATCTAATTAGTAAAATTAACAAAATTCAATATTATCTAAGGTTGCATTTGGATGGAAGAATTTGATTTGGAGGAAATGATTTAAACTAATCATTTAAGATTTTTAGATTTGAAATAACATGTTGTAAGGCCTCACTATCTTAAGTGTGGATTTAATGACATAAAAAGAGCTAAACATACATTCATCAGAGAATAAGTGTTCATGTTGATGCATTGAGCTTAAGAATTACAGTGCCAAAATAAAATTCCAAAAAGGATTTATTACATTCCCACAAAATGAATGTAAAGGCTATAGATTTATTCTACCCTAAATAGAAACAATATAAAAGAATTCATGTCCTTTCGGTAGCACTCCTCACACAGCTCACCGCATCAATCCTGTCATTAGCCCTCCATGCCAAAAGCTCCTACAGGAACAACCTCAAACCATGAGCATATAATAATCATATTCACAACAATATGATCGTAATGTAAGAATGCATAAACCGTTAATACAAAGTACTTCCTGTATTCAAATGCATTTAACATGCTCTCCTTGGTTGTCCATGTTCCATAACTCATATTCATAATCATCAAATTATAATACAATTCAATAAATGCCATGACATATATCTGATTCCATCATTATCATATCCAATCACAGTCTTGTTATAACAGTGGCATTCTAATGCCCCTCGCTTCGACATGACAGCGTCATTAATACCCATCGCTTCGACATATCAGCGGCATTAATATCCCTCGCTTCGATATGACAAAGGCATTTACCATCGCTTCGACATATTAGCGGCAAATATTCTTTCATCGGTTCGACATGACAGCGAAAAGTATTCTATTCATCTGTTCGACATGACAGCAGCAAGCATTATAATCATCACTCGAATAAAACAACGACTCACACTAATATGCACCAAGCATCCAATACATATGCAACCATAATGCATAATCCAATATGTAAAAATACATGTTACCGTTTGATGCCCTTACGTCTCTCTACGTACCTTTCTTCCAAAATGTGGGATGGTTGCAGGGCTTTATCCCATGCGTTGTGCTGCCACCTGGGAAGGCTCTACACAATTGCACAACTCAATATTAGAAACCAAATAACAGTCCATTACCAAAAATCCCATCAAAATAACAAAAATTCAACATTTGGTGTCTCGCGATCGATCGCCAATTTGCACCGATCGATCGTCAGTTGCAACACTGCCCAAAAATTTGCCAACTAGCGATCGATCGCTAAGTCCCGAGCGATGATCGCGAGCCTCAGCAATCGATCACTCCGACTTCGCGATTGGTTGCCAAAACCTACTATCTCGAGGCAATCGATCGCTATTTTGACGCGATCGATCGGCTTGCTCTGTATACGCGAATGGCACCATTTTCATACAGTCCATCTTCCCCAACCCACTCAACCCTTAAAACTTCAACTTCCTTCAATCCAACACATCAAATACACCAATATTACACCATAACATACACAAAATTGCAACAAAAAACCATAACCCAACAAAATATCATCATTCAAAACAAACCCATTTTCCCCCAATTTCCAAAAACTTAAACCCATCAAAACAACTCAAGCACTACAAGGAAGAATTCCCTTACCACTTGAGCTCCAAATTCCTTACAAGAATCAAAGATTGCAAATTTGAAATTATTACTCCTCCTCTCTTGCTAGTTGAGGCGATAAAATGGGGAAAATGAAGGGTTTTGTGTGATAAAAGAGTGGTGGGGAAAATGAGAGTGAATAAGGGGTGAGGTGTAAGTTGTATTTAAAACCATGACCCAACATTTAGCATGATGTATTAAAAATATCCTCACTAGATATTTAAAAAGCATTTACCAACTAAATGCACTATAACAATTATAAAACATGCATTTTCAGATTAACTAGAATAAAATCCAATGGCACCAAGCCAAATCTACAAAACCCTCACAGTGCACCACATGCACCCTAAAATGTATAACAAGTTCATACCCACCGCATAACCACACATTTCCCCCAACCATAATTAATATAACACCATAATAATCACATAATCATTGTTAAGACCTTAAAGTACATGATTAATTTCAGGGATATCACAATACTCCCCTACTTAGAAAATTTCGACCTCAAAATTTCATGCACTTACCAATGCCAACAAAATATAAATTCACATACAAAAATAGTTCGGATAGTGTTGCATCATATGTCGCTCCGTCTCCCACATGGCCTCCTCGACACCCCTGCGATCCCACTGAACGTTAACCATCGGTATAAACTCGCTTCAATATAGGATACATCATAATACAACTGAACTTCTGAAGGCTGCAACACATGAGATGGATCAGGTTCATACTTCCGCAACATAGATACATGAAACATGTCATGAATATCAGACAATGACGGTGGCAAAGCCATACGGTAAGCCAATGTACCAATGCGCTGCAAGATCTCATACGGACCCACATATCTCGGAGATAGTTCCCGTGCATTCCAAACCGTACAACACCTCTGAAAGGTGAGATCTTCAAAAAGACCTTATCTCTTAACTGAAACTCCAACGATCGTCGCCCTTTATTAGCATAAGCTGCCTGCCTATCCTGAGCTGCCTTCAGTTATCGTCTCATCACCTTCACCTTTTCTTCAATTTCCATAATCAACTCCAGTCCTCCTACCGATTTACTATCCAAATTGTCCCAGTACAACTGTGACTTACAACGTCGACCGTACAAGGCCTCAAATGGAGCCATCTGAATGCTCGCCTAGTAGCTGTTGTTTTACGAGAATTCCACCAAAGCCACTGAATCCTGCCACGTAGAGTCAAACTCTAGCACACAAGCCCGCAACATATCTTCGAGTGTCTGTATAGTATGCTCGGTCTGGCCATCTATTTGGGGATGGTATGCCGTACTCAACCTGAACTCGGTCCCCAACGCTGACTGAAAACCTTCCCAGAAGTGAGAAGTAAATAGTGGATCTCGATCAGATACAATAGAAATCGGGATTTTTTGCAATCTTACCGCATCACGAATATACAGCTGAGCTATCCTCAAATACGTGAAGGTCATACTATATGGAACAAAGTGAGCCACCTTACTCAGCCTGTCCACAATCACCCAAATGACATAAAATCCCGAAGCAGTCCTCGGCAAGTGGGTCACGAAGTCCATGGATATGTGTTCTCACTTCCATTTAGGTACTTCCAAACTCTTCAACTCACCACCAGGCCCTCTACCTCTCTGCCTTCACATGCTGACAGATCAAACACCTCTTAACGAATGCTATAACGTCTCGTTTCATCCGCTTCCACCAGAACTGGTCACATAGGTCCTTATACATCTTCCTCCCGCCTGGGTGGATACTAAATCTGCTACTGTGAGCTCGCTGTAAGATTCCTTGGCGTAAGTCCGGGGCACTCGGAACCACCCAACGGTTGCCAAGCCTCAATATACCGTCCTCTGCAATCCTAAATCTCGATGGTTGTCCTTGAAGGACCAATGCTATCCATCTCCGTATCTCATCGTCTGCCTTCTGAGCTCTCCTGATATTCTCAAAAATATCCGGCACTGCTAGCAATGTGGACACACGTACCGGTGATGCAGACACATCAAATTCATAACCCAATTGACAATAGAAAGTCAACAAAGCCGACAAATGAATGATGTCCTCCGCAGTGTACTTCACCTTCCGACTCAAGGCATCAGTCGTCAAGTTAGCCTTCCCCGGATAGTACTCTATCTCGCAATCATAGTCTTTTAGCAAGTCCATCCATCTCCTTTACCTCATATTTAGTTATGCCTGAGTAAATAAAAACTTCAGGCTCTTTTGGTCCGTGTAGATGGTAAATGAAGTACCATACAAGTAGTGCCGCCAAATCTTCAAGGCAAACACAATAGCCGCCAATTCCAAATCATGAACTGTATATCCGGTCTCATGCGGCTTCAATTGTCTTGAAGCATAAGCCACGACATGCTTATCTGGCATCAATACGCATCCAAACCTTGTAGCGACGCATCAGTATAAAGAACGAACATCTTGTTCTTCGTGGGAATCACCAACACCGGGGCAGTCATCAACCGATGCTTCAACTCTTGGAAGCTCTGCTCACAAGCCTCAGATCAATAAAACGACTCTCCCTTCTGAGTCAACCGCGTCAATGACTTAGCAATTTTTGAGAATCCTTTGACAAAGTGTCGATAATATCCGGCCAACCAAGAAAACTCTGAATCTCGGGTACAGAGGTAGGTGCAGACCATTCCATCACTGCTTCTACCTTCTTGGGATCCACTGATATCCCATCTCTGGAGATGAGATGACCCAGAAATACCACATTGTCCAACCAGAATTCACATTTACTGAGCTTGTCAAACTGATTATCCCTGAGAATTTGAAGCACTATACGCAGGTGCCTCACGTGCTCCTCTTCGCTTCTAGAATAGATAAGGATGTCATCAATAAAGACTATGACAAACTGATCAAGATGCAGAACACCCTATTCATCAAACTCATAAAGACAGCCGGGGCATTCGTCACTCCGAACGGCATGACCAAGAACTCATAATGCCCATACCGAGTTCGAAATATTGTCTTCTGAACATCCTCCTCTCTAACTCGTATCTGATAATAACGCGACCTCAAGTCAATCTTGGAATAAACCCTTGTGCCCTACAACTGATCAAACAGGTCATCAATCCACGGAAGAGGGTACTTGTTCTTTACCGTCACCTTGTTCAACTGCCAAAAGTCGATGCACAAGCGCATCGAACCATCATTCTTCTTCACAAACAAGACTGGTGGACCCCAAGGCGACACACTTATGTATCATTTGTCAAGAAGTTCCTGCAATTGAACCTTTAGCTCTGTCAACTCCGCCGGTGCCATTCCATAAGGGGCACGAGAAATGGCGGACGTGTCTGGTAATAGCTCAATCTCAAACTCAACTTCCCTACTTGACGAAAAACCTGGAATTTCTTTCGGAAACACATCGGTAAATTCCACAACCACGGGTAATTCCTCAATCATTACCTCTTTCTTCCTCTCCGCAACATAAATGGCATAGATGAGATAACGTGTATGTCTACGTTCCAATAACCGTGACATTTTGATAGCCAATAGCAACGGAATCTTCGGACGAGATCCAATCCCATAGAACATCCACTGAATCCCCTGATCAGATCGGAAGCGGACCGTCCTCTGCCGGCAATCAACAACTGCCTGATATATGTTCAACAGATCAATACCCACAATGCAATCAAAATTCGTCATGCCCAAAATAATCAAGTCTGCCTTCAGATCGTTGCCCTCAAAATAAATGAGGCAGACAGATAATACCCGATCAGCAATCACATTCTTCCCAATGGGTGTCGAGACCAAAAGAGGCGTGGGCAACTGAGACGGGCACATATGATATTTCTCCACAAAATTACTAGACACAAAAGAGTGCGAGGCACCTGTATCTATCAAAATAAAAGCGGGGTAGGTAAATAAATAGCACTTACCCGCAATCACCTCCTCTAGGGCTGCCTCGGCCTGCTCCCTCGTCAGTGCATATACTTGTCCCTGTGGTGGTCCCACTGTACGACCTCCCAATGGTCGAGGCACAACCGGTTGCCTCTGCGGTACTGCCCTGTCATCAAATCTCCCTCTGGTCTCCCTGAGGTCTGATTGTCCTCCACGATTAGGACAATACCGAGCAATGTGACCCATCTTGCCACAACTATAACAAGCTGAGCAATCACGCATCAAGTGCGGTCCTCCACAGTAGTAGCATTTCACTTCTCCCGTCCTACTTGTTTGTGTTTGTCCCCTATTGGTTGGTGCATTGCTCCTTCGATCTCCTGGCCTTCGATTATCAGATCACTTCCCACTAAATCGGGAAGATGATGAAGCCCCACGAGGCTTAAAATGTTCCCCTCGTGGTCTCAGACTACCAGACACTTGTCTCTGTAGTGGCACTTGTGGGGGTACCACATCCTTGTAAGTGCCGACTCTGATCTCTGATAGCTCTGCTCTTATAAGTGCATCATCAAAAGAACTAGGGTTATTAGAAAGAAACCTTTCAAACAGCTCCTGCCTCAATCCTTTCAGAAAGTGCCTCATCTTGGCATGACCGTTTGTAGCAATATGAGGGACATACCATAAGTTTGATGAGTATTGTAGGGCATAGTCTGAAACAGTCCTATTGCCAAGTTCGAGAACTCATCTTCCTTCATTTGTCTCGCCGCCGTCGAGAAATATCGACTCAAAAATCGAGTTCTGAACAAACTCCAGTCTACCAGTACTCCTTGAGCTCTCATCTCCATAACTGTTGTCTTCCACCACATGGAAGATCTCTTAGCCAGTTGGAACTCCGCCAGCCTCAACCAAGCAGTCTTGGCACATGGTGCTGACACAAATATTTGTTCAATCCTCTCTAGCCACTCTTCTGCTTCTTCCCTAGACTCAGTCCCCTCAAATCGAGGCGGATGGAAGGTTAAGAATTGCGTCATACTCAGTTCCCCAGGCAATAACTGTTGTACAATGGGTTAGTCTGAGCAATACCAGCATTCATGCTTATTGTCCCCCACCTCTTCATTGAGGTGCACAGAGTTTCTGGCTGCCATGCTATAATACAGGGGTTAACAACAATAAACCAGAACCGATTCATGTAATATACTTTTAGTTAACATGAACAATAATATCTCAAGCATGTTAGTATAATGCACATATACTCAATATGCACCAAAATGCATGAACATGCTCATAAGTGAACACATATCCAACTTGTTCACTAACTCTACCCTTCGCTCAACCCTGGTTCTCTAACCACTGCTCTGATACAACTAATGTAAGGTCTCACTAGCTTAAGTGTGGATTTAATGACATAAAGAGAGCTAAACATACATTCATCAGATAATAAGGGTTCATGTTGATGCATTGAGCTTAAGAATTACAGTGCCAAAATAAAATTCCGAAAAAGGATTTATTACATTCCCACAAAATGAATAAGTTTACTCTAACCTACGTAGAAACTATACAAAAGAATTCATGTCCTTCTATATCAGTAGCACTGATCACTTTTATTTTAAACAGTATTTTCCAGTGTAGCGATTATGTACCGCAAGTGCACGGTGTCAAGTTTTAGTATAATGTTTTTAAAAGTGTGAGTGTCGAACCCACGAGGACTAGGAAATAATTACCAAACTCCACTAGTTTAACTATATTTAGTCTACGATAACCGGTTGTGATTAGGGATGGCAACGGGGCGGGTTTGGGATGGGTTTGGCCAATCCCAGGACCCGCCCCGCTACACATAAAACCCATACCCGCCCCGCCCCGCTTAGACCCGCCGGGTTCGCGGGTTTACCCGCCCCGCCCCGCCCCGCAAACAATTTTTTTTTTATAAAAAAAAAATTTGGTAGAAATTAATTTTGAAACACAAAAATTGAGTTTTGAGATTGAATTTAATGTTTTCCTCTAGTAAATATTTATAATAAGTATCGTAAAACTATCTTTAAACTATCAAATATTTATTATTTAGTTTTTATTCCATTCAAAATGTTCAACTTCTTTACCATAAACACATGAATTTTGATATGAAATTAAACAATAACACATTATTGTACAATCAAAGAAGTGAAATGTATATTCAATATTAATTTTTTTTAAAAAAAAATTAAAAATGCATAGCGGGGCGGGTGCGGGGCGGGTTCGGCCAATCCCAGGACCCGCCCCGCCCCGCTTCCAAACCCGGTTGAAGCGGGTTTGGATCCGCCCCGGCGGGTCGGGTTCAATACGGGTCCGGGTTTGGACCCGCCCCATTGCCATCCCTATTTGTGATTATAACGTGACAAATTAACTCAATATGTAACACAAACAATCAATGGTGAATAAGATTAATAATCAAAAGAAACAATTATCAAGACTTTCGGTTCACCTATGTAATCCCCCATAATTTGCCTATTAGTTAATAATCGAATTCAAACAATCTAAGGTGACGAGTTTTCCAAATTTATCTAATATACTCTCTCGAGTTATATTAAACCTAATATCAAATTGCAGTAAGTCACTTCGTGTACTTATTTAACAACACAATATTGTATTAAGATCCGTGAAAACTTCTAGCTTTCAATTACTAGATATCTATAGCTATCACACGTGTATTTGACTTCATCTCTCGATATCAGTCTGAAATCCACGGCGTAAATCACTATATCGAATCACAGTTTTATCTCTCGATCTCGATTGTAATTTAAATATCATCCAAGGATGTCCAAACCCTTAAAAGCATGAAGAACAATGATCTATGCACTTAGATAATAATAATCAATCAAAAACATTCAATTAAAATCATGGGTTCATACAAAGGATCCCCTAAGTCTTGATAACAAACCTAGCCAACAATCTCCATCAAATAACAATGTATAAACATGTTTTGCAACATTCTAAACATTAAAATCTAATGAAAAATAGAACTAGAGTTAGAAATACAGAAATAATGAGAGGCGTTGACTCCTTGCGTTGCTCCGTCGTCCCGTCTCTTCCGATGCGTCTCTTCTTCAATGGTTATGGTGTATGGATGGTTGGGATGATGATGAGTGATGGAGGCTGTGTATTGTAGGTCAAAAGTGAGCCAAAAAGTCCCAAAAACGTCCATGATAATCCATATTTATGGTATGAGGAGTTTCACCAAGTTTGGACACCAAATAACCAAGATGGAAACAAAATCCCAAATTTTTGAGTCGAGGCGATGGGTCGCCTCTTGCTACTTCCTGGAGGGGATCGATTGCCTCATTTGAGGCGATCGGTCGCCTCCTCTATTTTCAGTAAATTACAATTTTGCCCCTCCTTTTCTAGGTTTGCTCAGTTTGGTCCTTTTTCATCATTTTTAGCCTATTTCCTCAACTTTTATGCATTTAGCCCTGGATTCCTGAAATATACAAATATAAACCAAGAAAAGTAATATTTTCCAAGAATCACTACAAAAACGCCCCTAATCTTATATCAAATTAAGTGTAAAAATCACACTTATGAAGCACTCCTCACACAGCTCACCGCATCAGCCCTGTCATTAGCCCTCCATGCCAAAAACTCCTACAGGAAAAACCCCAAACCATGAGCATATAATAAATCATATTCACAACAATGTAAAAATGCATAAACCGTTAATACAAAATACTTCATGTATTCAAATGCATTTAACATGCCCTCCTTGGTTGTCCCAGTTCCATAACTCATATTCATAATCATCAGATTATAATATAGTTCAATAAATGTCATGATATATATCCGACTCCATCAATACCATATCCAATCACAGTCTTGTTATAACAGTGGCATTCTAATGCCTCATCGACATGACATCGGCATTAATACCCCTCGCTTCGACATATCAGTGGCATTAATATCCCTCGCATCGATATGACAAAGGCATTTACCATCGCTTCGGCATATTAGCGGCAAATATTCTTTCATCGCTACGATATGACAGCGAAAAGTATTATATTCATCGCTTCGACATGACAGCAGCAAGCATTATAATCATCACTCGAATAAAGCAACGACTCACAATAATATGCACCAAGCATCCAATACATATGCAACCATATTGCATAATCCAATATGTAAAAATACATGTTATTGTTTGATGCCCGTACGTCTCTCTACGTACCTTTCTTCCAAAATGTGGGATGGTTGCAGGACTTCATCCCCTGCGTTGTGCTGCCACCTGGGAAGGCTCTTCACAATTGCACACCTCAATATTAGAAACCAAATAATAGTCCATTACCAAAAATCCCATCAAAATCAAAATTCAACATTTGGTGTCTCGCGATCGATCACCAATGTGCACCGATCGATCGCGAGACCCCACTGCAACACTGCCCAAAAATCTGCCAATTAGCGATCGATCGCTAAGTCCCGAGCGAACGATCGATCGCTCCGACTTAGAGATCGGTTGCCAAAACCTACTGTCTCGAGGCGATCGATCGCTATTTCGCGGCGATCGATCGCCTTGCTCTGTATACGTGAAAGACACCATTTTCATACATTCCATCTTCCCCAACCCACTCAACCCTTAAAACTTCAACTTCCTTCAATCCAACACATCAAATACACCAATATTACACCATAACATACACCAATAGCAACAAAAATCGATAACCCAACAAAATATCATCACATTTCAAAATAAACCCATTTTCCCTCAATTTCCAAAAACTTAAACCCATCAGAACAACTCAAACACTACAAGGAAGGATTCCCTTACCACTTGAGCTCTAAATTCCTAGCAAGAATCAAAGATTGCAAGTTTGAAATTCTTTCTCCTCCTCTCTTGCTAGTTGAGGTTATAAAATGGGGAAAATGAAGTGTTTTTGTGATAAAAGAGTGGTGGGGAAAATGAGAGTGAACAAGGGGTGAGGTGCAAGTTTTATTTAAAATCATGACCCAAAATTAGCATGATGTATTAAAAATATCCTCACTAGATATTTAAAAAGCATTTACCAACTAAATGCACTATAACAATTATAAAACATGCCTTCCAGATTAACTAGAATAAAACCCAATGGCACCAAGCCAAATCTACAAAAATCCCTCACAGTGCACCACATGCACCCTGAAATGTATAACCAGTTCATGCTCACCGCATAACCATACATTTCCCTCAACCATAATTAATTTAACACCATAATAATCACATAATCATCATTAAAACCTTAAAGTACATGATCAATTTCAGGGATATCACACATATAGTTGACATTTCAAATCATTCCAAAATACAAATGAATGTTGACAACTATTCAAAAAGTGGCCGCCTAAATCAATTTGCAAAATTGAAAATGTGTGCATTGTTGAAAGTTGGCAGCATGAAATATGAACAGTACTTTGAGATTTCACACAGGGAGAATTCATCTATAAATAGATGCATTCTACATTCCACATTATCCCAAATTGAGTTGTTTCTCTCGTCTATGCATTTTATTTTCAGTGTATTGGTATGTAATATTTGTGAGTTAGTTTTCTCTTATATTGAGTGTGCTATTATCTTTCAAAGATAGCGAGATATTGTAACCCACAAAATATTATAGTGGAATCTTTTCATCTTGACCGTGGTTTTTACCCTAATATTTTTTAGGTATTTTTCACGTAAATTGTGGTGTCCATTTGAATATACATTTTCGATATTTTCTATCTCATGTTGCTGCCTTTGGGGCCAACAATGAATATGTATTGAAAGAAACGAAGAAATTTGAAATCCCTTGTTCAATTTCTTGTCCAAACGTAAATGATGGATTTGAGTGAGGAATTTGAAAACTACTCATTTCAAATACTTCAATCCAAATACAAACTTACTAAATTTAATAAAAGTATCATCTGTAGTTATACATACTCAAATAGCCTAAGTTTGTAACATATTAATTTCATTCATTACATATTATTAAAAAAAAAAAAAAGATCAGTTTATAAGAAGTACCGATAATATAATTCTATCTTAATAGCAAACATTCTTTATTTTTGTATACACATTAAATGTAAACGCACCATAAATGACTAGGCTTAGTTTGTGAACACGACCTTTATTTATCGTTGTTTTTGGTCGGGGTGATGTTTTGCAATTGTTTTGAGCCAAGAATTCTTGTACTTGATGAATTGGGTTAAAATGATTAGAAGTATAAACCTCAAATTGTTCAAAACTTTGTACTTATTTTTCGATATTTTTTAGAGATAGCAAACCCCGAATTCATGTCGGTCATAACAAAATGGCAAATGTCGCTATAAAGTCGAAATATTGGATGGATTAAAAATTCCAAGTGTACATGCAGACATTCATTAACTAGACATGCATTTCAAACAAAAACAAATTCACTAAAAAGACAATTTCTTCCTAAAGGCAATAATATTTTAAGGTAGAATCCGATCCTCACTTCTGGTGGGTCATGGCCCTTGGGGATTCAAAGGTGGGACGAGTGGTCCTCTTCGAAACTTAGGGTGTGTCTGTACTTGCATATTCAATCTTTTGTAGATGGCAACGACTGATCATCCTTGTTTGATGAATCTTGATCTTCATAGTCCTCGAAAGAATCACAAAACTCACATTTTTCTTCTTCTTTCTCTTCCGCCTTTGCAGTAAGCGGATTTGTTAATCTGCTTTGTTTTCCTCTATTGTTCCTTTCGGTATCGGGTGCGTTGCATTAGAAAAATGTATATTAACTACTAAAACAAGAAGAAAACAGTGAAAAAATTTCATGTTTATCAGTATCTGAGTACAGATAATTCTGACATATGGTAGATTGGTTTTTGAACTTGAACACATATAAATATAATTATAACTTAAGGACCAGGTCACGCAAGAAATAAATTATCTTCATTTGGTCAATTGGCTTACCGTTTTGGTTGAAATGTATTTCTGTTTAGGGAAGGTTTTTGATTTGTAGTAGCTGGTGTAATACTTAAAATTTTACAGCAGAAAGGTAACCAAATTCTCCTATTATTGTTAATGTTCTATCAATACAATAAGTGACATATTGCATATAGTATTTGCAGCAAGAAATTTGTACATCCCTTGACAACTTTCGGTACATTTCATTAAACCAAACAGTACCAAATTTTATATCATATTATATATTTTTGCGTTACACGCCAAACAAAAAGTAGGCCAAGTGGCCTACAAAACAGTAGATATCAGTATAACATAGTCATAGTGTCACACCCAATTTAAAGTTCAGAGTACATAATAAGTCCTTGCTCGTATATGTAAGGTTTAGGCAGCAGATGGTGCACGAATATATGAAACAGCAGGTTCAGGCATGGAAGCCAAGATAGATGCCTTGGAGAAATCTTCGCCCTTGTAGTCGAGCGACTCGTCGTCATACACATCCCACCATTTCTTGACAAGCATCTTTATGTCGGCTCTGTCCATGTTCTCTTCTACACCAGTGTACCTCCACGGTTTTGATCCCTATAATTGAGTGAAATGTTAATAGAAACTAAATAGAGTAGTTTGTTATTAAGTATTTGAAGTCGAATAAGATCTTACAGCAGCACAGTAGTGAACAACTTTGACGTTTTCAAGCTCTACATTCTCAGGGTGGCGCCATATGTTGGCTAGAACAAGGTTGTATACATTGGGAATTGGTTTGTAGATGCTGTTGAAGAACATGTTCAAGAAATCCTGTCGTTTCCGTAGCAAAAAAGATTTCAGAATGACGATGATCGCGCTTTCATCTGAGACTAATGACACTTTTTTATATGTAAGATTTACTTACAACAGAACCTCATCGAGCCATGGCAACAAGTATCAAGTTAAGCATAACCAACTGACCTTAAGTTATCCGAGCGACACTTATACTATCTTAATTTACGTAAGTAAAACTTGACAAAGTTCACATAGGTTTACATCTCATATTATATGTGCTGTAGCTTTGGAAAATACAATGTGAATTTTACCTGCTCGGCAAATGGAGTCGGAGGAGTGATGCGCAGAATTTCAAGCAGGTTCTCGTAGGTTTCTTTGTTAGGCTCATACACAAACATACCAGCATTAAAGTAGAGTGGAGGAGGGGATCCCATTTCAGCTGGCCAAGTCACCTTGTTAGGGACTTGTTGGCAGTACCCTATAGAGTACTGTTTCGAGTGGCTCCATGTCTTCTCACAGAAGCAGTCCTTCACAGCATAGAAGTAGCCATCGGCTAAGTCGAACAGATGGTCGATGTTCTCGTAAACTTGGATGTCTGCATCAAGGTACACCATCTTGTTGTACTCCAAAAACTGCAAAAACGTAAATAAATTTATTAATCAAATATCTTGGAGGAGGATGACCATCACCCCTACTGGTCCCGCCCGGATTCTTGGTGGCAAATTGGTCAAGTAATAGGATTTTTTTTAATAAAATCGCCAAATATTTGGCCACGAAAATTTATTAATCAAATATCTTATGCATGAGCCAAATATTTGTTGTCTTCTTTCGTTAATTCACTTGACGACAGTCTGTTTTTTAGCAAAATTTAAAAAAATAAAATGTTATTTCTATATTTTTAATAAAGGGTATGTTTTGCATAACTGAAACACACTAATCTGTTTCCAAATCTAAATTTCGTGCTATGAATTATTAAGAACTTCTGCATGCAGCGGCAGAGGGAGAAAAAAACATAGCATAGAAATATACTTTTATCAATATCTAAAAAAATAAGCATGTATAGAAAAACTGATGGGGATTTTTTCATGCTAGCCAAGTTTACCAACCGCTAGCAAGTCGGGTTCTACGAGTCACTCGACTGGTAGTATCAAAAAAGCCAAACAATAAGCGAAAGACGGTGCGTGAGTACCATCTCCTCTTCCCCTCCACCCCCATCTTTGTGTTCATAACACAATTTTTGTCTTACCAACCCTTGTTTATTAAATAAATATGATTTTACGATTTGTCCGTAATCAATAAACAGAGACATAATTAATGAACATATTACTCACGTTCCATATGCGGAGCTTTGAGTAGTTGATGACATAATAAGCCATGGCGAACTGAATCTGATTCTCAGGTGGATAAATCGGCTCGATTTCCTTCACAATGCAACCTTGTTCCTTCAGAATCTCACGATGTTCTTCAGGAACATCAGGTAAGATTGCCACCACAAGAGGGTAGGCACTCTTCACCTTCCGTAAACCCTTAGCCAATCCAACGACGCCTTTCACATAATCACCACTGCCAGCCAGAAACGTTACGAAAGCTCGTTTCGAGTCGAGGGTAGGTGCTACTTTTCCAGGGAAGTAATCTGAGGGGATTTGGGGAGCCATTTCAGAGGTAATTGGGTGTGGTTGAGGAGAGTGTTAGGAAAGTAAAAGTAAGCAACACTTGCAAAACCCCTACTTTGCCTTGTTTGCTCCTGAGCTTCAATGACAGGATCTGTTGGCTTTAAATAGATGGCAAATGAAAGGTTGATGCATTGTAAATGAAATTCAAATTTAAATGTAATATTCTTTTTTCATAGTTTATTTTTTTATTATTGGGTTTTATTTTTTTATTTTAGTTTTTGAAAATAAATGAATTTATGTGTGGATTAAGACATGCATGGTGTGTGGAGAAAATGTTGAGAATTATCTCATATTGGGAGTTTAGAAACTATGCTAACTATTTATAAGATACATGAGCCACTCAACTCATTGTCAATTGGTTTTGAGTTAAAACCCCATATATTCTTAACAGATATTGCAATTACATAGAAAATATATGTATGCATCCGCACCGGGTCTCATTTATACAACAACTTAATATTAAACATATCAGTTTTTACATAATATCTATATAAACTAACATACGAATCATTTTTGATCAATCATATGAATTAGTCTATAAGCGGGCTGAAACCGGTTATATACAAGTATTTTTCATATTATAATGAGATAAGTAATTCCAACTAATTTGTTTTGTGGTTTTTCTCATTGAAAGGTTGTTTTGATGGAAAATGATAGCCTACAAGACAAGGGTTGATTGAAGGGGAATTAATGACAGAAATAGTTTGATAGAACCAGTTCTATATATTTTAGAAAACAAACCAAAATCATAATAATAATTTAAAAACGTATATGTCATTATATATGTCTTCGGGGTTCAAAACATGAAATCAAACCTACAATAGAACATATACTATATATTTGTGTATTTATCACTACAAATTTATTTATTGCTAGAAAATAAGCGGAATTTCTTTACACATTACCACCGTTCGGAACCGCCAGTTTGACAGTTCAAATACCCTTGACCCTTAATCTCAACCTTCTTTAAGGTTTCAGTTATGATTCATGAACCATCGTTACAGTCTGTCAAATGTTACGGTTATGGTTACTGTTATTGTTATGTTTCCACCCTTTTAAAATATTGTAAAAAATGAAAAAAAGTGTAAAAAATGTTTAAATGTATTTTTCTTCATTGATTAATCATTACATAATTTGATTAAATCCAATCTCGAATAATTAAACATATATAATATATTTGTTTGATTATATATATAAATTAGAACACCCAAATTAGTTTAACAAGCTTTTATAGCTCACTATTATAAAACTAATGACCCAAGATATAAGTTAATGGTTCAATTCTACATCAACACATCTATTTTAAATACAAAAAATTCAAAATTGCAGAATTTGAAAAAACCAACCCCGATCCACAGGTTTATAAACTTGGAACCGTAACAGGCTGGTAACCAGGTCAAATATTCGGGCCACAGTTTTTAAAATAGATAAATTATCAAATGGACCGGGTCAATAGTCCAGGCCAACTTTTATATATTACTTGAACGGAAGTATACAGAAATTCAATTTAAGTTTTTTGTCCATTTGATTCTAAAATCCCGATACACCCCTAAATATCCACTTATTATTTCGAGCAATCCATGTGTATTACTTCAAGCTATGCCTAGTTAAAAGGTATAGAATGACACACCAAAACACGCAAACCCTAAAAGCAGATGGAATATACTTTACCTTTATAACAGAATAAATTCGAATATATAGCCCTTTTTAAATTTGTGGAATTCCAAAAGGAAATTAGATAATAAAAACGTGAAATTCAAATAACTATTGATTCAACCGGTTCGATCTGTTTATCATTGATTCAACCGGTGATGACGTCAGCATTATGTAATATCTAATTTTTATAAAATATATATACAATATAATTGCTATAGTTTTAAGTTGTTCACAATAAAAATAATATCATTACATCAATATAACATGTCAAACTTCAAAAATCAGATCAAACCAAATGCCCAACATAAAAAATAATTATAAAACATCTCAAAAAATAACAAGCAATGCCCAAAAAGAACAATGCCCCAAAATTATAAGAAAAGATTTAAAAAATTATGAAATATTTTATATCTTTTATAATTTACGAGAAACTTAACATGTTTATATATAATATATACAAGACACCTTTATAGAATTATATGGATTTTTTTGATAAAGTCATGCTTAACATATTATTTTTGTAATTATTTCAATAACATTAAAAATTATATATAATATATTTTTCTTCTAAAAATTGATTTATAATTTTAACAAAAATAAAAAAATTAATTTTTTTTAAAAAGAAAGAAAATGAAGGAACCAGCCCGTTCAACCGCCGGCCGGTTCACTGGTTGAACCGGTTCCCACTTACTTTTTAGCAAAGTGGTTTTAGAGGGTCAATCGGACCGAACCAAACACCAATTAGTGGTAAACAGGTTGAACCGGCCGATCCTGTCCTGTCCAATTTTCAAAACACCGCTTTTACTCATGAATGTAAGAAGAAGTGGTCCTCTAGAAGATTCTTGGCTAGCTAATACATTGCATATACTATCCTATCCTTCCACGTTTCGTGTCCCTATATACATTATCTCCCCAAATCTTTACCCTTTGTTTTTAGAACTATTACAACTACTGGGAATAAGAGATAGAGACTCAAACATGATATCTTCGGGTCGCAATTGCGATCGATGTCAGATGGGCTACAAGCCACAATCTTTGCTCTTGTGGCAAGATTTCCCCCAATCTTTACGTTTAGTTATGATGAAATACTTAGGTTGTGACACCACATCTCATGTCGAATCCATAGAAAACGTTGATGAATTTTGCTAAGAAATTCTTATGAATCGTTGGATATATGTTGCATTTAATTAATAACGAGATAATTCTGATGTTTCATAAACTTTCAAGAATTCTGATTTTCATAAAAAAAAAACCGCAATAAAAGCGGTTTTGCTTCCATTTTTAGGGTGTGTTGGATTGCTTATTTAAATCACTTTTATATTGTTTTTGTGCTTCGAGTTATATAAAAAAAAAAAAGCAACTTAATAACTTCAATTTATTATAAAACTGACACCCTCAACTTAAAGCAGTTGTATCATCTGATTACTTGATTCTCTGCTTCTGTTTTTACCTATTTTTAAAAGCAATAGTAGAAGCAATGAAATTAAGCACCCAAAAAAAAATTTTTAATCTGAAAAACAGATGAGAACTTTTTAAAAGCAATGCAAAACATCCCCTACGAGCGGTAAAATTGTGATTAAAATCCCGTTTTTGCAGTGAATGTATAATATGATATAAATGGTATGTGTCGATTTTCATTTTGGAGGTACAGTATATATATGTGAAGAGTACTAGACTAGCTATGTGAATCGAAGCAGCTCTAAGATCTATCAAGTCACAATTACAATATTGGTCTTAATGAATAAGTTGTTTGTGGCATATAGAGAAATTTGTTTAATAAGTCACAAATTTTGATTATGAATTCATGTGTCCCATTAGATAGCTAATTCGTAAAAATAACTAAATTCTATGTTATTTAAATTTGCATTTGGATGGAAGAATTTGATTTGGATAAAATAATTCATTTAAGATTTTTAGATTTGAAATAACATATAGTATGCAATTTCAAATCATTCCAAAATACAAATGAATATTGACAACTATTCAAAAAGTGGCTGCCTAAATCAATTTGCAAAATTGAAATTGTGTGCATTGGTGAAAGTTGGCAGCATGAAATATGAACAGTACTTTGAGATTCACACAGGGAGAACTCATCTAGTTTGAGTGTATTGGTCTGTAATATTTGTGAGGTAGTTTTCTCATATATTGAAAGTGCTAGTCTTTTGAAAGATAGCGAGATGTTGTAACCAGAAAATATTATAGTGGAT
The DNA here is from genome assembly GCA_907163345.1 of Haberlea rhodopensis. Classification (NCBI taxonomy): domain Eukaryota; kingdom Viridiplantae; phylum Streptophyta; class Magnoliopsida; order Lamiales; family Gesneriaceae; genus Haberlea; species Haberlea rhodopensis. The sequence continues at coordinate 10,657,332 of CAJQUN010000016.1, forward strand.
TCTTTTCATCTTGGCCGTGGTTTTTATTCTAATAATTTTTAGGGACTTTTCACGTAAATTATGGTGTCCATTTTATTCTTCATTTTTTATATTTTCTATCTCATGTTGCCGCACATGGAGCCAACAATGGATATGTATTGAAAGAAAAGAAGACATTTGAAATCCCTAGTTCAATTTCTTGCCCAAACATAAATAATGGATTTGAGTGGGTAATTTGAATCTACTCATTTCAAATACTTCAATCCAAATACAACCTTACTAAAGCTAATAGAAGTATCGCCGGTAGTTAAACATACTCAAATAGCCCAAGTTTGTAAGATATTACTTTCATTCATTACATATTATCAAAAAAATAATAATATCAGTTTATAAGAATTACCAATTATGAATTCTATCTTAATAGCAAACATTCTTTGTTTTTGTATACACACTAAATGTAAACGCACCATAAATGATAGGTTTGGTTTGTGAAAAGGACCTTTATTTATCGTTGTTTTTGATCGGGTGATGTTTTGAGCCAAGAATTCTTGTATTTAATGAATAAATTGTGTTATAAATGATTAGAAGTATAAATTTCAAATTGTTCAAAACTTTGTACTTATTTTTCGATTTTTTTAGAGATAGCAAACCTCGAATTCATGTGTCATAACAAAATGGCAAATGTGGCTACAAAGTCAAAATATTGGATGACAAAAAATTCCAAGTGTACATGCATACATTCTTTAACTATGCATGCATTTCAAACAAAACAAATTCAATAAAAAGACAAGTTTTCCGAAAGGCAATAATATTTTAAGGTAGAATCCGATCCCCACTTTTTGAGGGCAGGGCCTTTGGCTTTGGAGATTCAAAGGTAGGGATGAGATCGAGGGAATCAAAGAATTTTGAGGAAATTTAAAAATGTTCCGTATGGTTCATTCCATTTCGCGATGGCCATGAACCATCATTATAGTTACGCATCCATTTTAGAATGGAATTTTACCATAAGAACCGTTTTTCTCATTGTGGTGCGGCCATTCCGCGGCCGTTTTTGCGAGCCATAGATATGACATGAATATGACTTCCTTCCTACGGTCCAAGAAATAAAATTAAAAAAGAAAATTTTGAATAGTATCCGATACGGTTAAATACGTATCCTTACCATGTTACATACAAAAAATGGTAAAGGCAGATTGCTCTTCTTTTTTTAAAAAAATAATATTACGTACAATAGCATTTGCGATTATCGAATTTATTTATAATAAATTAAATTATAATCTGTTACAAAATTTTGCTTGATTTTAGTTATGGATTTCTCATGGTATTGTTTTATTATTCATGCACATATGCATTTGTGCATTTTTTTCTAGATTAATTCAATAGTAGTAGATATCCAACCAGGACAGTAACATATTGGTTAGTCACCCAAATCCCTATCATGACTCGAGATCGAGACTCCCCACCGTATGATTGTTCAAAAAAAAAAAGACATATATATCCTCCGATGTCATATTAAATTTTTGAAATTATCACATGTAATATTTATATCATATTTATAGTTCATATCTATATCCGTGCATCAAAGACTATTTGTCACGTCCCGAGACCGGGGTCAATAACACCGGCATTGATTTCCATAAACAACTTGGAATCAATAAGCCTCGTAATATCGCAATAACCAAAAGCCAGTCTATATTCCATAAAAGTGAAATCATTGTCTTTACAACTGAATTAAAACGCGAATTTAAAACTTAACATCTAAAATAGTAAAATCGTACTTAAATAAAGTCTTGGGATCTTAATTCTTAGAAATACACAGCGGATATTTCACCAACCCCCAAAATTGGTGATCTTCTTCGGCTTCAACTTCTTCCTCGTCTTTATCTGGGGAGGTAGAGTAAGGGGTGAGTGTTTTGGAAAACACTCAGCAAGCGGGGGCCAATCGATATGACAATAATATAGTTTTCATAATTTTCCAAAAACATAATTCGTAATCAAACATATATTGATATGAACGCATCTTAACATAATTGCTCCATCGAGCCATAACATAACATATCATATCATTCATAATTTTCTTATAAGTTAAGCACAATAAATCATCTAGTTTCCTCTTGGTACTGATATCAGTCTCTAGAATTATCCCTCCTAGAGAAGAGGTCATGCATCGGCTTACCCACGAATAAAGGGTCTGGAAACTCCAGAAACAACAGTTAACCACCGTATAAGGTCATATAAACGGTTATATCCCACCGCATCAGGGTCATAAAGGAATCCATCTCCAATCAGATTTCAAAGTTTAAAGTGCTTAAAAATTACTACTTGCATAATTTTAAAATAAATTCATATCGATTGAGATTTAAATGCATACATACAATCATTTTTAGAAAACGAAACGAATAATTAGCAAAAACCCACTTACAACGATTATAGATGTTTGAACGATTTAGAGTGCGAAAACAATACGAGATCCTTCCTTCCTAAGCCTTGAAGTGGTCGAATTTTTTGGTATGATTTGGGCTAAAGTTTTCGATTCTTGATGAAGAATTTTCGAAACAAAATTATGGTGGAGAGGAAGGGTTTGTGCTAGATCCACTTTAAAGGTAAAATCCTATATATAACTTGGTTCAAACTTAGCAAAATAAAAGTGGAAACCTTCAAATTTATGGAATAATATTTATGCAGATTTTATTGCTAAGGTGGTAGAGATTTGATGAAAATATGGTGCATAATTTTCGAAAATAAGGAGGTTAAGATCCTTGAAAATTATGGTCTAAAAATCTTTCCAAAACTCTTGATTTCAAAATGGAATTTTTGATTTTAAGCATTGCTAACAAAGGATGGGAATCTTTGAATTAATTGGTTTAGATTATCAAGATTTATGGATACAAAAATTGAGTAGCTTGAGTTCGTAGGTAAAGATTCTAGGAGTATTTAATTCTACAAGGAAACTAAATAATAAAGTTTTAGTCATGCTATATCATTTAATAATACTATAATAAATAAAGTTATAACTTGAGCCAAAATATTTTAATTTGATGAATACCTCAAATTTTCGGGTCTTTACACTATTTTCATTAATTATTTAATCAGCTTTCTCTTATCAAAATCCAAAATAAACTTCCAAAATTTTCAAATGTTCCATTCTCTAAAAAATAAAGAAAACTCATTCTTAAATAACATACGATAGCGTTAACTGTTGAATATTTCTCACCAGCTACGATTTTTTCCATAAAAAAAAGAGACTAAAATCTAATTTCAATATAGGAATTAAGTGTATTGTAGAATAATAATTACCCCCGCTTGGAGAGCAATCGAAGAGTGGTGTTTGGGCTGTTGTACAGTTTAAAAAATTATAGTTTTACCGATACTACTAGCTATAGCTTTCGATAAAGCGACAATTGTCTGATCATACCATTGTTATCATGTTCAATGTCATGTGTTCGATTCCTGTGAGTAGCAATGTGGTGCACTTATTGGAAGGGAATTGTTGGAGATCGATAATTGTCTGCTTGAAGAGACATCAAAATGTGACGCTTGTGCTGTTGTACGGTTTAAAAGATTATAATTGTATTGTTATAATTTTTGGTAAAACGATAAACGATTGATCCTACAAAATGGAAAAACTCGATAAAAAAAGGTATTAATTAACCTAAAACTTGACTACCTGGAAATAAATAATAAAAAAAGGTATACTTTATGAAAATACAAATTATATCTTTAGAAACAATTTCGTGCTAAAGTTAGGGTAAACTCCACTGTTGATTTGCTGGATTCCCCCTCCACGATGGAATATACTACTAGTATGTTTATTTTGTGTAAATTTAATAATTGTGGTGTGGATTGATTTGCAAAATGTGATTGAGAAGGGACTCATCAAATATATGTGTTGCAGAGAAAGAGGTGTCGCATAGCCTCATACAACATTTATATAATATCTTTTTGTAGCTTAACGTGAGCTGTTCAGTAAGTTTAACAAGAAATTATACAAGACGTCACAATTTTTTGCATGAAAACCTTTGAAATAAAGGAGAAAATCACAGGACGTAGTTCGATATAAATTTACAATATAAGCAAAGGTGATTTATAGTGTTCTCGTGCAAAATGATTGAATGAAATAGACAAATGAATAATTTCTATTCTTTGATAGAAAATCGCCGAACAGAGTATACTTCTCTCAGAATGCGTTTCTTTTTGTAGTAATGGTCCGAATCTCTTCTAGTGATTCAAGGCTAGTATTTATAGTGTCATCTTTAGCAATTAAGACGTATCAAATCTGGAGCATGATTGGTCCTTGATCGTGGCACGGTTGGCTCCAGACATGTCCTAGAAATATGCTCCCTATCGATATATGTTCATCCACATTTGTTGCCTGACAGTAGTTATGTCCGGGTCTTCCGTCGTTGTTTGACCAAGTGAGCCGAGCAAGTACCTCTTCTGCTCGTGTATTTCGTGGTGGGCACTAATATGAGATTTTATCCGACGTAATGTATTCATCATCTGACATCACATGACTATCTAGATTAGTTTTGATTATTATTATTTAATTATATTAAGTAAATGAAAATAATATTGACTATTAATTTCAAAATAAGGAATAATTAATTTAATAAAAATATTAAAATCTCTATTTCGTTCAAGTTACAGCATTTTCTCAAGATTATAGCCTTGTCCCAGTTAATTATTATCGATTTTCCAAAATTACGAACTTCTTTCTATTTACCGTCACCTGATTTTCGAATAATAAGATTTCGAAAAAGGTATTTATTCTCCAATTACAGTTATATAAAAAAAAAATTTATATACAAAATGATGATAATTTTCTTTACAAAATATAAGTACAATGCAAATAACATTACTTGTATAGAAATAATGATTAAACATTTTCCAACGTTATAAATGATTTATTTTATAAGTAATTACAATAGAAAAGGAAAGGTCCAATTGGCAATAGGCAATAGGCAATAGGCAAAATACAAATAAATTCTAGGGATAATTACATTTAGAACCCCTTGACTTTGGCCTATTTACAGAAAGCTCATCTCGACTTTGAAAAATTATATAGACCTCCCCTCCAGACATAACACCGTCAAAAACAATTAACAGAATGCACAAAATGACGATTTTGCCCTCTTATATATTTAATATAAAATTATCAAAACATTACAGATACACCCAATAAACTATATGTAATATAAAATTATCAAACATTATATATACACCCCCTATAATTTACTATATATTATAGTACACCCCCTATTGTGTCATATTATTTTTATTTCTTTCTTTCTTTTTTATATTTCCTTTTTTGTTTTTTTATTTATTCACAGAATTATTTATTAAATATTTTCAAACTATAAACTAGCTTTCATATTAATGATAATATTTTAAAACTACTTATATATAAAAATACATTCAATATTATCTAATTGTATTGTTATCATAGTATTTTATTTTATTTGTAATTATAATGATAAAATGATATTGTTTTAGCCCATGATCTTTAATGACAATTATATGTTAAGACGTTGACTTTAAATGACATGTCTAAGGCCATGATCTTTAATGACACTTGATGTTTTATCGAATCGATTTATTCGATTTAATATAAAAATCAGCCACTTCGGTTAGCTGAAAAAACAAATTTGGTCGATTCAATTTAAATTTCGGTTCTGAAGCTCACCCCTAATTGAACTTGTATATGGATAGTTTGTTTTCAAAATTTAGATTTTTATTTCGTTTCTCAAATTATTAATCACATATTATTTATATTTTATATCAATTATTGAAAAGTACAATTATTAGATATTATCAAGTTCGATATTTTTTGGCTGATCAATATTTATTGACGTCAATTTCAAAAATGACAATCGAACATAATATTTTTTAATTTGACTTTCAATTCGATTTAATTCAAAATATTACACAATGTCGTTATTTCTAACAAAAGTTTTTAAATGATATATATATATATATTGATGTCATATGACATATTGGTCTTCCCGGGTAAAATATCCTACGAGAACCGACATATTGGTCTTCCCGGGTAAAATATCCTACGAGAACCGAATAACATTACACCGAACAGATTATAGCCGAACAACAATACACCGAACAGATTATAGCCGAACGGCTGTCAAACCCTGCTCGGTATTTTGATCAAAGATTAGCGGAAGATCCGTCTGTAAACAACAGATTACCGGCGGAGATAAACGTGCATTATTGGGGTACGGATTTTTCGGACATACTCGCTACCTTAGCGCCACTATCAAAAGAGATCTGATCCTAGCTTTCCCTCCATGATGGAATATACTACTAATATGTTTATTTTGTGTAAATTTAATAATTGTGGTGTGGATTGATTTGCAAAATGTGATTGAGAAGGGACTCATCATATATATATGTGTTGCAGACAACGTGGTGCCGCATAGCTTCATACAACATTTATATAAATATCTTTTTGTCGATTAACGTGAGCTGTTCAGTAAGTTTAACAAGAAATTATATAAGACATCACAATTTTTTACGTGAAAACCTTTGAAATAAAGGAGGACGTAGTCCAATATAAATTTACAATATAAACAAAGGTGATTTATAGTGTTCTCGTGCAAAATGATTGAATGAAATAGACAAATGAATAATTTCTATTCTTTGATAAGAAATCGTCGAACAGAGTATACTCCTCTCAGAATGCGTTTCTTTATGTAGTAATGGTCTAAATCCCTTCTAGTAATACACGGCTGGTATTTATAGTGTCATCTTCAACAATTAAAATGTGTCAAATCTGGAGCATGATTGACCCTTGATCGTGGCACGGTTGGCTCCAGACATGTCCTAGAAATCTGCTCACTATCAATGCATGGTCATCCACCTTTGTTGCCTGATAGTAGTTATGTTCGGGTCTTCCGGTGTTCTTTGACCAAGTGAGCCGAGCAAGTACCTCTTCTGCTCGTGTATTTCGTGGTCGGCACTGATATGAGATTTTACCCGACGTAATGTATTCATCATATGACATCACCTGACTATATAGATTAGTTTTGATTATTATTATTTAATTATATTAAGTAAATGAAAATAACCGATATTGACTATTAATTTCAAAATAAGGAATAATTAATTTAATAAAAATATTAAAATCTCTATTTCGTTAAAGATACAGCATTTTCTGATGATTATAGCCTTGTCCCAGTTAATTATTATCGATTTTCCAAAATTACGAACTTCTTTCTATTTACCGTCACCTGATTTTCGAATAATAAGATTTCGAAAAAGGTATTTATTCTCCAATTACAGTTATATAGAATTTTTTTTTATATACAAAATGATGATAATTTTCTTTATAAAATATAAGTACAATGCAAATAACATTACTTGTATATAAATAATGAATAAACATTTTCCAACGTTATAAATGATTTATTTTATAAGTAATTACCATAGAAAAGGAAAGGTCCAATTGGCAATAGGCAAAATACAGTTAAATTCTATACGTGATTATTTTCCAACATACACTAAGCGAGCTTTAATAAAATAAAATGACAAGTAAAACACAAAATCCTAATTATGTATATGTAGAGCCGTCACATACCACAGGACATCGAACAGGGTAAAAGTGATTGCTGGTGATAACTCTACCTCTTTTAGATCTTATCAGGTACGTGTGGCGTACGAACATCTACATTGTCATTCATACATTATAATGTATTTTGTATGAAGTGGAGTGAGTGAATACCAACACATTTAGACGTGTTTGTGTATTGATGAAAGGCAGGCCGTAATATAATATCTGAGATTCTTATATGGAGTTGAAATGCAATATACATTGGCTACTCATATGATGGGATCATATGAAGCGTAATAGCAATGTTATATGTGCTACTTACATAAGGAATTGATATTATATGCAATCTATGGATTGTGATCAGGAAATGGTATTCACTGGCATGAGATTGTTATGAGTTGGAGATGATGACATGTCATGACATATGCATTATATATATTTGTTCGAAATTATATTATGCTTGAGTATGCTACAGGAACAACTCAAAGAACACGAGATACGAATGAGATACATGGAGTTTTTATAACTACTGTAGTAGTTATTTATTGTGCTATTTGTTGCATCTATGTTGTTAAGAGATGATTTATAGTACACTGGTGTTCATGATGTTTTGTTGGTTGTTCTGTAGGGACTCTTTTGGGTGAGAGAAACCAAGATTGTGGGACCATTTTGCTGCTGCACTGATGATACTAGAGTAGTCGATTAGAGACTCAAGAAGACATGTTTATTTTGCATTGTATATAATTAAGGCATGTAATGAATGATTATAACTGGCTGTGAAAAATGAATCGATATAACTTTACTATAAACATGTTTATATTATCACGATAATGGTTTTACATTATCAAGAAAATGGTTTAAGACCGTGAGGGTCATACAGATATCCTGTGCTATATGGAATGATATTTGCGCCCAAATGTACCGAGACTAAATAGCTTTTAAAAAATAAATTTCTCGAGGAAAAAACTGTTCTAATACAAGATAATTCTTGAGAATGAATAATATAGTGAACGGGTCGGGCAACTTTAGGCATAATAAACATATTTTGTCTTGTATTGTAAAGAGGTTGCTTCACTCGAACATGTGACATCTTTGTCACATGACATAAGGGCTCTTCTATACACGACCAAGTTAGCAGTGGACAAAGATCATGGCCGTTTTTGCTTAATTTATAAGGTGTTTTAAGACATTTCATATCATAAAACTTGTGTTCTGATAAAATTGTTTTAAGAAGATCTTATGAAGTTAAACAGCAAGATATTAAAAATTTATCAAGTTAAGATAAAAAAAAAATTAAGACGAGGTCAACTTATTTTATATAAAAAATAATCAAAATAAGATAAATACTTGTCCTATCCAAAATTAGCTTCCAATATATTTTCATTCTCATTATTAATTTTCTTTCTTAATTTGTTACTCACCCCCCCCTGTCGAAATTTTACCTTCTTCAATCAGTCATTTTGTCCAAATGTTGTAAGAGCTTAATCTTAAGACAAAAGATATAATAAGAACTGTAAATTACTAAAACATATGATTTTAGATAAATTTACCAAAGAGATCCTTAATCTTCGTGAACGAATCTATAACAGTATCAATACATTTCAACAACATAGTTATTCAAAGAAACAAAAACCTACATAGTTTATGAATATATAAAACAAACCACAATTTGTTATATACATACATCTTAAGACTCCTAACGTAAGAAGAACAAGTACATTCGAAGAAAAATTCTATAAGGTCACACGGACACCAGTACAAGAATAGACAAAAACCCAGAAGCATACAGCAACAGCTCACGTAATCAACTCAAGAAAGCTTTTATGCCTGTACAAATGGAGAATAGAAAGAAACACATTATAAAACCATCGATATGAACAAAACCAGTTTAGGCAATAGCATGATTTCTACAGTAAAATAAGAAATCAACTTCAATAAGTAAACACAATCTACAAAATGTATTTTTTTCAACAGCATTTTCGAAAAACACTAAAAAAATTTTGTTCACATGATGATTCACCTATATGTCATATAACAGGACGAAGGATGTGAATTTGTAAAACGAGCTTAATTTTTTTTTTATCAGCCATCTATTTACATATATTAGAATATATATCACGAGTCTAGAATGGAAGATCTGGAATGTGTAAAGAATTAAGCAATTATTGCCGATTAATGTTATATCAAGAACTTGCCTTGCTAGCAATGTTGTTAGAAAGCCATTCCAGACCCTCGTAAAGCCCCTCCCCGGAGGTAGCACATGTGCTCTGAATGTACCTGCATAGAGAATGGAAAACCAGGTAAAAATTTGCACATACCTTTAATAAACGACAAGTGAAGTAGTTATTATACAAAGAATCCATGTTAAGAGTGTTTACCAGTTGCGTTGCCTGAGTGAATGAAGGCCAAGCTTTTCAGTTATTTCAGCAGCATTCATAGCATTGGGCAGATCTTGTTTGTTTGCAAAGACAAGTAATACAGCCTCTCTCAGCTCATCCTGAAATAAGAGGCAATAATTAGGGCCAAAGAGTCCATAAAATCTTTTAACTTCAGGAAATAATGGGATAATAGCCAAACCATAGAATATATAACATCATGTAAAACTAACTCCTTGTACCGAAACGACGCATAGCAATTAGAGCCACAGGGTAGAATGATATATTCCATCCTAAAGTTAGGGTAAACTCCACTGTTGTTCGCGTGAAGGTTGATAGAGAAAATATAACTCCAACACGTTCCTCATTCATGCCAATGGTTCTGTATTATGAGTAGATCACTTTGTACTTCTCTTAGTTCTAACCCAAAAATAACATACATGTACAAGGAAGGGAATTGATAAATATTCCTTCACTCAAATAATAGCATTCGACCCTAGTCGCAATTCACCTTCCATTGTTGTCATCTACACATAAATATGGACTTCTAAATGCATATGGTAAAAAAGTTAAAGAACTTCTGTGTTTCGTCCACCATCTTTGTGTCAACGTGTCTAGACGTTATCATTAGTAATTTTTAATGACAGCAGCAACATTTTGAGATGCAACAAAACTTAAACAATCATTAAGTGATGCAGTAACTTTAACCTAATCGTATACTATTCCTCATAGCTAGTAATCATTTATTCCAAAATTCTTACAAAACTAGACATTATTAATGATTTTCTATTCAAGGATATAGAGGATAATTCTGATTTTAAAGGCCCAAAAACCATCAAGAAATAATTTAAAACTTCAATGAGCACGAATCGGTTAGATGGTTTCACTAGATAGTCATAGATAGCGTAAACAAGGAATTATCACCTCATTCAGGATCCTATGTAGTTCGTCCCTTGCCTCCACAACCCGATCCCTATCATTGCTATCAACCACGAATATGAGACCCTGTGTGTTCTGGAAGTAGAACCTCCACAATGGACGGATCTACAAAAAGAAGCAGTGAAGTTAGGTTCTCGTGATGACATGAAACCACTTGAAACAGAAGGTGCATAAACAAATTTGAGAGTTGAGGTTATTAAGACACAATCATTAATTGGTCATGGAATATCACCTTGTCCTGACCCCCGACATCCCAAACAGTGAAGCTGATGTTCTTGTACTCAACCGTCTCCACATTGAAACCTGGAGGCCAATTTAAATCCAGAGAAAATTGAATACCGGAAAGCAGTTCTAAAATTAAAATAACATGATTGCATATCAACTTTTAGGATATCAGGGAGAGCACACTGGTAAAAAGAAAGAAAACCGAGTTGCTGAAGAGAGGGCATACCAATGGTTGGAATTGTAGTTACAATCTCTCCAAGTTTGAGCTTGTATAGGATTGTCGTCTTACCAGCTGCATCAAGACCAACCATAAGGATGCGCATCTCCTTCTTGGCAAAAAGCCGGCTGAAGAGCTTGGTGAATGTTAGACCCATTTCTCTTTCTCGGTTTAAGCCCTTTGTCATCATGGAAACATAATCAGCTTTATAGCATATATATATTTAATAAACAGTAGGATCATTTATTGCACATACCACTTGTTTAATCAATCAAGTTAGATACGCTCAAAAATAAAAGGAGCCACAATATGAATCCAACTCACTACAATCAAAAAGTAATCTGTTTTGAAATGCACACATCATATGCCAACATATAAAAAGGTAATAGAGTACGATAATCTATAAACATCTCAGAAAATTTCCATCAGACCGAAACCTTCAGGCTCCGGGAAGAAAAATTTTCAGATCAGATAACTGAGGACACCAAACAATAAATCACAAACAACAAAAAAAGGCTTAAACCAAGTGAATCGTTTTTTGCATCATACCACTTCCATTGATTCCAAAATCCAAACAAAATAAAAATAATCGAATCATAAGTAGTCGGACCACAATCTCTACGCGAATAAAACTGAGATTTCATACCTGCAGGCGGTAGATTTGGAGAAACGTTACTGCCTGGGAACAACGCGAGGCAAGAGCTAAAATATCCTCTCTTTTCTTTGTTTCTTCCTTTTGTTCAACGTTGTCAACCAGTGGATATTTATACGTACCAGGTGCTCCATTTGCCATTAGTTCTTCACCGAAATAACGAGATTGCCCTTTAAGGAATGACGCTTATCTCTGCGTTTCCCGCCGTTGGATTTCTCCAAGTTTTACGTTGACGGTCAAGATGATGTCGTGCTTGGCTGCTTGGCGATTTACCGTTCGCTTTCGCGGTGTTATGCTGGCTAGTGAAGGAGATATTGCCATTTCATAGGAAATTTTTAAAAGTATGAAATAGAATTCCAAATAGAATTTGGAAAAAAATAATTTATAGTATACATGAATAATAAAAATAATTTTAATTTTAAAAATATTTCATACTTTTTTGGATAATTTGGATTAATTTTAAAAATAAAAAATAAAGTTGCAAACACTATATTATAAATAAATCTAAAATATTTAAAGATTTATTATACATATGAATAAAATATATTAAAATAAAGATTAAAATATAATATAAAATTTGAGTGGGTCCCATTAATTGAAATTGAAGTTAATTGCAAGGATAAAGATGATTTGAAATTATTGAATGAAGTAATTGCAAAAGTTATTGATGTGGCAGTAAGACCCACATTTGAAATTATTTTGTAATTGCAAGGATAAAGATAATCTAAGACTGCTTTTTTTTGTTAGCTAATGAGATAGTAGAGTGATAAATTGTTCTTTGAAACCATATTAGGCATACACTAATCTTGAGCTTAGATATTTCGAACTTATTATAGGTAAATTTATTCTAATGATCTTCCACTTTTATTATTAAGACTAGAATTCAGAACTCACTCATATCTCTGTTTGAATTTCTCCAATTTTCGAATCTTAAAATCATGATTCACAAGCATGTAATTATGTTAATTGAATCATTGCTCTCGACAATTGCAAATCACAAATTTCACATATGGTAAGTGTTCGTCCGTTCGATTTTATTATTTTGGAGGCTAAGTTCTAGGATTTTGGTTTACAATTGGATAGATCTTTTCGATTAGGGATCTTATGATGATAATATACATTTAGTGTTAGTAAATGTGATATTATGATGATTTTAACATACATTTATTTATAAACTTCTTGAATTTGGCAAGAATATTTGTGTTGCTTATACATGTGTTGGTTACGGATTTTAAAGATGACAAAACAGACCAGACCAATAAAGTCAATGACAAAACAGACCGGATTGATACAGACCAGATCGATGTCAACCAGATCAGAACAGACCAGATCAATGCATAACAGATCAGAACTTACTAAGTTAGTAAACTTCGTTCATCCGTCTGAATAATCAACGGCTATTTATTGAAGCATTTAATTTGCATTTAATGCTGAAAAAGACCAAGGACTGAAGATTACCTTAAATGGTGAATAGACAAAGGAGATTTTTTCCTGACAAGCGCCGAAAGAACATACCAGAAGGAAAAATGTCTAATATAGAAGACTGCAGCTTGTTCAGAGATTGACCAAAGTATAGAGTTGCACACAAAAGGAAATATTGTCGTTGGCAGAAATGTGTATATATAGATGCAACTTAAAATGCTCAAAGAGACGGATACAAGAGATTCAACATGCGTACGAGATCAAAAATCAATCACTTTATTTGAGCATTCATTTGAGCAGAACACTATCATCGAAAGACTTCATCTTATCGATCTGCTCAAAGTTAGAAGCACGTCTTATTATTTTATTTGATCGCTTAAGGATCATTTGTGCTTAGATTAATTCACTCTGTCAATTGTATTTGTTCCAAGTATGGGTGAGCAAAAGTTCGGTTAAACTGAACAAACCGAAGAAACCGAATTAATTTTGAAAATCGGTTCGGTTATTTCGAAAATTTGGTTTTTAATTTTTAAAAAATCGGTTAATTCGGTTCTGTTTCGGTTTCGGTTTCTATTTTAAAAATATTGGTTAACCGAATAAACCGAAATTTTTAATTTTTTAATATTTTTTTAAAAAATTAAAAAACAATTATTATTTTTTATTTTTTAAAAAAATCAGTTATTATCATTCTTTATTTAAATATTATATTTTGATTTTTTAAAACCAAATTTTTGAATTTTAAATCAAATTATCTAATTTTTAAATTTCTTTTTTTTTAAATATCGGTTAATTCGGTTACCGACCGAAATAACCGATTTTTTATCGGTTCGATTTTGAGAGTATAGTTCGGTCGGTTCGGTTAGACGAAAAAAAATTTGGTCTGTTCGATTTTTCAAAAATTCGGTTCGGTCAGTTCGGTTCTGACCGATTGCTCACCCCTAGTTCCAAGATAGAAGAGTGAGCTCTTTGTAACTGTCAGACGGATTGTGTCTGAACAGATTGAGAGACTAGGAGTTTCAGTCTGGTAGTGGGGTAAATCCAGCTGAATCGGGGTTGTACAACAGGATTGTATTACTCAAAGTCTTCTAGTTAATCATTCCTGCAAAGGAAGAAGGGGAGACGTAGAAGCGTTGTGCTTCGAACTTCCAGAAACAATTCTTGTGTCATTTACTTTCTACAATTTACCATTCAGTTATTATTACTCACAAGTCCAGCAGACGTCTTCCGCACTATTATCAGTGTCTGTTGACTTGCAACTAATTGAGAAGCTACTGCAGTACTTAACAATATGTAGTAACAAAGAAGAATCGAATTTGAGTCTAGTGTTTATTCAACCCCCCTCTAAACACTACTCCGATTCTAATAAGTGGTATCAAGGTCTTCTCAATCTTGAGAAATACTAAAAACTGATGGCCTCATTCAGCAAGATTCCCATGTTCAAGAAAGATGAATACGATGATTGGAGAATTTGTATGCAAGCACATCTGAGTGCTCAAGACGATGACATGTGGTTCGTCATCACTGATGGACCAATGAAGATCATGAAGATCAACACAACAGCTGTCATTACTAGTGGTGAACATCAGATGGTCATAAAGGACATAGCATCCTGGACAAATGAGGAAAAGAAAAAAGCAAATCTGGACAATGTGGCTAAAGACATATTGTTCAAAACATTGGACAAAAATATGTTCAACAAAAGTAAGATGTGTCCCACTGCTAAAGACATTTGAGAAAAGATTGCTCAGCTGTGTGTAAGGAATGACCAAACCAAGGAAAACAAGTTCACTGTCGCTCTACAGAAGTTCGAAAACATCAAAATGATGTCTGGAGAAACTCTCAGTGAGTATGATGAAAGAGTAACTGGAATCATCAATTACTCAACAGCCTAGGTAAGAATCTATCCAACAGAGAAGTCACCATAAAGGTCATGAGAGGTCTCCCAAGAGAATGGGATGTAAAAACAATTGCCATGAGAGAATCCAAAGATTTAAACAAGATAGATCTACATGATCTATTTGTTGACTTAAAGGCATACGAGTTTGAACTAGGCATTCGGATTGAAGATGAACCCAGTACCAGTCAACCAACCAAAGCCCTTACTGCATCAGAGTCCCTGTCCACCACAACAGAGATGACTCCAGAACAAATATGCAATGATGCAATGGCACTGTTTGTCAAGAAGTTTGGAAAATTTATGAAAAAGAATCAGAAGACCTATCAATCTTATCCAATGAAGCAGGACTTCAGAAGTAGATCAGATGAGGATGATCACGTCTGCTTCAACTGTCTTAAACCAGGACATTTTATCGCTGACTGTCCTAAGCCAAAGAAGAATGATCAGAAGAGAGGATCCAAAGACCATAGGATGTCCAAGGAAAAGAGAAGATCATCCAGAAGGGACAGAGACTAGAAAGTACTGGTGGCTGAAGAAAACAAGGGCGGCTGATTCAGAATCAGAATCAGAAGAATCTACCAGCTCATCCAGTGAGAGTGAAGATGAAGAAGTTCACTGTCTAATGGCCAATGATGACAGTGAGGTAACTGACTCTAATCTCTCTGAATTTACACATAACGAACTCACTAACGCATTGCAGGACATGATTAATGAGTATCGGATGTTGTATGAGTCATTTTAGAATTATAAGACTGAACATTCAATCCCAATGGAACAGCAAAACAACAAAGTTGATTGTGAACAATCAAAGGAGTTGGAATGCCTAAGGGAAAAAGTAAGTCTACTCGAGAAAGAAAGGGATGAAGCTAGATGTGCACACCAGAAACTCATTAAACTGGTTCGCACATGGAACATATCGACTGCCAGAAAAGATGAGATGCTTGAGTCAATAAGGCTTGCTGGTGATCTCACCGGTATAGGCTACACTAACAATGAAAGTAACTCATCTGGTATCAAATCTCAACTGTGTCTAGAGAAGAACAAAGTTCAAAAAATAAACTTTGTCAGATCCATCATACTATATGAACCAAGTGAATTGGTTAAGGAATCTGTTAAGCCAATACTCATCAAGGAACGAACATCACACAAAGATATAGGTTATGTTGAGCCAATAGAGAAAGCTAGACCGGGGCAAAAGTTCAGAAATGGACATAAGCCCACTGGTCAGGCAACTCGAGAGGTGAAACCCAACTGGTACTATAATTGATGCCTGTCCAGAAGAGGTTTATGCTTCCCAACAGAAACTAAAAACCAAAACATGCATACACTCACTATCACATACATCACCCAAGAAACCATCACCACTTAATGCACACACATTTCAGGACACACACAGACCCAAACAATTCAAGGTTATACAAGTATAGGTCCCCAAAGGACTAATCCGTTCCGGACCCAAGTAGGATTGGGTACCAACAATAATTCTTGTTTTGACAGGAACCCAAGAAGAAACTATCAGACTGGTATTTAGACAGTGGATGCTCTCGACACATGACGAGAAACATCGAGCTGCTGTCTGATTTTAATTCTTACACTGGTCCTAAGATCACCTTCGGTGATAACTCAAAGGGTAAGACCGTGGGCAAGGGTAAGATTGTCCATGGCATCATTATCATAAATGATGTGTTATTAGTTGAGAATTTATACTATAATCTGATTAGTATAAGTCAATTATGTGATAATGGTTATACCGTATAATTTCACAAACACACTTGCACTGTTAAATCATCTAATGGTAAAACCATGCTGATAGAAATCAGGAATGGAAATACTTATAAGATTAACTAGAATCATGATCTACCTGATAATCCTACCTGTCTCATTGCTCATAACGATAATAAACATTGACTATGGCATAAACGCTTGAATCATCTTAATTTCAGGACTATTTCTAGCCTATGTAAAAATGATTTAGTTATCGGTCTGCCCAAGATCAACTTTGCTAAGGATAAGATCTGTCAACATTGTCAAATGGGCAAGAAAGTCAGATCATCCTTTAAGAACAAGAAAGCCATATCCTCCCCACGCTGCTTAGAATTATTGCACATGGACTTGTTTGGTCCAATACCAATAACAAGTTTAGGGGGGATGCGGTATACTCTTGTTGTTATTGATGATTACTCACGTTTTACATGGACTATATTTTTTAGCAGTAAAGACCACACCGGCCCGAAATTGATCAAGTTGTTGAAGCGCATTCAGAACGAGAAATCCTCAGGGATATATAGGATTCGAAGCGACAAAGGCACTGAATTCTCAAATCAAAATCTTGAATCCTTTCTAGATGACCAAGGGATCATACATGAATACTCAGCAGCTCGCACACCTCAACAAAATGGAGTTGCAGAACGACGCAACAGAACGCTCAAGGAAGCAGCAAGAACAATGCTTACTGACTGATAAGTGTATTTTATACACTTATATTTCCTCTTATTTTGCATGGTTTAGTGTTAGTTTTTGATCAGAATTACACTTTTGGTCTTGTTCTGTGTTGTTTTGCAGGAATCCAAGGAATTAAGCATTTTATTACTAAAAGATGATGAGAAATACATAAATGTGACAATAATTCAAATTGGGACTCAACGGTGAAATAAGCATGCACTGGGACATGTCAAATGGCAAGATTATATTATATTATATTATATTATATTATATTATATTATATTATAATATAATATATATACATGAGAAAGAAGGAAAGAAAAGAAGAAATAGGAAGGAGATACACGTACAAAAGGAAGGAGATTTTATGCAGATTTAGGAGGATTTTCGTTTGACCAAAGAGGTACATTTGTAAAAGGAGATTGACGTCCATAATAAAAAAAGAGGTCATGTATAAAAGGTAGAGGGAGACGCACAATTCATGGGGAGGCTGGAGTTTGGACGTAAAGACTTGACATAAATAATTTCTGGACGGAACGAAGAGCAGTGAGAAAAAGACGACCGAGAGCTAAACCAGTGAAGGGGAGGAGATCAATCGAGGCGGCGTGCTTACACCGAAGGGCATAGATTTTGACGACGGAGAAGACGACGGCGACTACCGGAGACGGAGGGCCATCTTCATATTCGTTTGAATATCTCTTCCCTTATGTTTATGATGATTAAAGACATGTCTATGTGTTTATTTAATGTATTCATGAACTAATTTATTATTCTAGGGTTAGACGGATCTTGACTTGAAACTATGTCATTGGTTTTTCATATGGTTTATTTATGTTTTCCTGTTCTTAATGCTTTTAATCTACTGGCCATGGATTGAATGATTCCATATTCGTGATCTATCACTCGGGAGAGGGGGTTGTGAATAGGAAAGAAGGAATTCGTATCGTGGTAGTTATATTGTTCGGAAGGCCTATAACTCCATAGAAGTCGTCAAAGGAATTACTGCGCTTTTACAATTGTTTGATAATTAATCTTAGATAGGGATATCAAGATTAATGTTAGATAATTACTTCTGCTTAACACCCGGGAGGGGGAGTAGAAACAAATAAGAATTCTCGGCTAGTAAACTAGGAAAACACGACATAGTGGATAGTTGAGTGAAGTCGAACCTCTAGAATCCGTTCTCATTGATTTTCTCCACTTAAATTTCCATCTTGTTAATCTTTTATTCTATTTTGGTAGATTAATATAATAATTATGCTATCGGTTATCTAAATAAAGTCGAGACTATTCTAATTACAGTACTTGGTGTAACTTAATTTTCAATCCCTGTGGGTTCGACATCCGTATTTTCAAATTCTATACTAAAACTTGACACCGTACACTTGCGGTACGTTTCACACGCATCACTGACTCTGGAATCTCTCAAAAGTTCTTGGCAGAGGCTGTCAATACTGCATGTTATACACAGAATCGGTCCATGATTAATAAGAAATTAAATTCAACACCGTATGAAGTATGGACCAATAACAGACCGACTATTTCATTCCATATCTTCGGCTGAAAATGTTATGTTCATAACAACGATAAGAATCATCTAATCGCTTTCGAATCTAAATCAGATGATGGAATATTCTTAGGATATTCATCTGTTAACAAAGCATTTCGTGTTTTCAATAATCGCACTCTAACTGTAGAAGAGTCAATTCATGTAGTTTTTGATGAATTTCTTGATATTGAGAAACACAAGGAATTAATTCAAAATCATATGGAAAATATCCATCTCGAAGCTAACAGTGATGATGAGAATGCAGTTAACAGGTTAAGAGACAATCTACCAGAACCTGAAGTACCAGACAGACCGGTAGAAGCCACTGAAGTTCTGCCAGATCGAGTTGATGTCGCTGATCCGATAGTAGCGAATACCAACATAAAGATCAATACTGACGATATCAATATTCGGCCTTCATCAGTGCCAGATGCTCTCGAACCAAACTATCGCTGGACTAAGAGGCATCCACCTGATCTGGTGATTGGAAGTCGATCTGCACCCATAAGAACTAGAGGACGGATGATGGATGAATTCACCTACGCTGCATTCATATCCAACCTGGAACCAAAACAGACTGACGAAGCTTTAGCTGACTATAACTGGATAGAGGCTATGCAAGAAGAGCTCAACCAATTTGAACAGAATTAGGTGTGGAGTTTAACTCCCAGACCAAGTGATCAGCCTGTTATTGGAACCAGATGGGTTTTCAGAAACAAGCTAGATGCAAATGGCGTGGTAGTTAGAAACAAGGCCAGGCTGGTTGCACAAGGCTTCAGACAAGAAGAATGAATCGACTTTGATGAATCATTTGCACCAGTTACCAGACTAGAAGCCATTTGAATCTTTCTTGCATATGCTGCTTTTAAAGATTTCAAAGTATTTCCCGTGGACGTGAAGAGTGCATTTCTTAATGGCAAACTTCAGGAGGAAGTCTACATCGAGCAACTTCCTGGATTTCTTAATCACTCGTTTCCAGATCACGTATACCTACTAAATAAAGCAGCGTATGGACTTAAACAAGACCCCAGAGCCTGGTATGACACTCTGTCTCAATTTCTTCTGGATCATAATTTCCAGATCGGCTCAGTAGATAAAACTTTATTTAAATTCATCAAGGGGGAACATACTTTGTTAATTCAAATATATGTTGATGATATCATTTTTGGGTCAACTAACCCCAAGCTATGCGAGAAGTTTTCTAAGTTAATGCAGAGTCAATTTGAGATGAGCATGATGGGAGAATTGTCATTCTTCATGGGTCTACAAGTCAAACAGCTCGATAATGGAATCTTTATTAATCAAACCAAGTACACCAATGAGCTACTCAAACGGTTTGGTATAGAGACTTGCTCAACTGCTTCAACTCCGATGAGTCCATCAATCAAGTTAGATAAAGACAAAGGGAGAACGTCAGTTGAGGTAACAATGTATCGAGGTATAATCGGATCGCTGTTATATCTTGCAGCGAGCCGGCCTGATATTATGTTTTCTGTTTGTATGTGTGCTAATCTGACCCTAAACAATCCCACTTCATTGCCGCTAAACGCATTTTAAAATACTTAAAATATTCTCAGAATGTTGGTCTCTGGTACCCTAAAGATTCTAACTTCAATTTGACTTGATATTCAGAAGCTGACTATGCAGGATGTAAGATCGATCGCAAGAGAACCAGTGGAACTTGTCAATTCTTAGGTGAAATATTGATCTCATGGTTTAGCAAGAAGCAAAACGACTATTGCCACATCCACAGCCGAGGCAGAATATCTCGCCGCCGGAAGCTGTTGCGCTCAAATGCTCTGGGTTCAACATCAGCTCAGAGACTATGGCATTCAAGCTGCTGAGTCACCAATCCAATCTCGAACCGCCGCTCGGAAAATCTGGATACATTTATACCAAATGTATCCCGGAACCAATAAATACACAACCGGTAGGATAGTGCATCCTTGCCACTATCACCCATCTATCCCGTTGATCGCCATTATTTTTGTGATGCCCCGAAATTAATTATATGCAATTTGGGCATTAATGATGGTTATGTGATTATTTATCATGGTAATTAATTTATGTGATGGGTAATGAAGTACTAGCATGATTTAATTGTATTGATTGGCAATTATGAGGAAAGCATGATTTTAGTGGAAGTTTTATGCATTTTTGTAAATGCTTTTAAAATACCATGTTGGGGTATATAATACATCATGCTAATTGTGGGAGTACAAGTTTAATTAAAAGGTTTTAACCATTTACCCCACCACCTTTACCTTTCTCTCTTTACACTCTAAATCCCCAAATCATTTCCCAAAACCCTCATTTTCCCCTTCAATCTCGATTTTGGCTTCAAAGTGGACAAGAAGTTCTGGTAAAAGCTTTATTTTTGTGATTCTTGGTAAGATTTAAGACCTAGGATGTATATATACCATTGCTTGTTGTTCTTGTAGTTTGGTTTGAGTTTTGGAATGGTTTTGAAGGGTTTTGAATTGGGTTTGTTTGGGTTGGTATGATTTTTGGTAAGATGTTAGATTTTTGGTGGTTTAATGATGTTTGGTGAAGGTTTAAAGTGTTTTTATGTTTTTGAGTTGTTGGTGTAAATGCTGTTGAGGTTGGTGAAGGTTTTAATGTACAAAAACGGTGAAAATCGCGACATCTGGTTGTAGCGATCGATCGCTACAAATGTAGCGATATCGCCGAGAGACAGTGGGCAAAACGAGTGTAGGCGATCGATCGCCTCAAATGGCGCGATCAATCGCCGAAGGACAGTAGCCATTTCGCATAGCAGGCGATCGATCGATCGCCGCAAGGCAAAAAGTGAGGCGATCGATCGATCGCTGCAAGGCAAAAAGTGAGGCGATCGATCGCCTCAAGTAGCGATCAATCGCCACTGTTTAAAAGTGGAAAATGATGATTTTTGTTGAATTTTTGGTATTTGGCTATTGTTTAGCTTCTAATATCAATTTGTATGGTTATGTAGAACCATCACAGGTACCCACAACTTCACGGAGATAAAGTCCTACAACTTCTCCATTTTTGGAATTAAGGTACGTAAGAAGCGTACGGGCATCGGACGGTAACACACTCCTAAACTATGACTATGCATTGATTGCATAAGTATTTATGATGTCTATGATGATGATTATGATAAATAAGTTTATGATGATGATGTTATAATAAATGAAGATGATATGACGTTTACGATGACGATTATGATAAGATGATGATGTCTATATGACGATGATGCTTATATGATGATGATGTTTACAAGATGATGATGTTTATAAGATGACGATGTTTATGCTATGATGATGATGATGTATGTTTAACTATGTTATTAAGAATGGTTGAATGTCCGGTGGTTATTATGGGCAAGCGAGGAAGGTACTTGCCGCTCACATAACTAGCGAGGGGATACATCCGCTATCAAGGCGTAGCGAGGGGTATCATATTCCGCTAAGCGAGGAGATACATCCTCTATCAAGGCGTAGCGAGGGGTATCATTGTAAGACCTCAACACTTAATCTCGTCATTAGTTCATTTATGACGTCGTATGTGTATAAATTTTTTATTTTATTTTCATTTTTAAAAAGAATCATTATATGTTTCCCATAATCCATGACATAAATAATGTTCAACATTATATGTTCATCTCTACCAACAAATAGTCTCAAAGATTTCGCCCAATACCATACCCATTACACCACCTTTTACATTGTGGGTTATTTTTATAAAAATTTGGGCATGAGTCTCCCCATAAACTGAGCTATCCGGAAATAAAAACACATCACATAACATAACTCCCGACCAGGGACAACACAATACTAAACAGAATACAGAAACACTAGTGAATTCCCAGCCAGGGAAGACACCACACTAATAAGACAACAAAAGTGGGTTTCAGCACCCTTATACAGTCCATATACAGATACAAGTGCTCACAGAAGAGCAACGAATAACGGATATTCATCCGGATGCATAATTAGTATATATACCAACCGCCCAACCTCGTATATCGACTCAATCTCATGCTACGCTTCTGGAAGCATCATCCAACAAGGTTCGAGCCTAGCACTCCAAGGCAGCATCGTACCTGTTTCAACAGAAACAGCCCCCACACAGGGTGAGCACACTCCCACTCAATATTCAATCACAAATCAACATACAAAATCATAATGCAATAATTTAGATTATTCAAAACTCATAAAATATACTCCCTGTACAATTCCGAATTTGTATAGCTTCCACACACTGTTCATGTTTCAAACTCACGCACCTTCATAATGTCAAGTTTAGCATTATCACTGAAAATATGATACTCAACAACGCTTATGAATTCAATACAATGACAATGTATTATTTATGCTCAAACATAATTAGTTCAACATCAATGTAAACCTGGTTATCCCAATGTAAACCTGGTTATCCCACTATCTCATTCTCGATACTTTCATCACTACTCAGCAAGTAAAATCGGATCACGTACCACTACGTGTCCCCCATAACTCGTATATGAAACTCAATTATTACAGTCAAACACTTACCTGAAACATCATATTCAAAATTGCATATATACATGAATGTATAGATACTAGATATACCTGCTCGTACGTCACCACATACCTTATAGTAGACAACATGAACAAGCTATCACAACGTCCGAAGTCTCCTGTAGAGTCTATATCGAATATCAATTCAATATTAGCTCATAATCCAAGCAATGAATATCCATCAATAGTTCTTACTTTCATTTCCATATCACAAATCAATAACTCAATATTATAAATCAAATCATAATCAATACTTGGGATGCACACATCCTCACATTAATCATGATATATCATTGGTAATGCAAAACCCCATCATCTCCCATCATCCGCTACATCACACACATGATGCATGATACATACACCCATACGTGCAAGATCACTCCCAACTCACATAGTAGTTCACTAGACACACCAGTTCAACAGAGGGAAAGGAAGTGCAAGGGTGTTTGAATAATAACATCCAACCAGTGTCTAACCAAAACAATCCAATTAAGACAATTAACATGCTCCAAACATTCAAACCCACACCGAGGTGATTCAAACCAAGACATGAAAGGAAGAATCCATGTTTATAAGATATTCCATAATTTATATCAAATTCCCTTAATCCTAACATAAGATCCTTTATTGCTTTAAATTCAACTCTAAATAAATTAAAGATGCATTAGCTCCAAACTTCTTGATTTAGAACTCACTACTAAGAGTAGTAATTCAATAAAGTGGCATAAGTCAACAATACATGGCATGATACACATTTAAGCATATACATCACCATAAACCATATCCCATGTTAACACATACTAACATGTATCTAACCCATTTATTTATACACTACACATGCTTCCAATTGTAACACATCTCATGCCATAGCCCAACATCTACCAAATATCACAATGGCTACAAGCCATAAAAGTTAGTCATTTTCACCCCACTAACAAGACTTAGACCCACACTTGAATCTCATTTAAGCCTATTAACAAACACATTCCATGCATGATTTTAATATTCATCTTTTAACCAATAATAATACTAAGCCAAGACATATTCCACAATTTATTTTCAACAATTAACCATTCAATAAAGTGAGTTATAATTAATTTCCAAAAAAATCAATAACATTTCTCATGCTATCTAATTCTCAATTATGATGGTCATGCTTGAATTATCATCACATAAACACCTTAACCCACTTTACCAAATTAAGTTAACCATCTTTATTATCAATACATCATCATCCCTCCACAAATATATATACACATGCTGTAGAACTCACACACCCACATGTATATAACATTTATACACACACTAAGATGTGCTGGAACACTCACGACTAGGTGTATACAACACCTATATACACTAATAGATGTTGAAATACTCATGCATATGTGCATAAAACATCTACACATACCTTTACACACTAAAACACCCACATAAAAGTGTAAACATCATCTAAACACACACAATAACACACGCAGAACACACACCCACGCACACAGTTACACACACTCACACACAGCAGAAACGATTCTCCCATATAGCAAGAAAATCGAACCACAACCCAAACCACCATCTAGCATAACATTAAACCACTTTAAAGTAAGATTTTTTAGCCTAAAACAATGGGGATTTCGCACCCCAAACAGCAAGAAAAAT
Organism: Haberlea rhodopensis; assembly: GCA_907163345.1. NCBI lineage: Eukaryota > Viridiplantae > Streptophyta > Magnoliopsida > Lamiales > Gesneriaceae > Haberlea > Haberlea rhodopensis. The sequence goes on from CAJQUN010000016.1 coordinate 10,682,784, forward strand.
CGGACTTCCCATTCCCCCAAATCCTCAAGAAAATCGAACAAGCTTCTTAAAAAAAAGGGAGGTTCAACTAAGATACAAGGCCAAAATCCACACACACCAACCTTGAAGAAGTTGAAGAAAAAATCAGCGAGTTGCTCTCTTTCCCTGCAACCTTCGACCGAGAGATGGGGGAAGGAGAAATAAGGGTTGCTCGATTGGGAAGAGGGGTGAAATGGGGTGGGTTTGTCTTGGTTAAATAATATAACCCATGGTTAATCTATACAAAAGGGTGGGTTTGTCTTGGTTAAATAATATAACCCATGGTTAATCTATACAAAAAAATAGTAACATCTCAACCCAACAATAATTATTTTAATTTACATCTTCATACTAAATTATTAAAGAACCCTTTTGAATAAATTTACATTACAAGATCTACCCGGAATCATTTATTCCAACTCGACCAAAATTCGATACCCAATAATTAAATCTTGACATATCATAAAATATCACAATTAAACCCATTTGACAATTAATAATTATTCCGGGCATTACAATCATAATTCCGCTTTATGTCGAGCGAGGGGGTCAATTGTGCCGCTGTCATAATAGAACCAGGATAGTCCCATTTCTAATTAACATTGTTGATTAAGAGCATATAAGTGAAGTACGATTTTAATCATTTATGTCAAGAACTAATGATTACATGCATGATTATGAAACAGGGACGACCAAAGAGGGTTAATACGATTAACCAGGAAGTATATGTTACCGATTACTTTCATGCATTTATTTATATGGCATTACCTTATGATGTTAAGTAACGATGTATATGCTCATGATGGGTTGTTCCTGTAGGTACACTTTTGGACTAAATGACTAAGGGCCGGGTTGAGGCAGTGAGTTATGAGGAGCATGAAAGAAGTTATGATACAGAATTTTTGGATAGTCTCTACTCTAGGAGTAGTATAATTCTATCGCCTTAACATTCATTTTGAGGATGTAATTAATTAAGTTTGAAATTTCATTTTTGGCCTGTAATCTTATTAGCTCAAAGCTACAACCGGTGCCCTAAGAGGTTATAAATGCATGTTTAGTCCCTAATATGTTATTACGATGATGTTAAGGTAGGAAGACCCTACATTAGTGATATCAGAGCAGTGGTTAGATAACCCGGGAATGAGTGAAGGGTAGCCTTAGCAATAAGTTAGCTAGGTGCTCACTTTTAAACATGTTTTGTGTATAAGTTGCATATGAAGTATATGATGTTACACTAACATGTTTTGTTTCTCTAATGATGTATTATATGAACTGCTTTTGGGTATTGTTGGTAACCCTTGTCTTGCAGTATGGCAGCAAATGTAGAAGTGGGCGATGCTGTGAGTGTTAATGCAAGTGCTGGACGTACGAATCCCCTACCTCCGCCAGCTTTTGGCGAAGAACCGTCTGAACAACAGTTGTTGCCTGGGGAACTGAGCTTGACTCAATTTCTTGCATACCGATCTCCGACATTTGAAGGAACTGAGACAGGGGAACATGCAGAGGAGTGGTTGGAAAGAATAGAGCAAATATTTGTGGCAGCTCCTTGTGCTAAGACAACTTGGATCAGACTAGCAGAGTTCCAATTGGCCAAGAAGGCGCTGATGTGGTGGAAGACCACAGTAGTAGAGCAAGAGGCTCAAGGTCATGAAGTTAATTGGAAGCTGTTCAGAACTCGGTTTCTGACCCGCTATTTCTCAGGTGCTGCACGACAGGCCAACAAAGATGAATTCACTAACCTCAAGCAAGGTAATATGCCTGTATCAGATTATGCTCTCCAGTACTGTTCCTTGCTCAGATATGTACCTCACATTGCGGCAAGCACTCAAGCGAAGATGAGGAACTTCATGAAGGGCTTGAGGCATGAGCTATATGACAGGGTGATCACTTATGGCCTTGCTTGCTTTGACGACGCACTTTCTAGGGCTGAACTAGCCGAACTGGGAGTTGGTGCATACCCTGATGCTGGGCCACCTCCAGCACCCCCTCAGAAATCCACTTCTGATAATTTGAGGCCGAGGGGTGATCAGTTCAAGCCAAGGGGGAATACTCCGTCTTCGAGATTCAGTGGTAAGAGGCCCGAGAATCGTTGGAAAGGAAACCGTAAGAATGACACCCCATCAGGAAGGGGACAGTCTCAGGGAGGCAGGTTTGGAATGGTCCAGTGCTCTCTTTGCGGACAACCCCATATGACAAAAGATTGCGTAGGATGTTATGTTTGTGGCGAAAAAGGTCACTTTGCTCGGCAGTGTCCCAACAGGGGAAGGCAACCGAACTCTGCAGGGAGGCCTGCGGACAGAGCAGCACAACACAGGCCACCTTTTGCACCGAGGCAGTATGGAGGTCAGCCCATGGGGCCACCTCAAGGACAAGTCTAATGCAAAGTGTACTTTGACTTAGTAAGTTGAATATTTTGAGCACATTATTGTCATGACTTGTGAAGTGTGCATATCTTAGTGAAGATTGTGTGAACTTTGTGATAGTCTTAAGAAGTCTCTAATACATACTAGAACTTAACTACATGCTCTTTGAGGCGTATGTCTAGACTACTTGCAAACATGAAAGTGATATAGGCAATCTTTGATGCGTTTGAGCCTTTCAAGCCTACCATGTAAACAAAATCATTCTCTAGTACCTATTTTGAGCTTTAAATGTAAAAGAATGGTAGTATGCTAAGCATACTAAAGACCCCCATTCAACATTTCTTGACTAGCTTATCATCCTACCCTTTAAGCCTAAATGTGATTTTAATCCATACCTTTTAAGGGAGTATGATGTATTTCATTCGAATGCACTTGGGAATCGTTGAAGTATATTTGTGAGCTTAATTGTCAAAAGAATGGAATGCATGAAAGAAAAAGGGATGCCTTGAAAAAAATAGATAAAAATATGACTCCAAGGGGAGCCAAGGCACAAAAGAAGAAAAGTGTTGAAATAAACCTTGTGAAAAAGAACAAAGTTGAAAAATTCATACAAGAAGAGAAGCTTTTAGTGTGCATTTCATCATACTCTCTTGTTTGAATATCCTTACCCTTTCTTTCATAAGCCAATACCTAGGCCAAGCTACAAGCTAATAAAGACCTACTTGATTTGTGTTTGCAAAGTAGCTAAGATAGTGGAGAAGAGTGTGCAAGTGAGCTTATACTTGTGTTAGTGTATGACTTGAACTATTATGGCTTTGCATATTTTGGATCTATAATTTGTACACAACACTTGTTTATGACCACACACACACGTTCACTACTTTGTTGGGTACGAAATGTTTAGGGATTGAACTTGTTCCACTGTTAACTTTTCACCGCCGTTCATTATTATGCATGTTAAAATTGTTGAGGCATTAAAGTGAGGACAAGTTGCTTTGTTATGAACCTATGAGCCAAACAAAAATATTGTAGTTTTATTTGTATACTCGAGGTCGAGTAAAGAGTAAGTATGGGGGAGTTTGATGTGACTAGAAATAGACACATCTTGAGTGCTTAATTGTCTACGATTTGGTAGGTTTTGATAGATAAATTGATACGTATGCTACCTAATCGTATATTTGTGTAATTATAGGTACAATCGAAGAAAACGAGCTAAAAATGATGTGTAAAGACCAAGAAGAGACATGGACATGACAAGGACTCAAAGTTGATCAAGAAAAGGGCAAAAACGTAATTTTGGAGGTGCCAATCGATCGCCCGGAAGAGGAAATCGATCGCCTATGGACAGAAACATTTGCATCAAAAATTACGGGTCAGCGATCGATCGCGAAGAAGTGGCGATCGATCGCCAAAGTCTACTGGAGCTCGGCGATCGATCGCCACTTTATAGCGATCGATCGCCTCAATGATTTTTCCGAAAAAAAATAATGCAGCGATCGATCGCCACATTCAAGGCGATCGATCGCCGAAGAGTCCGAAAATTAGGAAATTAGGTCTTTTACCATGTTTAGAAGATTGTAACCTATTTTATCAACCACCAACCCCCATAACTCGAATTATTCAGTTCTTAGGCATAGTTTTTCATATTTTAGAATTTTTTGGAGCTTTTAGATTAATTTGTTTTCAAGTTTTCTTCAAGAGCAACGAAGAACGGAACCGGAATCGACAAGCCGGAATCGTGATTTATATTAGTAATTTCTTTTCCTTTATTTATTTAATGTTTTCCATTGAATTTTTATTGTTTTTAGATTTAATTATGCTAGGCTAAAACTCTTAGATTCTTGGTTGAAGGGATACCTGCTTTTGGAATTGAACCTTTTATGAGAATTTGGTTTGATTGTTGAATTTTATTTCGATTTCAATTCGTTTCTCAGATTTCGAATTCCATGATTGTTGTGTTTGTGTATTAGACCGATCACCTAATATTCAATTGCATAATCGATAGTTTGTTAAGAAACAACTAAGATCAATAATTAACCGGCTGTAGGTGTTATTGAATTCTTAGGAGAAACGGTTGAGTAATCAATTTTAACGGCTGTAGTTTTCATTGATTAGATTTATCGAACTCATTAGTTTTGAAAACTATCATTGATTTAATCATTAACGGCTGTAGTGGTGATTAGAGATTTGGTAAAGGTTGAATTGAATGATGTTTTCTCTTTGACTACGAATAAGATGAGTAGGAATTGAATTTCCAATCGATAGATAATTGAAAGTATTTGAATGTTTTGATTTGATGACTAAAAGATAATTTTCCAAAAGTACGGTTACCTGGAAACCAAGAATCGCTTCACTCTCATAAGTTTAAATCATCTTAGTTAATCTCGTTAATTAGTTTAATTTTAGAATTTGCTTAGTAGTAATCATTCCTCCTAAAACCCCCTTGTTACTATTCGCTTTTGGCACAAAATAAATTTACCTTCCCTGTGAGATCGATCCCTACTTCCACTACTACATATTTTTGTCATTAACTGAAGAAGGGTTAATTTGGGCGTACACGATAAACGCTACCAAATTTTGGCGCCGTTGCCGGGGAAGGCAACATTTATTTGTGTCGATTTTTTTTTATCCCGCATTACTACGTTGGTTTGTTAATGAGTACAGGTGGATCGTTCAACCACGAAGATAACTTTCACTACGATCCTGAGATTGAGAGGACGCTACATCAGCGAAGGAGAGAAGCAAGGCTGCTTGAAGAAGAAGAGAGATCTATGATGGCTGCAAATCAAAGCTTGAGGCAGCTCGCAAATCCTAACTTGGATCAACAACCGCTCTGCATCAGTTTCCCTGCTCTGGCCAATAACGTAAATTTCGAACTCAAATCTGGTTTAATTCACTTATTGCCAGCTTTTCATGGTCTTGCAGGAGAAAACCCACATAAACATCTGATGGAGTTCCACGTGGTGTGCACTACCATGAAACCATCCGGAATCACTGAGGATCAAATAAAGCTAAGAGCATTCCCGTTTTCTCTAAAGGACGCTGCAAAAGACTGGCTCTTCTACTTACCATCCGGATCGATCACCACGTGGACTGACTTACAAAGGGTATTCCTAGAAAAATACTTCCCAGCTTCAAGGGCAACGAACTTGAGGAAGGAGATATATGGTGTGAAGCAGCTCTACGAGGAATCACTACACGAGTATTGGGAGAGATTCAAGAAGTTGTGCGCAAGTTGTCCACAACACCAGATAAGTGAACACCTTCTCATCCAATACTTTTATGAAGGTTTACTTTCTTCTGACAGGAACTTAGTGGATGCGGCAAGCGGAGGAGCATAGATAAAACAGCGGAGGAAGCTAGAAGGTTGATAGCTAACATGGCGGCCAACTCCCAACAATTTGGATCTGTGCGCCATGGACAACCGCAAAGAAAAGAGGTAAACGTATCAAACTTAGAACAACAACTGATAGACCTCACTTTTCTTGTGCGTGGTATGGCAGGTGGAAATGTAGGAAAGACAAAGCCGTGTGGAGTCTGTTTGGCTGCGAACCATTCCACAGACGCATGCCCTCACTACAAGAGACAACCACGGAGAACGTAAATGCTGCCGGAGGATTCCCAGGCCCCCCACAAAGGAATTATGACCATCCACCAAACAACTACAATCAACGGTGGAGGGACCATCCGAACCAAGACTATGGGAACCCGCAGATGCACCAACCTCAACCCTACAAACCGCCATACCAGAGGCCTCCACCACCGCCAGTGCACCCTCCTTCTGACAGGTTAGAACATAGCATTAAAATTATTGCTGAAAATAGTTTACAATTTCAACAGGAGACGAGGGCAAGCATCCAGAGCTTGACGACGCAGATGGGACAATTGGCAACTTCAATCAGCAAGATCGAGGCAAGGATTTCAAATGGACTGCCATCACAACCAGAGATGAACCCCCGAGAAAATGTGAGTGCTATCACAAGTGAATGTGAATGAAGATGCAACTGAAGAGAAGGTGGTACTGATGCCACTTCAGAAAGAAGAGATGACCGAGACAGAGACAGATGTTGAAGAGCCAATGCAAGGGGAGGAACCACGAGGTAAGTACCCCAAACTTTCTGAATATAGAGAACCACCCCCTTTTCCCCAAGCATTGAAGGACAATAGGAAAGGTGCCGGACTCAAAGGCCTCTACGAGATGAGTCCACGCTGCAAAGAGCAAGTCCCATTGCATGAAACCGTGAGAGAGGATCAAAGCAAGGAACACAAGGGGCAGCCCAAGGTCGAGCTCAATGACAATGTTTCGGCGGATAACCAAAGAAGCATCCCCATTAAATGCAAGGATCCAGGTATGTTCTTTATCCCATGTGAGATTGGTGCGATTAGGATTGAGAAGGCTATGCTCGATTTAGGATCATCCATAAATGTCATGCCTTACTCAATGTACTCTCAACTGAAAATGGGACCTTTAAAAAGGAAAAGCGCAGTTATTCACTTAGCTGATAAATCCACGGTCATACCTAAGGGGATAATAGAGGACGTAGTTGTGCATGTAAAGAATTTGGTCTTCACAGCCGATTTCTATGTCTTAGACATGAGAAATGGTGATCCTTCTAGTCTAATTATTTTAGGAAGACCATTCTTGAAATCATCAAATTCAATAATCAATATGAATAGCGGTTTGATAACCATGGAGTCTAATGGTGAAATTGAAAAATTCAACATGTATGAACCCATTAAACCCCTTGAGCATTCTAGTTACGCTATTGATGTACATGACGACTATGATTCTGATTTTGATAATGATGAGTTGTGGGAAATGGGAAAGGCTACTGATGGCCTTGACGAGAAGAGAGGTATGGATCCTCCTCCTGTGCATACTGTTCATATGATTGCTACTCTGTCTACTCACGATACTGCTGACTGATCGCTTTTATTTTAAACAATTAATTCCAATCTAGCGATTTTAGACCGCAAGTGCACGGTGTCAAGTTTTAGTATAGATAGGAAGATACGGATTGTCGAACCCACAGGGACTAACAAGTAAGTACCAAATAAGACACTTTTAACTATATTTAACCTACGAAATTAATTTATAATTAACGACTAATTAATTAAAACAAACTACTAATCCAACCAAGTCAATAAAAGTAAACGAGAAAAATCCACTAGAGAAGATTATCAAGGCGTAGGCTCACCAATGCAATTCCCTACAATTCTCAATTGAATATTCAAATATTTCTAAGGTGACGAGTTCTCCCAATTTATCTAATACACTCTCTCGAGCTATATTAAACCTAACATCGAGTTGCAGTAAGTAACTCTCGTTCACTTATTTAACAATTCAATGTTGCATAAGATCCATGAAAACTCCTAACTTTCAATTACTAGAAATCTATGGCTATCACGCATGTATTTGACGTCATCTCTCGATCTCGGTCTGAAATCCATGGTATGAGTTATTAATTCCGTATCATAAAATCATCTCTCGATCTCAATTACGATACTAACATCATTCAAAGGTGATCAAACCTCCAAAAGCATGAAGAACATAAAACATACGCAAAGAATTATAAGAATTCAATCATTAAATCATCAAATCAAAGGTTCATAACAAAGGTTCGCCTAGCCTCGATAAATAAAATTAGTTTCTCATAATAAATCAAAACACAACAAAACTAAGAATTTAAAGACAAAGAAAAACTTCCAGCGTCGAATCCGGTTGTAGATCTTCGCTCCTTCTCTTGCTTCCTTCTCGATCGTCTCTTTTTATCGCCTTGTTGGGTTGTTCCAATTCCTAGGGTGAAGTGGTGATGATGAATGATGGTGATGGAAGGATGGAGGTTGATGATGGGGAAGAAAAGGTGGACGTGTGATGGATTGGAGGAAGAAGATGTTGTGTGGTTTGGATGGTGAATGGGTATGGAGGTGTGGAGGCTTTTCCTAGGGTTCAAAATCTGATATGGGTTGTGATTTTGTGTATAATATATAGGGGAAAGAATTATGGACTTCCCTATTGCATCCAAACTCTACAAGGAAGGTATTTTAATGAAAACTGCTCGTCCCGATCGATCCGAAAAGAAGAGCCGATCGATCGAGCCTTCCAGTAAGATTTTTGCTCAATTTCCAGCCTTTCTCGATTGATCGGAAAAGCATGCTCGATCGATCGGAAATCACAGTAAGTTTCTTCGCCTTTTTCAACTTCTGGCGAGTTTCGTATTTTCGCCGTAACTTTCTCATACGAACTCCAAATTTGATGAATCAGCTGTCCACGCGAAGATAAGAGAAAGTTATACAACCTTTATATGGACCACATTTCCAAAACATGGCTCGAACATATAGTAAGTTGAGCATAAATGAGCAACATGTGTCTTGGATTCTGGTTTCTTCCTCTTTTCTTCAACTTTATTCATTTTTTCATCATTTTAGCTTGATTTCTTCCCCTTTTATGAATTTCAATATTGATTCCTGAAATAGAGAAATATATACCATAAACCATAAAATTATCCAAGAATCAACACGAAAACATATACATATCATAGCATAAAAACGCGTAATATTCAACCCTATCAACTCCCCCAAACTTATCACTTAATCGTCCTCGATTAAGCATTAAAATCACAAGGTAGAGTTCATTCTTGATACTTGAAACAATTATTTCATGACTTATTTTATTCTCAGAAATCTCATGCACATATACAAAAGTTGTCAAGACATGTTTTCTCCTAATTCAAGCAACATATCTCAAAATCGGAACTTGTGTGTGTGATATAGTCAGTCTCAAGTTTCATGCACATATTCAAGATCAAATCATGTTAATCAACTCAAAGTCGAGATTATTATCAAGCACCCTATAAGCCTATTTTCAAACAACTTCTCCACTAATGATAGTTACTCTCTAGACTTGGATCAAAAGGACTTTTTAAGCTTGTAATGTAAGGCCTTTGGTGCTGGCTTCAAAGAAAAGATAGGATAAGCGCAAAGAAGAGAGTATAATCATTTACAGTTCAAATTTTTCGCACACATCGAGCTTTTCTTCTTTTTCTTTTATAGCCTTGGCCACTTTGGGTCTTATTTAGTCAATCTTTTTGTCAAGGCTTTTTATCTATCTTTTTCTTTTCTCATTCATCATTTTTTTCAATAAGCTCATCAAGATATAACAATTCAAGTGCATCGAATGATATTCATTATACTCCCTTAGGGTAAGGATAACTTTTTTTCATTTAGGCTCAAGGGTAAGTATAATGAGTTTGCCAAGAATGTCGAATGGGGTCTAATTATATGCAATGCATATACCATTCTTTTTTCAATAAAGCTCAAATGGGACACTAGGGATTGATATGAATCATGGTAAGCTTGAAAGGCTCAAACGTTTCAAAGATCGCCTAGATCATTTCCAAGTCAAGTTTGTAACTATAAAATTTCGCCTCAAAGTGTCATCATCAAATAAGTTCTAGGATAACTCTAAGATGCTCAAGACAAATCATCAAGTTCACAACAATTATCACTATTCAACATGCAATCCACAAGATCATGACTCATTGTGCTCAAAGTATTCCTCATTCTTGACATGCTAACTCAAATTAGGATATTCATGTACAAGTCCAATCACAAATCAAGTTCATATGCATAGTGAGATCAAAATCCTCGTTGAATAGTCACTACTATAATTCATTCTTTTCTCAAGTTTGAACTCATAAAAAAAAAATTTAGCTCATAATAATCGGACGATTCAAGTGTCATTTAAGCACGCAACATGTGGTTAAAACAAGTAAAAAATGCAAGCTACTACTCCCCCAAACTTAAATCAAACATTGCCTCAATGTTTAAAAGAATTAAAAGGGAAAAAGTGAACTCCCCTGATCAAGACGCTTGCATGAGGGTTGAGGAAGATTTGCTTTTGAAAGCTCCACTGTTGTAGGGATTCATCGCACCAACTAAGTACCTAGCAAGAGAAGAATGCAAATGGTAAAATAGTCGACTTGAGAGATAAACAAAACTAAAATGCAAAAACTGAAAAAGTAAAATAAAACTAAATAACTAAAGGATACGCTTGGGTTGCCTCCCAAGAAGCGCTGATTTTTAGTCGTCGGCTTGACCATCAGAAGCAACCATCAAAGAGCAGCTGCCGCCCATAGTAAGTATCGTATGATACCACTAATGGGTCTTCATTCAGTATGCCCTCAAGATTGGCAAGATTGTAGCAGTGTAAGCTCGTAGCTCCAACAACATTCGTCTTTAAATGGCAGGCATGGGAGAATGATTCTTGATTTGGCTTTGCATTTTGGAGGATGTAGTGCGGTGAAGTTGGCATCGATGGAAAATAAGGATCCACATATGGCATAGAACATGTCTCCATCGATGGGCTCAAATCAGAATCTTCGAACGTCTCTTCCTTCTCCAACATCACATTCGACTCATCTTCACATGGGAACTCCTCGGATAACATCTCTGAAGTAAGCTCAATCTCTTGTAGAGGCACAAGTTCCCTCGACTCTTCCACACTAGTAGGATCACTCCCCCAAACTTGGTTGGTTGAGTGATCGTCATCATATAACCAAACTTGATTCGTCGCCTTCTTGATTTGTAGCCCTCATCTCTTCCTCTTGGTAGCTAGTTGAAATTGTTTCCATGAGGACCGCCATTTGCTGCTCCAGGTGACGCATAGAGTTGGTTTGGCACTCCAAACTGTTCTCAGTTGATACCATGAATCTCACTAAGGTATCCTCTAACTGAGTTGTGACATCTGCAGAACTATCTCTCCTCTCTTCGTGATGTACAAATGGTTGTGGCGTATCAATAGGGTAGTGAAGCTCCGGTGGGTATTGGTGACTCCAACCTTGTAGTGAAGGATCACAATTCCAATGATGATCGAAGTCCGCCATATCATTGAACAGGTGCACCACACTGTTCTCATCTCTATCAACCAGGGGACTCCCAGTCACCAGTGCTCCGCTCAATACCCATTCTCGTGTCTGTGCATCCAACCCGTTGAAGAAATATTGCAAGAGAGTATAGTTCGAAAAGTTGTGATACCGGAATGTGTTGGCCAATTCATTGAATCTCTCCCAAACAGCGTAGAACGGCTCGGAACGTTGTTGGGCAAAGCTTGTGAAGGCTTGTTGATGTAGCATCTCCAAGTACCTCACAAGACAAATAAACAAAATAAATTAATAAATTTTTTTTTTCGAAATAAATATATACAAAGGGAAAAATGGTTAAATTACAGTCAAAGAACCTAGTATGATATTACTAAAGTTAGTCCCCGGCAACGTCGCCAAAAACTTGATCGCTTTTATTTTAAACAATTAATTCCAATCTAGCGATTTTAGACCGCAAGTGCACGGTGTCAAGTTTTAGTATAGATAGGAAGATACGGATTGTCGAACCCACAGGGACTAACAAGTAAGTACCAAATAAGACACTTTTAAGTTTTAACTATATTTAACCTACGAAATTAATTTATAATTAACGACTAATTAATTAAAATAAACTACTAATCCAACCAAGTCAATAAAAGTAAACGAGAAAAATCCACTAGAGAAGATTATCAAGGCGTAGGCTCACCAATGCAATTCCCTACAATTCTCAATTGAATATTCAAATATTTCTAAGGTGACGAGTTCTCCCAATTTATCTAATACACTCTCTCGAGCTATATTAAACCTAACACCGAGTTGCAGTAAGTAACTCTCGTTCACTTATTTAACAATTCAATGTTGCATAAGATCCATGAAAACTCCTAACTTTCAATTACTCGAAATCTATGGCTATCACGCATGTATTTGACGTCATCTCTCGATCTCGGTCTGAAATCCATGGTATGAGTTATTAATTCCGTATCATAAAATCATCTCTCGATCTCAATTACGATACTAACATCATTCAAAGGTGATCAAACCTCCAAAAGCATGAAGAACATAAAACATACGCAAAGAATTATAAGAATTCAATCATTAAATCATCAAATCAAAGGTTCATAACAAAGGTTCGCCTAGCCTCGATAAATAAAATTAGTTTCTCATAATAAATCAAAACACAACAAAACTAAGAATTTAAAGACAAAGAAAAACTTCCAGCGTCGACTCCGGTTGTAGATCTTCGCTCCTTCTCTTGCTTCCTTCTCGATCGTCTCTTTTTATCGCCTTGTTGGGTTGTTCCAATTCCTAGGGTGAAGTGGTGATGATGGATGATGGTGATGGAAGGATGGAGGTTGATGATGGGGAAGAAAAGGTGGACGTGTGATGGATTGGAGGAAGAAGATGGTGTGTGGTTTGGATGGTGAATGGGTATGGAGGTGTGGAGGCTTTTCCTAGGGTTCAAAATCTGATATGGGTTGTGATTTTGTGTATAATATATAGGGGAAAGAATTATGGACTTCCTTATTGCATCCAAACTCTACAAGGAAGGTATTTTAATGAAAACTGCTCGTCCCGATCGATCCGAACAGAAGAGCCGATCGATCGAGCCTTCCAGTAAGATTTTCGCTCAATTTCCAGCCTTTCTCGATCTATCGGAAAAGCTTGCTCGATCGATCGGAAATCACAGTAAGTTTCTTCGCCTTTTTCAGCTTCTGGCGAGTTTCGTATTTTGGCCGTAACTTTCTCATACAAACTCCAAATTTGATGAATCAGCTGTCCACGCGAAGATAAGAGAAAGTTATACAACTTTTATATGGACCACATTTCCAAAACATGGGTCGAACATATAGTAAGTTGAGCATAAATGAGCAACATGTGTCTTGGATTCTGGTTTCTTCCTCTTTTCTTCAACTTTATTCATTTTTTCATCATTTTAGCTTGATTTCTTCCCCTTTTATGAATTTCAATATTGATTCCTGAAATAGAGAAATATATACCATAAACCATAAAATTATCCAAGAATCAACACGAAAACATATACATATCATAGCATAAAAACGCGTAATATTCAACCCTATCACTGACCCTCTTATTTCTCAATTGCAGGATCGTACCATTGAAAAGAAGCACCCTCCGGACAGACCACAACAAGCCACATATGTTGAAGGAGGAAAAAGGACTGAGGACTCCCACTCAAAGGCAAACAAACCAAAGTTCAAGTGACTTAAGAAGATATTGAGGTGGAAGAAGAAGGATAGAGCGACATCGCATCACCCACCTTGATAGAGGACTAGCGTCGGGCCACCGACGTTAAACAGAGGTGCTGCTTGGGAGGCAACCCAAGGGGAGTTAGTTTCCCTTTTACCCTTTTATTTTTATTGCGTTTTAGTTGAACTTTTCTTTTCTCTTGTCTTTTTGCCTTACATTGGGGACAATGTAAGATTTAAGTATGGGGGAGGGATTAGTAGCGTGTTATTGTTTTTCTTATTGCAAAAATACAAAAAAATCAAAAAATTTAAAATTTTGAGCTCGTAGTTAGTAATGAACACATGCTTAGAATCACTAGCCCATGATGAAACCTAATTGATATCATGCATGCTTTTGAACATAGGTGAATTGTTAACTTTGGAACACTTTGAACTCTAATGCAAAGTGTACTTTGACTTAGTAAGTTGAATATTTTGAGCACATTATTGTCATGACTTGTGAAGTGTGCATATCTTAGTGAAGATTGTGTGAACTTTGTGATAGTCTTAAGAAGTCTCTAATACATACTAGAACTTAACTACATGCTCTTTGAGGCGTATGTCTAGACTACTTGCAAACATGAAAGTGATATAGGCAATCTTTGATGCGTTTGAGCCTTTCAAGCCTACCATGTAAACAAAATCATTCTCTAGTACCTATTTTGAGCTTTAAATGTAAAAGAATGGTAGTATGCTAAGCATACTAAAGACCCACATTCAACATTTCTTGACTAGCTTATCATCCTACCCTTTAAGCCTAAATGTGATTTTAATCCATACCTTTTAAGGGAGTATGATGTATTTCATTCGAATGCACTTGGGAATCGTTGAAGTATATTTGTGAGCTTAATTGTCAAAAGAATGGAATGCATGAAAGAAAAAGGGATGCCTTGAAAAAGATAGATAAAAATATGACTCCAAGGGGAGCCAAGGCACAAAAGAAGAAAAGTGTTGAAATAAACCTTGTGAAAAAGAACAAAGTTGAAAAATTCATACAAGAAGAGAAGCTTTTAGTGTGCATTTCATCATACTCTCTTGTTTGAATATCCTTACCCTTTCTTTCATAAGCCAATACCTAGGCCAAGCTACAAGCTAATAAAGACCTACTTGATTTGTGTTTGCAAAGTAGCTAAGATAGTGGAGAAGAGTGTGCAAGTGAGCTTATACTTGTGTTAGTGTATGACTTGAACTATTATGGCTTTGCATATTTTGGATCTATAATTTGTACACAACACTTGTTTATGACCACACACACACGTTCACTACTTTGTTGGGTACGAAATGTTTAGAGATTGAACTTGTTCCACTGTTAACTTTTCACCGCCGTTCATTATTATGCATGTTAAAATTGTTGAGGCATTAAAGTGAGGACAAATTGCTTTGTTATGAACCTATGAGCCAAACAAAAATATTGTAGTTTTATTTGTTTACTCGAGGTCGAGTAAAGAGTAAATATGGGGGAGTTTGATGTGACTAGAAATAGACACATCTTGGGTGCTTAATTGTCTACGATTTGGTAGGTTTTGATAGATAAATTGATACGTATGCTACCTAATCGTATATTTGTGTAATTATAGGTACAATCGAAGAAAACGAGCTAAAAATGATGTGTAAAGACCAAGAAGAGACATGGACATGACAAGGACTCAAAGTTGATCAAGAAAAGGGCAAAAACGTAATTTTGGAGGTGCCAATCGATCGCCCGGAAGAGGAAATCGATCGCCTATGGACAGAAACATTTGCATCAAAAATTATGGGTCAGCGATCGATCGCGAAGAAGTGGCGATCGATCGCCAAAGTCTACTGGAGCTCGGCGATCGATCGCCACTTTATAGCGATCGATCGCCTCAATGATTTTTCCGAAAAAAAATAATGCAGCGATCGATCACCACATTCAAGGCGATCGATCGCCGAAGAGTCCGAAAATTAGGAAATTAGGTCTTTTACCATGTTTAGAAGATTGTAACCTATTTTATCAACCACCAACCCCCATAACTCGAATTATTCAGTTCTTAGGCATAGTTTTTCATATTTTAGAATTTTTTGGAGCTTTTAGATTAATTTGTTTTCAAGTTTTCTTCAAGAGCAACGAAGAACGGAACCGGAATCGACAAGCCGGAATCGTGATTTATATTAGTAATTTCTTTTCCTTTATTTATTTAATGTTTTCCATTGAATTTTTATTGTTTTTAGATTTAATTATGCTAGGCTAAAACTCTTAGATTCTTGGTTGAAGGGATACCTGCTTTTGGAATTGAACATTTTATGAGAATTTGGTTTGATTGTTGAATTTTATTTCGATTTCAATTCGTTTCTCAGATTTCGAATTCCATGATTGTTGTGTTTGTGTATTAGACCGATCACCTAATATTCAATTGCATAATCGATAGTTTGTTAAGAAACAACTAAGATCAATAATTAACCGGCTGTAGGTGTTATTGAATTCTTAGGAGAAACGGTTGAGTAATCAATTTTAACGGCTGTAGTTTTCATTGATTAGATTTATCGAACTCATTAATTTTGAAAACTATCATTAATTTAATCATTAACGGCTGTAGTGGTGATTAGAGATTTGGTAAGGGTTGAATTGAATGATGTTTTCTCTTTGACTACGAATAAGATGAGTAGGAATTGAATTTCCAATCGATAGATAATTGAAAGTATTTGAATGTTTTGATTTGATGACTAAAAGATAATTTTCCAAAAGTACGGTTACCTGGAAACCAAGAATCGCTTCACTCTCATAAGTTTAAATCATCTTAGTTAATCTCGTTAATTAGTTTAATTTTAGAATTTGCTTAGTAGTAATCATTCCTCCTAAAACCCCCTTGTTACTATTCGCTTTTGGCACAAAATAAATTTACCTTCCCTGTGAGATCGATCCCTACTTCCACTACTACATATTTTTGTCATTAACTGAAGAAGGGTTAATTTGGGCGTACACGATAAACGCGACCAGTGTTCCAACCGTATTTGGATCAGTTCGTCATTGTTTTCATTGACGATATACTCATTTACTCCCGGACCGAAGAAGATCATGTAAGGCACTTGAGGACAGTACTTCAGATCCTTAGGGATCATCAGTTGTATGCAAAGCTCAGCAAGTGCGAGTTCTGGTTGAGCAGTGTAGTGTTCTTGGGTCATATTATATCTAGCAGCGGGATATCTGTAGACCCCATGAAGGTTGAAGCTGTGATGGAGTGGGCTGCACCCACTTTTGTACCCGAGATACAGAGCTTCCTTGGCTTAGCAGGTTATTACCGACGTTTTGTCGAGGGATTTTCTAAGATCGCTAAGCCGCTGACACAGCTGACTCAGAAAAGAGTCCCATTCTTTTGGTCCGAAGCTTGTGAGGAAAGCTTCCAAGAATTGAAGCGTTGTTTGACGACAGCGCCAGTGTTGGTGATTCCTTCTGAGAATAAGAGATTTTCCTTATACACAGATGCATCATTGCAGGGTTTGGGCTGTGTATTGATGCAGGAGAAGCACGTGGTGGCTTATGCTTCAAGGCAGTTGAAGCCTCATGAGACCAGATACCCAGTTCATGATCTGGAACTGGCGGCCATCATTTTCGCCTTGAAGATTTGGCGGCATTATCTCTATGGTACTTCGTTTACCATCTATACGGACCATAAGAGTTTGAAGTTCTTATTCACCCAAGCGGAACTGAATATGAGGCAAAGAAGATGGATGGATGGATTTACTCAAGGATTATGACTGTGAGATTGAGTACCATCCTGGTAAAGCAAATTTGATAGCAGACGCCTTGAGTCGGAAAGTGAAGAGTACTGCTGAGGATGCTATGTGTTTGTCGGCTTTGATGACTTCTTACTGCCATCTGGGCTATGATTTTGTTGTGGACACGTCGCCGGTGCGAGTGTCAACCTTGTTGACTGAGCCAGACATATTTGAAGCTATCAGGAAAGGCCAGAGGTCAGATGATGAGGTTCAAAGATGGTCATCGATAGTACTTCAAGGACAGCCATCAAAGTTCAGAGTGGCAGAAGATGATTCCTTGAGACTGGGCAACCGATGGGTAGTCCCAGATACACCAGAGTTGCGTAGAGGAATATTGGAGCGAGCTCATAGTAGTCGGTTCAGTATCCACCCAGGAGGAAGGAAGATGTATAAGGACCTATGTGGCCAGTTTTGGTGGAGACGGATGAAGCGTGATGTGATCGCTTTTGTTAAGAGATGTTTGATCTGCCAGCAAGTAAAAGCAGAGAGGCAGAGGCCTGGTGGCGAGTTGAAGAGCTTAGAGGTACCCCAATGGAAGTGGGAACACATATCTATGGACTTCGTGACCCACTTGCCAAGGACGGCCTCTGGATTTGATGCGATCTGGGTGATCGTGGATAGGCTAACGAAGGTAGCTCACTTCATCCCCTACTGTATGACTTTCACATACCTGCCCAATTATATGTACGGGATGTAGTGAGGTTGCATGGGGTTCCAGTCTCGATTGTGTCTGACAGAGACCCAAGGTTTACTTCACATTTCTGGGAGGGTCTCCAGGCAGCTTTGGGCACAGAAGTGAGACTGAGTATAGCTTATCACCCTCAGACAGATGGTCAGACAGAGCGTACCATTCAGACGCTCGAAGACATGTTGAGGGCATGTGTTTTGGAGTTTGATACTCCATGGCAGGATGCAGTGCCATTGGTGTTCTCCTATAATAACAGCTATCAGGCGAGCATTCAAATGGCCCCTTTTGAAGCTCTTTACGGACGACGATGTAGGTCAATGCTGTATTGGGAGGACTTGTCTAGTAAATTGGTCGGAGGACCGGATACGATTAAGGATATGGAAGAAAAGATTAAGATGATACGCCAAAAGATGAAAGCGGCCCAGGATAGGCAAGCAGCCTATGCCAATAAGCCACGACGACCGCTAGAATTCCAAGTAGGAGACAGGGTCTTCTTGAAAATCTCACCTTTCAGAGGTGTAGTTCATTTTGGTATGCGCGGGAAGTTGTCTCCGAGGTATGTTGGGCCATATGAGGTATTGCAGCGCATATGCACTTTGGCTTACCATCTGGCCCTACCGCTGTCTTTGTCTGGTATACATGATGTCTTCCATGTCTCTATGTTGAGGAAGTATGAGCCAGATCCGTCTCATGTCTTACAGCCCTCAGAGGTGCAGTTGGACTCAGATGTATCCTACGTTGAACGACCGGTCAGAATTCTGGATCGTGAGGATCGCAGATTACGAAGTAAGATTATACCAATGGTCAAAGTTCAGTGGGATCGTCGGGGTGTTGAGGAGGCTACGTGGGAGACGGAACGGCATATGATGCAGCATTACCCGGAACTATTTTCTGGTATGATTTATGTTTAGTTTCATTTGGGTAAGTGCGTGCGATTTCGAGGACGAATCTTATAAGTAGGGGAGTAATGTGATGCCCCGAAATTAATTATATGCAATTTGGGCATTAATGATGGTTATGTGATTATTTATCATGGTAATTAATTTATGTGATGGGTAATGAAGTACTAGCATGATTTAATTGTATTGATTTGCAATTATGAGGAAAGCATGATTTTAGTGGAAGTTTTATGCATTTTTGTAAATGTTTTTAAAATACCATGTTGGGGTATATAATACATCATGCTAATTGTGGGAGTACAAGTTTAATTAAAAGGTTTTAACCATTTACCCCACCACCTTTACTTCACTTTATCTCTTTACACTCTAAATCCCCAAATCATTTCCCAAAACCCTCATTTTCCCCTTCAATCCCGATTTTGGCTTCAAAGTGGACAAGAAGTTCTTGTAAAAGCTTTATTTTTGTGATTCTTGGTAAGATTTAAGACCTAGGATGTATATATATCATTCCTTGTTGTTCTTGGTTTGAGTTTTGGAATGGTTTTGAAGGGTTTTGAATTGGGTTTGTTTGGGTTGGTATGATTTTTGGTAAGATGTTAGATTTTTGGTGGTTTAATGATGTTTGGTGAAGGTTTAAAGTGTTTTTATGTTTTTGAGTTGTTGGTGTAAATGTTGTTGAGGTTGGTGAAGGTTTTAATGCACAAAAATGGTGAAAATCGCAACATCTGGTTGTGGCGATCGATCGCTACAAATGCAGCGATCGATCGCCGAGAGACAGTGGGCAAAACGAGTGTAGGCGATCGATCGCCTCAAATGACGCGATCGATCGCCAAAGGCCAGTAGCCATTTCGCATAGCAGGCGATCGATCGCCTCAAATGGCGCGATCGATCACCGCAAGGCAAAAAGTGAGGCGATCGATCGCCACTGTTTAAAAAATGGAAAATGATGATTTTTGTTGAATTTTTGGTATTTGGCTATTGTTTAGCTTCTAATATCAATTTGTATGGTTATGTAGAACCATCCCAGGTACCCACAACTTCACGGAGATAAAGTCCTACAACTTCTCCCTTCTTGGAATTAAGGTACGTAAGAAGCGTACGGGCATCGGACGGTAACACACTCCTAAACTATGACTATGCATTGATTGCATAAGTATTTATGATGTCTATGATGATGATTATGATAAGTAAGTTTATGATGATGATGTTATGATAAATGAAGATGATATGACGTTTACGATGACGATTATGATAAGATGATGATGTCTATATGACGATGATGCTTATATGATGATGATGTTTACAAGATGATGTTGCTTATAAGATGACGATGTTTATGATATTATGTTGATGATGTATGTTTAACTATGTTATTTAGAATGGTTGAATCTCCGGTGGTTATTATGGGCAAGCGAGGAAGGTACTTGCCGCTCACATAACTAGCGAGGGGATACATCCGCTAACAAGGCGTAGCGAGGGGTATCATATTCCACTAAGCGAGGAGATACATCCGCTATCAAGGTGTAGCGAGGGGTATCATAATTCGCTTTATGTCGAGCGAGGGGGCCAATTGTGCCGCTGTCATAATAGAACCAGGATAGTCTCATTTCTAATTAACATTGTTGATTAAGAGCATATAAGTGAAGTACGATTTTAATCATTTATGTCAAGAACTAATGATTACATGCATGATTATGAAACAGGGACGACCAAAGAGGGTTAATACGATTAACCAGGAAGTATATGTTACCGATTACTTTCATACATTTATTTATATACCATTACCTTATGATGTTAAGTAACGATGTATATGCTCATGATGAGTTGTTCCTGTATGTACACTTTTGGACTAAAGGACTAAGGCCCAGGTTGAGGCAGTGAGCTATGAGGAGCATGAAAGAAGTTAGGATACAGGATTTTTGGATAGTCTCTACTCTAGGAGTAGTATAATTCTATTGCCTTGACATTCATTTTGAGGATGTAATTAATTAAGTTTGAAATTTCATTTTTGGCCTGTAATCTTATTAACTCAAAGCTACAACCGGTGCCCTAAGAGGTTATAAATGCATGTTTAGTCCCTAATATGTTATTACGATGATGTTAAGGTAGGAAAACCCTACAATTTTAAACAGTAATTTTCAGTGTAGCGATTATGTACCGCAACTGCACGGTGTCAAGTTTTAGTATAATGATATGAAAAGTACGAGTGTCGAACCCACGAGGACTAGGAAATAAGTACCAAACTCAATTAATTTTACTATATTTATCTACGATAACTGGTGTGATTAATTAACTATTTTGACTAATTAACACAATATCAACCCAAACAAGCAATAACGAATAAGATTAGAAATAATAGAGACAATTATCAAGACTTTTGGTTCACCCATGCAATCCCCCACAATTCGTCTATAGTTAAGAATTAAATTCAAACGTTCTAAGGTGACGAGTTTTCCTAATGCAGTTGTTATACCTTGGTCCGATTACAACAAGTTTAATATTAAGATTCAACAAGGCAGTGATCATGCACTTATTTAACACTCAATATTGTATGTCGATTTAAGAAAACTTCTAGCTTTCGATTACTAGATATCTATAGCTATCACACGTGTATTTGACTTCATATCTCGATATCAGTCTGAAATCCACGGTTTAATTTACTATAACGTATCACGATCTCCTATGGTTAATTCAATTGCAATAAATAATCAGTCAAGGATATTAATCCATTGAAAGCATGAACACAACAAATTAAACTCAAAGAATTTGTAAGAATCAATCAAAACATAATTAAAAATTGTGGGTTCAAAACATGGGATCCCCTAAGTCTTGACAACAAACTTAGCCTAGAAACATAATCAAAATCAAATACGAAATTGTGTTTTTCAACATCAAAAGCATAAAGAAATTAAATAGGAACAAACAAAGTTCAGAAATACGTATAAACTAGCGATGTTGGCACGCATCGTCGATCCGTAGTCCTGTCTCTTCCGATGCTTCTCCTCTTCAATGGATTGATAGTATATGGATGGTTGGGGATGAAGGAGAGTGATGGTGGCTGTGATTGTAGGGTCTATTATGAGCCAAGAGTCCCCTTATTTCGTCCAATATCTTCTATATATTATGTTGGAGGAGTTTTGTAGAGTTTGGATACAAAATAGCTTGATAGGAGAAGAAATCTCGATTTTTTTGGGTTTGGCGATCGATCGCGACAATATGCCGATCGATCGCCAAACTATACTGTTATAATTTTTCATAATTTCCGACGCGGCGATCGATCGCTGGTTTTTACCGATCGATCGCGAATGTGCAATGTTTGGTGGCGATCGATCGCTGATTTTTACCGATCGATCAAGACAATAATTTTCAAATTTTTTGCACTTTCGTCCCTTATTTTCCGTGTATGCTCGGTTTGGTCATTTTTCATTCATTATAGCTTATTTCCTCCATTTTTATGCAATTGGACCTAGATTCCTGAAATATACAAATATATACCGAAACGCGTAATATTTTCCATGAATCACTACAAAAACACCATTAATCATATATCAAATTAAGTGTAAAAATGACACGACATATACAAATTCTAACGATGCTCCGTACTAATACCATAGTACTCAACGTTTCGAGCATCTCTCCAAAGACGTCTTGTCGTACGTCATGCAAATAACGCAAAGCCATTACCCGGTCCACCACCAGTAATGCTTACCATAGTTGATTCACAATCAACTCGCAATCGATACTAACTGTTTCCACAACAGTATTGTTCCGAATCTCTACAAGAGATACAATCGATACATTAGTGTTACCACACTAACTATATCCCACAACTCCGGTTAAGTCTCACCATTGCATCCTTATTGCAAGAATTCTCCATTAGAGGTAACAATAACCTGTTAACCCTCTCGTTGGTACTCCCGACCAAGCCGAGCTAAAAGATCCCTTGAGGTATCTCCCACCTCAACTCAAAGACATTATAGTGACTACACGTGTCCACTATAATCTCTCATCGTATCATCATACGATTCACTACACTCGGTTCCAATAAGCAGTATAGTGGCTACAACAAGCTCACTATATCACTGCAACAATAAATCATCATGTCTGGCTAGCAACTCGCAACCTCCTAAGGTTTATATAAAACCTGTCAACGTATCATATGTTCAATCTTGTATACAATAATAAATTATATACATTATTGCCTGAGAAATTGAATAGGGTGCAAATTTTTATTGTTTTGTTATGTTCGAAAAGTATATATACGTATATATGTTTTGTTATGTTCGAAAAGTATATATATGTATATATGTTTTGTTATGTTCGATTGACACACGCTTGCTGAGTGTTTCTCAAATGCTCACCCTTTACCTTCCCTCCCTAGATAAAGTAACACAAAAATCGAAGAAGAAGCACAATATCAATTTGGGGAAGTTGCTACGATTTCTGTTTTCGAGTTTTAATCTGATGCTGTTTTGAGTTTTAGTGTGTTGAGTTTCTACTTCAATAATTTAATGTTTGAGTTGCCATTATTCAGATATTAATTTTCCACTGCTGTATAATTTTTAGAACAGGAAGATTTGTTTATATGAAATAAAGACTATTTCTATTTGAATTTAGTATTACGATGCTTGTTGTTTTTGAATTTTATATTTAGAAACAACGTTTGTCTTATCGGTTCCGGTCTCGAAGCATAGCAAAAGTGGTGGAAAAATCTCTATCAAGCCGACGATAATAGTAATATAAAACAAATGATTAAACAATTAAGTTGGTGAAACCGGAAATCTTACATAACTCAGACCATACATAACAAAGATAATAATTTAATCTATTGCTCAAGAAAACAGAACGAAAATGTTTGTTTGTTCCGTCTCCAAAATCCAATTTATTGTTCCCAATATAATGTCAAAATCAAGGAAGTCTGGGAAATTTGGAGAAGTCAGGCTTCCTGCGTTGCAAGTATGCGTTCTTCCCCTCCGTACCTTCCTCAGTTCCATAAAACAGAAGTGTCCCATCTCCACCAATTTGCTATAATACAAGAAATCACAAGAATTATATTCTGTTACATTAGTTTACATGATCGAATTCTCAAGAAGATCATCCCACTCCCTTTTAAATAAAAATCTTAGCATGTGAATTTGTGGTAAGTGGAAGTACCTGAAGACCAGAATGACCATCATCGACGGCGTTAAGCGCCGATTTGAGAACACGAATCGCCATTGGGCTGTTCCTCATGATCTCTCTGCACCATTTGATTGTCTCCTCTTCCAATTTTTCCAGCTGCAAAACAATATATTAAGTTTCTTGTAATGAATAATGTGTAAAAAGTCATCAAAGGAAAGTTTTTATTACAACGTAGAACTGCACGAAGGCACTTACTGGGACAACTTTATTAACGAGTCCCATTTTATCTGCTTCCGCGGCATTGTAAAATCTTGCCATAAACCACATTTCACGAGCTTTTTTCGGTCCAACCTATTCAGATTCACACCATTAGTTAGAAACGAAGAATCCCGCAAGTTCTTATTGCATTGGTGGAGCCATATTTAGTCCACCGCTTCTATGCAACACATTTCTTGATTTTTTTTCCCACAAAAACCTTTCGATTTTAGCTTGACATTGCAATTTTTCACCCCTAAGTATAAAAGTTTTATTGCAATATCAGAAACTTTCAGGGAGCATTTGAATCGAGGACTTTGAAGCAAATGATTTCAAATCTTTGATTTCAAATCCGTATTTCAAATACATGTCTTAACTAATTCATTTCAAATCCGTATTTCATATCTTTGATTTCAAATCCGTATTCAAATACATGTCTTAACTAATTTATTTAAATATAATGATAATTATGATGGACGTGAAATGCACGGTGTTATTTCATTCTCCCACCGATCAAATGAAATTCATTCATCCCAAAATAACCTCAGAGTTTTGAAACTTACCAAACGATCCATTACAGAAGCACCATAGCCCGCATCAAAGCTTCCCACCTGCATTATGACAATTTTGAGTATAAAATCTTGGATAATTCGCACATATTGAAGATTGATAATCCATAGGAAAATGAAATTACCTTTGGGCCTGTCTGGCCAAAAACAGCATTATCTGCTGCAATTGTCATATCGCAAACCATATGGAGTACATGTCCCCCACCAACGGCGTAGCCAGCAACCATCGCAATCACCGGCTTCGGCAGACGACGAATTTGCACCTGATCATTTCAGAGGTCGTAAGCTTTCAGCAACCAATGCTTGAATTAAAACAGCAAATTTGAATCAAGATTCAAAACTCCTTGCGATTCAAACCTGCAAATCTAGGACATTCAGTCGCCCGAAATGGTCGTAATCAGAGTACCCATTTTTCCCTCGGAAGGATTGATCACCACCGCTGCAAAAAGCTTGTGAGCCCTGTAAAACTTTCCATGTTTCAGAATATGGTCAACCAAAATATTAACTAATCGCTTACGCTAAATCGCATTGGGTTTTTCTGCTTTTTTATACCTTTCCGGTGAAAATAATGACTCCAACGGAGTTATCATCCCTGGCATCATTGAATGCCCGCATGAGCTCCTTCACCGTGTGAGGCCTGAATGCGTTTCTCCTCTCTGGCCTGTTAATTGTTATCTGGATATCACACGAATATACAGAGTTAAAAACACATCCAACCAGGTGATAACTTTAGGAATCAGTAAAATTGATGGCAAATTTCCCCTTTTTGGGCAAAAGTTCACTGAAAATCAAGATTCTAGTATATATATTTAGATAAAAAGTACCTTGGCAATGCCTTCTCCGACGGCTTTTTCGTAGATAATATCAGTAAAAGCCTTCCCGGACTCATCGGGCACCTGTTTCCATTCCGGGATGAAGCCCGGAACTTCTCCGTGCACACGATGATAGGAATCGTTCAATGTTGCGCTGCAGTTCGACATGGAAATGCTCCCGCTTTCTGCAGCTGGAATGAAATGCCCGGAAACGGAGGCCATTCTCCTGTTAACAAGGTCGAGATCCTTCTGTGTCATGCCTGCCATTGTTGGATCCCTGGAGAAATTTGGTTGCCAAATGATTTTAAATTCCAGGGAATTTGGGAAGTGGAGGACTGGAAGTTTGGAGGATGAGTTGTGTTCGGTTCGAAGCGTTGGAAGGTTTATATATAGGTCGAGGAGAAGATAAGATAAGCCTACAATAATTCAGTTGAAACTCCAAAATTGCACATGCCTACTTTTTGTTTGATGAATAAATTAGTTTGTATTTTCTCAAAATTTTATTTTTTGATAAATTTTGATTTGTTTGGTTGAAAAAAAATTTTGAGCTATTTTTACAATTATGGACGTTTTTTTTTATAAATTCCAATTTTATCTGAATTCGAGTATATATCTTCGTAAACCAATTCAATTTGTAAAATTTTAACATCAAGTCATGAGTGCATCATTTTATTGGTTGGAATAAGCTTTTAAGATATTTTCACAAATTACGTAAGTTTTTTGATATGTTTACTGATCCAAAAATTATTATTTGGTCCTCGGTAGGGGGCAAATGCACATTGGCTCTAGGGGGTATTTCTGCCCCTATATTTAAAAAGTCTACATTTTCTTCCCTCAATGAAAATCCTATAATTTTATATTTTAGATATCAATGTTAGATTCATCCATGGTCGTCTCATGAATTCCATCTTATGTGGTATAGAAAAATACGATTTTTAAATCTCTAAGTAAATGCCTAACACTTTTAAAAATCATAAAATAACATTTATATTGGATCTATGTATTTTTTATTATTATTGTTTGAATGTAATACATAAATATTGAAATGCGACTACTTGGTTTAACATAACCAAAAAACTATTTGCTAATTAAATTAATATGAATATCAGTATAATTTACCCTTCAACTTGTCTCAATTATTCGTTGTCTGGTTCCCGTATTCCATTGTTGAACACATTTTTATATTCCATGGCAGTCAATATTGGCGTTGCCTTTTATTCATTCCTTATTATGACATTTCTTTACAAAAACAAAACCAAACAAAAATCATGCTGGTTTAATGTTTTCTTCACTAAAATAAATTATCCATTCAAAAATGGCGATTGACTAAATTAATTTCATGAATTTTCTGTCATGAAGTGAAATTTAGGTCACGCTTCATGGTGCATCGGGCTTTAAGAGTGTTTTTGTATGATCGAGTGTTTTTGTATGATCGAACGCTTACCGATTTACTATAACTATAATTAAGGGTAATGTCGCAACATCAATCTTTTCAACTATACACTGGCACAAGCGCCACGTGTTCGACCGATCACAAAGCATAGGCAATTGTTGAACCCCAACAATCCCCCCTCAATAATTGCAATCTCTGCAACTCATGGGAATCGAACATGCGACATTGACTCTGATACCAATTGCAGGATAGAACGCTTACCGTTTTACCAATAATTATAGTTAAGGGTAATGTCACAACATCAATCTTTTCAACCATACAATGGCACAAGCGTCACGTGTTCGACCAATCACAAAGCAGATACAATTGTTGAACCATGTAATTATTTACAATTACTTATTCAAATTACTTCTATGTTGCTTTTGCTTAAAGTTGAAAATGCTTTTAATTAAAAACTTTGAGTGTTTGATATTAAAATAAAAAACAGATTGATGAATTTCAAAATATTACAGGCTTGTCACCACACTAGTAAAACAGTGAACAATATCTCATGACATATTTTTCTGCTTCTACTTTTACCTACTTATCACTCAAAATTTTATTTTTGGGTCTGAAAAACAGATGAACAATTTTGAGAAACAATCGCAAATACCTAGTAAACATTAATTGTTGCATGCATTTTCAATGTTTTTAAAAATAAAATCGGAGAGTCAAGTAGAAGGTAAGTTGACCCTTGGAAGTAGTCTAGAGCCATATTCCAAATTATACGGTTGTGTTACATTGTCTTCTCATCCAAAAACCAAGTTATAGGGAGATTGAAGAATTTATTATTTATTTTTAAACACTCCTTCACTTATACGCTAGCTTGTTCATATTTTCAGGAGACTCATCAAATAGATATTTTAAGTGGATGGGGTTGTTGATCATTATTTTTGAACTCAGGACATTGACGATAGTCAAAGGCTCTGATACATATTGAATTGTTATCACATTTAAATGTCCGAGCTTGTAGAGATATTGAATAATTTATAATTTATTCTCTAACGTCTTTTTACAGAACTCTTATAAAACAAAAACGAAATTAAGTTTTTAATCTTAATAGCATGTATATGATCACATTGGCTCGCACACATACGACAAACGAGGCCAAGCGAATTTTACATTAATCTTATATATAATTAATAGGTGTAATATCTTTATCAGTTTAGTTTCTGAAAAATTAACTTTTATTTAGCAAATTACTAGTAAGATCATAACACGCATTTTATAATTTTAACATTAGTTCAGATATTATAACTACTACTGTTAACTTCTTTTATTTTAAATGCTTTTGAAAAAGATATTTGACCTTTTAAAATGTAATATGAAATCATAAATAACAATTAACCTACTTCAATAGTGAGAAAAGAGCTTCACGACTTTATCGGGATAGATAAGAGTTCATGCCTATTTTGGACAGACTCGAGTACGAGTCGTGCTTAGCACAAAAAATTGATTTAAGCCTATCTCCTACTCAAAAAAAAAAAAATAGTGAGAAAATATTATTATATATATATATCATCCTGTGAAGATTGAAATCTATGATCTATCACATATAAGTAATTGTAACTGTAGATAGAGACCAAAACATATTTTGTTAATCCTTCAAACTTTTAATTTGATTGGTCAATTTCTTTAATTTAATACTAAAATCATAATAAAAAACTCCTTATCCAAAAAAACATATGTATTTTTTCAATTTTATTTTAAAATACATTTTATAACTTTTACCGAAGAATAAAAATTTCAAAATACCCTTGATACCATTATTTTAGAAAGTAATTAAATTTTAACATGGAATTTCTAATTAACTTAATGATATGTTAGTAAAATAATTAGATAAATAATGAATAATATCTTTACATGAAAAATTAAATTTATCATGTAAAATAATTACTGAGTTAATATATGATCTAAGGCCATAATTCGAACATCTTTAGTGCTCTCTTATAATATGTTTTCTTACCAAGAAAATGTAGCTAGTCATTATTATTTAATATATGATCTAATATTGAGGATGGATTAAAATGGTAAAATAAAAAGAAAAATAGAAAAAAATTAAGAAATTTCCTTACTTTTAATGATTTAATTTATGAGGAAATTACAAGAAGGTACAACTTTTTAAAACATCTTTCAACTAAATCACCCAAAAAAATCTTCTTTCAACTAAATATATCTTTTAAAAAATTTATTTCAAATAAGTCCAATTTATCCAACCCTAATATAATTAGTCCATTAAGATGATTAAAATACCCTTGCTCTACACCTTCATCCCCAAGCCTTTGCCTACTTTCCACCATCGCGTTGCCCTCTGAAGCTTCTGATTTGTTTCTGATTTTTGTTCCGCAATTCTGCAAAGGATTCTTCGAACAAATTGAGATAATTTCATTTGGAATCACTTTATTAGGTTGTGTTGTGTGATCGTATTTACAATTTGTGTTGTGATTGTTGTTGATTCCTTGTTCCCTCTCAGTGAATTGTTTCTAATGCTCTGGGTGTTTGCTTGAATTCTGTTTTAGCGACTAACTTCTGATCGAATTTCAGTTGTTCTAGCCTCGCGTTCTTCGATCGTGATTTTCTAAAATCATTGAATTATTTTTCGTTGAATTTTGGATTAATTTTCTTAAGTTGAACGCTCAATTTTGGGGCAGAAAACGTGAACCTAAAAAAATTGAGGAAATTATTAATTTATCCTCATTCTCGTTGTTTTGAATTTCTTTCCAATTCGTGCATTCGGTTTGCATTCCTTGCTTATATTGTTGAATCGATCATTTGATACAAGAACGATTTGGTGGTACAATCGCTTTATTTGATTTTGTTTATTTAATTTTTACATGCACCGACTGAATCTGTCGGTGCATGTAATTTCATGCACCAATCGAGTCTATCGATGCATGTAAATTACATGCACCGATAGTCTCATATGCATGCATTGAGGTAGTTTTTTTTCCTGCGGTGGACTTGTTACCATCTGTGTCTATCGGTGCATGTGATTTACATGCACCGATAGAAACATATGAGATAGTTTAATATGCATAATCTATCGGTGCATGTGATTTACATGCACCGGTAGAGATAACATCGGTAGAGTCTATCGATGCATCTAAATCACATGCACAGATAGACTCAAATGCATGCGTTGAGGTTGTTTTTTTTTTCCTGCAATGGACTTGTATCATCTGTGTCTATCGGTGCATGTGATTTACATGCACCGATAGAAACATATGAGACAGTTTAATATGCATAATCTATTGGTGCATATTACTCATGCGATGCATGTAAAATTGAGTAATGAGATGCATGTAAAATTACTAATGCGGTGCATGTAAAATTACTCATGTGGTGCATGTAAAATTACTCATGCGTTGCATGTAAAATTGAGCGGTGCATGTTAAAATCAACTAATGTGGTGCATGTTAAAATCGACAGTGCATGTAAAATTACTAGTATTGTTCATGTAAAATTGAGCGGTGCATATAAAAATTGACTCATGCGGTGCATGTAAAATTACTCACTCGGTGCATGTGAAAATGAGTCATGCGGTGCATGTAAAATTACTCACTCGGTGCATGTGAAAATGAGTCATGCGGTGCATGTAAATTATTCTTGCGGTGCATGTAAAAATTAATTATGCAGTGTAGCGTGTTTTCATAAGTGGGGTTAGTTTGGTCATTGTATTCAAAAATGGACTTAGTTGAAAGAACTTTTTATTGGGTAACTGGGCCGAAAAACCTTTTACCTAATGATACCAGCCCGAAATTTTCCCTTAATTTATTTCATATACAGTCACTTAAATTTCAGAGTCAAAAAAATTTAAAAGACTGCCAATTTTGACCCAAACAAATTCAAACAAAGCCTACAATAATTAAAGAATTTATGGTCATTATTTCTAACCCATTATCCCATTTTGGCCGCCACTCCGCCTTTCCTCGACGCTTCCTATCCCCGATAAATACTTATACATATTTGGTTTATGTCTCACTTATTCACCAACTCAATATTAAAAGTACAATACTATTTAAATAAAAATACATAAATTAAAATACTATAAGATCGAACGCTTACCATTTTATCAATAACTATAGTTAAAGATAATAACACAACATCAATCTTTTCAATCATACACTGTCACAAGCGACATGTGTTCGCTCGATCACAAAGCCGAGACAATTGTTAAACCCCAACAATCCATCCCCCAATAATTGCACTCTCTGCAACTCATAGGAATCGAATACGCGACCTTGACTCTGATACCAATTGTAGAAGCGAGTGCTTACCACTTTACTAATAACTATAGTTAAGTATACTGACGCAACATCAATCTTTTCATCCATACACTGACAGAAGCACCATGTGTTCGATTGATCACAAAACAGAGACAATAGTTGAACCCCAACAAATACCAACCATTTTAGACCAATCACACTGAGTTGGACTATAAATGATGCACAAACTGGTTAATACAAGTATTTTCTCTCATCCCATAATACAACTCCATTAATTAGAATTAACAAATAAATATACAAAATAGCATAAAGTAAACTTGGATTTTATGTATTTGTAATATAAAACAAATTATTCATTTGTCATATTTATCCATTATATATGAATTTCAATGGGCTCTAATAGCGAAATATTACACTAGCTTATTTAAATTTAAATTACAAGGTTTGAATTTGAACCTTTAAACAGTCACTAGATGCCACCATATTACTTAGTTGTACAATAATATTATTATTTTTAGGTTGAATTATTTTTACAATAATTCGATGCAGTTATGAATAAATAAGAATCTGACTAAGTGTTTTGATTGCTTAAAAGTACTTTATCTGCTTTTTAGATAAAAAAAAAGACAGATTTTGGGTGTTTGATTTAATTGTTTCTGATATTGCTTCTCTAAAAAACAGCACGTAAAAGCAAAAACAGATAAACAAGTCATGAGATGTTTTGACAGCTTTAACTTATTGATGTCATATGACATATTGATTTCTCGGGTAAAATCCATTTATGAAGACACAAACCCTAAAATTGCCGAGCAGAAGCTATACCGAAGAGATGCTTGTCGAACCCAGGATACTGATCAGCATATTCTCGAGCATCCTTTGCCCTCCTCGGGATTTTGGTCAAAGAGTAGCGGAAGACCCGGTCATAACTAAAACTGATTAACCGGCGGAGATGGAACGTGCTTTAATGGAGCGGATTTCTCGGACACGTTTGGCTCCCATCAAGCCACGATCAAAGGACATCATATGGCTGGTTTTCCGCGAGTTAATTACTAAGGGCAGTCCTATAAATACCCTCAAATAACTTCATAAAAGGGTTGGAATTTTTCTGGGCAAAAGACTCCGAGGAGAGCAAGCTTGAGTCTGTTCGGTCTTTTTTATAATTTCTACAACGTTAGTTGTGTAAGTCATTGAATAACTTTCTTGTGTCCAGATCCTCTTGTAAATCAGTAATATTTATAGTGGAACCTTATACTGGACTGGGTCCCGTGGTTTTTCTCTCAATTTGAGGGTTTTCCACGTAAAAAATCTTGGTGTATTCCTTTTATTTTTCGTACACATTTATTTCTACCAAACACGTAAAATAACGGATCACATCATTGGCGCCGTCTGTGGGAAAATTTGATCTAAGGCGTTGAAGTAGGACGAATTTTCTAAACAAAAAATAAATCAAAGGGCGAGATGGCCAGAGGTAAAGGCAGGGGGCAAGCTTCCAGGGGAAACGGATCCAATTCTCACCCATACATGTTCCTCAGTCATTTCCTGTTGGGGGAATTCCCATGGAGCATTTGACGGAAATGATAACCAAAACTGTGGGAGAGATTATGAAGCAATTTATGGCCCCCCCCCAGGAACAAGAAAATGTACAAGACGAAGAGGGGGAAGAATTGGCTTCTCGGCAAGAACCTGAAAGAGAACCTGAAAGAGAGCCTGAAAGAGAACCTGAAAAAGAGCCTAAGGAAGTTAGACCTGTTTCTAATCATTTGAACGAAGAAGCTGACAAAGCTTTAAATCGCCAAATGGAAGAGCTGAAAAATGAGCTGCAGCAGATGCGTAATAGGATGGAAGGACGTCTGTATCCTCCGCAGAGGAGTACTCCATTTGCCTCCCATGTGGTTGATGATCCTTTGCCCCCAAATTTCAGGGCTTTAAATGTGGGAAATTACGATGGTGGTACAGATCCCGAAGAATATCTGTCTCGATTTGAAAACGCTTCGCTTCTTCATCAACTTACGGATGGAGTGAAATGTCGGGTTTTCCTGACCACATTATCGGGAGCAGCACAAGCATGGTTTAATCAGTTGCCAGCAAGAATCATAGACTCCTTCCCGAAGTTTAGTTCTCTATTTTTGCACCAGTTTGCAAGCAGCCGGAGTTGCAAAAGAACAGCTCTTAGTCTATTCGGGATTAAGCAAGCGGAGAAGGAATCTCTTCGAGATTTTCTGAAAAGATTTAGTCATGCATGTCTTGACATTCCGCATGTCACCTCGGAAATACTAATCAGCGCGTTCACTCAAGGATTAAAAGAAGGAGACTTATTTCGATCTTTGGCAAAAAAGCCACCTTCTGATTATGATGAATTGTTGGGAAGAGCTTCTAAATACATTAACCTGGAAGAAGCCCAGAGGATGAAGCAAAGAAGAGATGGCAAAACTGGGGAAGAGGTAAACAGAAAGAATAAACCGGTGGAGCCAGTCAAGAGAAGTTTTGACCAATTTCTACCGATGAGACCCCATCGGGAAGTAGCAATGAATCAGAGTATGCCGAAGAGAGGACGGGGTGGACCTCATAGGGGGGGACCTTTCCGAGGAACAATGATCCGAGGAGGGTCCTTCCGAGGAAGAGGATATCGAGGAGGGGGGTTTCGAGGTGGAAGATCTAACGAGTCTGGTGGAGGGCGAGGGTTTAACGAGGAGTTCAAAGACAATAATTTCACTCCTAGAATCAATATAAATCCTGGAAGAGGAGCACCGCAGCCAGTCCCTTGGTCAACTCGAGGAGAAAGAGTAGAGGGAGAAGAGGAAACCTTGAACAATATTCCTAATCGGGGAACTATACACATGATAGCTGGAGGAACGTCGGGAGGAGATTCGAACAGAGCAAGAAGGAATCACGCCCGGAGGCTTCAAGTGCTATCTGTTGACCCCACTCAAGCACATGAGGGTCCGTCTATATCTTTTGGGCCCGCAGATCTGCAAGGAGTTCATTTTCCTCATGATGATGCATTGGTTATCTCTGCCACAGTGGCTAATTATAATGTGCAGAGGATTTTCGTGGACACAGGAAGCTCGGCGGATGTACTTTTTCTTGGTACGTTAAGCCAAATGAACTTAGGAAGCTTACCTATATCGAAAGTGAATACGTCCTTGCACGGGTTTGCAGGGGAAGTCATAAACCCGATAGGGCAAGTGTCTCTGCCAGTTACAATTGGTGAAGCATCAAGGATCAAAACAAAGATGATAAATTTCCTCATTGTGGATGCACCATCTTCTTATAATATAATATTGGGGAGACCAGCCCTAGCTGCTTTTGAAGCCGTTGCCTCCACCTATCATTTAATCATGAAATTTCCAGTAGGCGAGGAGGTGGGGCAAGTAAGGGGTGATCAAAGCTCGTCTCGGAAGTGTTATGTGCAAGAGTTAAAGCAAGAAAAAGAGCAGAATAACGAAGGAAAAGAACGAAGGGGAAATGAAAAGAGGAAACGGGGCGAGGAAGAACGAATAACACCCGAAGAGGAGTTCCTCAACATCGAACTGGGTCACCCTACTCGAGTTACTAGGGTAGGATCCCAGCTTGATCCAGAATTACGAGAAAAAGTGATTAATTGTTTGAATCAGCATGTGGATGTATTTGCATGGAGCACATCTGATTTAAAGGGAGTTAAGCCTGAGATTGCCGAACACCGCCTCAATGTAGACCCTAATGTTCGAGTAATAAGGCAAAAGAGAAGGCATTTTGGACCAGAAAAAGACGCTGTCATTGCCAAGCAGGTGGAAGAGTTGTTAAAAGCAGGCCACATTCGTGAGATCGGCTTCCCTACATGGTTGTCGAATGTAGTGTTGGTACCTAAAGCTGGTGATAAATGGAGAATGTGTGTGGATTTCAGGGATGTGAATAAGGCATGTCCCAAGGATTGTTATCCCTTGCCCAGGATCGATCAGCTTGTAGATTCTACTGCTGGACACGAGCTGTTGTGTCTCATGGATGCCTATCAGGGATATCATCAGATCCCTTTGGCACAGGAAGATCAATCAAAAGTAAGTTTTGTAACAGCAGGGGGAACTTTTTGTTATGTGGTAATGCCTTTTGGATTGAAAAATGCTGGGGCTACCTATCAAAGGTTGATGGATAAAATGTTTAAAGAACAAATTGGTCGGAACGTGGAAGTGTATGTGGATGATGTCCTGATCAAAAGCCGAAAAGCCAAGGACTTGGTCAAAGATATGGAAGAAGTTTTCAACACTTTACGAAAATTTGGCATGAAATTGAATCCCGCAAAATGTACTTTCGGTATTCGTAGGGGCAAATTTCTAGGATACATGGTTACAGAAAGAGGTGTTGAAGCTAACCCGGAGAAAATCCAAGCCATACGAGAAATGAATCCTCCGAGGACGTTGAATGAAGTGCAGAGATTGGCAGGAAGAATAGCGGCATTAAGCCGATTTATATCCCGATCAGCCGATAGAAGCTTGCCTTTCTTCAAAGCATTAAGGCAGGGAGTCAAGTTCGAGTGGAATGACCAGTGCCAAAAGGCCTTCGAGGATTTGAAGGATTATTTGGCTCAGCTACCATTAATAAATAAGCCTGAGCCCAAAGAAACACTTCTCGTGTATTTATCGGTGGCAGAAGAAGTCATTAGTTCCGTGCTAATCAGAGAAAAATCAGGACAACAGCAGCCTGTATATTATGTCAGCCGAGCCCTGCAAGGAGCCGAGCAGCGATACCCGAAAATTGAAAAGTTGGCCTTAGCTCTGGTCACCACAGCGAGAAGACTTAGGCCATACTTCCTGTCTCACCCTATCGTGGTAGTAACAAACACTCCTTTGGGTAGGCTTTTATCCAAATCCGAAGTATCAGGGAGGATGGTAAAATGGGCCACAGAGCTGAGCGAGTTTGAGGTCACTTATCAACCCCGAACTACAATTAAAGCACAAGCTCTGTCAGATTTTCTGGTAGAAGTCACCCATACCTCGGAAGAAAAAGAGTGGAGTTTGTTTGTGGATGGATCATCTACTCGATTGGGAAGTGGAGCAGGTGTCATACTCATTAGTCCTGAAGGGGAGGAAGTCAGGGTTGCCGTCCAGTTTGGATTCTTATCCTCAAACAATGAAGCTGAATTTGAAGCTATCATTTCAGGTCTCCAAATAGCATTGGACGCTGGAGCCATGAAGATAAAAGCTTTTATGGACTCGATGCTAGTCGTTCATCAAGTGAAGGGGATATATAAGGTGAAAGAAGAAAAACTTCGGAAGTATGTAGAAAAGGTGCGGGCGATGATAGCTCAATTTCAAGAAGTGGAATTGATGCAAATACCAAGGGATGAGAATACCCGTGCTGATGAATTAGCAAAGCTGGCTAGTTCAGTACACGAATGGAAGAACAGGAATGTGCTCGTGCAAGAGCTCTTAATTTCTCATATATCCGTCAATAGCATCCTGAGTATGGAGCCATATATTATATCCGATTGGCGAGAGCATCTTATTAATTTCTTGAAAACAAAGGTTATGCCTTCTGACCCAAAGGAAGCTGCTAAGGTTAAAAGAATGGGGAACCGATTTGTGTTGATAGAAGGCAAGTTGTTCAAAAAAGGATTCTCAATTCCTTTCTTACAATGTGCCTCGAAGGAAGAAGGGGAGCATTTATTAAAAGAGATTCATGAAGGATGTTGCGGAAATCATATAGGAACTAACATGTTATATCAGAAATCTATTCGAGCTGGGTATTATTGGCCGACGATGAGGGAAGATGCTGAAGAAGTTGTGAAGAAATGCATTAATTGCCAAAGGCACGCAAATTTATCCCATGTACCTGCGGAAATTCTTAATAGTAGCATCATTTCCTGCCCCTTTGACCAATGGGGAATGGATATTGTTGGGCCATTTCCTCCTGCTACAGGGCAGAGAAAATTTCTCCTGGTAGCCGTCGAGTACTTCACTAAGTGGGTAGAAGCCGAACCATTGGCTAAAATAACTGAGGAGGAAGTCATCAGATTTTTATGGAGAAATGTAGTATGCCGCTTCGGAATACCTCGAAGAATAATTTCCGATAACGGAAGACAATTCCAGGGAGGAAGAATACAAGAATGGTGCAAAGATATGAAAATTAAACAAGTCTTCACTTCAGTCGCTTATCCTCAAGCAAATGGGCAGGCGGAAGTGATTAATCGAATTTTATTGCACGGGATCAAAACAAGACTAGAAGGGGCTCGAGGGGAGTGGGTAAACGAATTACCCGGGGTCTTATGGGCCTATAGAACGACTCCTCGGGTATCTACGGGAGAGACTCCATATAGCTTAGTATATGGATCTGAGGCCCTCATTCCAGTAGAAATTGGAGTTGAATCTCTTCGAGTACAGAGCTATGATCCCGACCAGAATGAAGAAAAAAGGAAGTTAGAGTTAGACGGGGTTATGGAATTGAGAGAGAAGGCCTTGGCTAAAGTAGAATTGTATAAGGTAAGGGTGACCAATGCTTACAATCGGAGGGTTCGCCCGAGGGCTTTTCAAGTGGGAGATCTGGTGCTGCGAAGAGTAAATCCCGCGGGGGAGGTAAAGAAGTTAGCCCCCAAATGGGAGGGTCCTTATAAGATAAAAGGGGTGATTGGGAGAGGAGCCTACAGGCTGGAAGATCGCGAAGGTCGGGAACTGGTGAGACCTTGGAACATTCATAATTTAAGAAAGTACTTTGTGTAATCTTTCAATTATCGTTACTATTCCCATATGTATTTCTGAAATAAATAAATTTCCTGTTATCGATCAATGTTCGGGTTAATCGTTGGATCGGGATGTTTGGTCAACGTTTAAACTTGAAAATACCATCGTTTACTCGTTGGATCGGGATGTTTGGTCAACGTTTAAACTTGAAAATACCATCGTTTACTCGTTGGATCGGGATGTTTGGTCAACGTTTAAACTTGAAAACACCAAGTGATTGTGCTCGGGGTAGCGAGCTTATGTTGTTATAGTCCATTGTTGGCAGGTTAAATACAGGATCGGGAAGTTTGGTCTGTATTTGAACCTAAAATGGGACTAAGTGATTGTGCTCGGGGTAGCGAGCTTATGTTGTTATAGTCCATTGTTGGCAGGTTAAATACAGGATCGGGAAGTTTGGTCTGTATTTGAACCTAAAATGGGACTAAGTGATTGTGCTCGGGGTAGCGAGCTTATGTTGTTATAGTCCATTGTTGGCAGGTTAAATACAGGATCGGGAAGTTTGGTCTGTATTTGAACCTAAAATGGGACTAAGTGATTGTGCTCGGGGTAGCGAGCAGTGTTCGGGTTTATCGTTGGATCGGGATGTTTGGTCAACGTTTAAACTTGAAAATACCATCGTTTACTCGTTGGATCGGGATGTTTGGTCAACGTTTAAACTTGAAAATACCATCGTTTACTCGTTGGATCGGGATGTTTGGTCAACGTTTAAACTTGAAAATACCATCGTTTACTCGTTGGATCGGGATGTTTGGTCAACGTTTAAACTTGAAAATACCATCGTTTACTCGTTGGATCGGGATGTTTGGTCAACGTTTAAACTTGAAAACACCAAGTGATTGTGCTCGGGGTAGCGAGCTTATGTTGTTATAGTCCATTGTTGGCAGGTTAAATACAGGATCGGGAAGTTTGGTCTGTATTTGAACCTAAAATGGGACTAAGTGATTGTGCTCGGGGTAGCGAGCTTATGTTGTTATAGTCCATTGTTGGCAGGTTAAATACAGGATCGGGAAGTTTGGTCTGTATTTGAACCTAAAATGGGACTAAGTGATTGTGCTCGGGGTAGCGAGCTTATGTTGTTATAGTCCATTGTTGGCAGGTTAAATACAGGATCGGGAAGTTTGGTCTGTATTTGAACCTAAAATGGGACTAAGTGATTGTGCTCGGGGTAGCGAGCAGTGTTCGGGTTTATCGTTGGATCGGGATGTTTGGTCAACGTTTAAACTTGAAAATACCATCGTTTACTCGTTGGATCGGGATGTTTGGTCAACGTTTAAACTTGAAAATACCATCGTTTACTCGTTGGATCGGGATGTTTGGTCAACGTTTAAACTTGAAAATACCATCGTTTACTCGTTGGATCGGGATGTTTGGTCAACGTTTAAACTTGAAAACACTAAGTGATTGTGCTCGGGGTAGCGAGCAGTGTTCAGGTTTATCGTTGGATCGAGATGTTTGGTCAACGTTTAACTTGAAATTACCATGTTATTGTGCTCGGTTTTGCGAGCTTATGTTCGGTTTAATCGTTGGATCGAGATGTTGGGTCAACGTTTAACTTGAAATTACCATGTTATTGTGCTCGGGTTTGCGAGCTTATGTTCGGTTTAATCGTTGGCTCGGGATGTCTTTTCCCCGAGTTCTGTTATATTCATTACTTTGAGGTGTGTTCTAAAAAGTTTGCTTGTTGGAGAGACTAGTTTGCACAAGAGTGTAAGAAGACAGGGAAACTCATAATATCATAGTCCAAAGATTACAACTTTAAAACAAAAAGAGTACATTCCTAAATTTACAACTGGAGGAATTCATCTGGAACGGTATTCAGGGCCTCATCAACATTTATAAAATCTGTTGAAGTTCCTTCAGGAGGATAGCCAGCGGCTTTAAATTGACGAACAGACGCTTCAAAGCCATAGTTAAGGAACTTAGCAGCGCGTTCGCCCAGAATATCACCATACTCCTCAGACTTCATAAACTCTTCCTTTTTGATGAGCCAGGATTCCTCGATCTGAGTAGCCCGAGATATTTTCTCCTGATCAAGTTGTTCAGAAAGGGCTTTGTTCTCTTCAGCTCGCAGTGATCTCTCTTGTGAAAGTTGTTCTAAGAGGGATTTATTCTCTTCAGTCACGGACCTGAATTGCCCGGATAAAGTGGTGTTAGCCTCCTCAAAGTCGGCTAATTTACCATGCGCTTCCTCGAGAGCTGCCACTGCCTTATCTCGAGTAACAACAGCAGCAGAGTATCGCTCTTCCAATAACTTTATGGATTTCTTCATCTCCTCACCAATACCTTCTAGCTGTTTAAGATGTTTCTGATTCTCCCCATCTGAGGATCGCATGGATTGGAAGCGAGTCATAATCTCACCAGCCATCAGATTGGTCTGCAAGCAAATAAACGAAGTTAATATACCGAAGACCGAAACGTTTATCAGATGGAAATAGATATAAGGTACCTGAGTGAGGGACGTGGAAAAGTCATTTATCAAATTGCTGAAGGCCAATCCTCCCAGGTATTTGCGGTCGGGAGAATTGGCCCAATTGCAAATAATAGAATGGGAAATTTTGGGGTCCGGTTTTCTCAGAATCGGGACGTTGGGGGGATAAATCCAATCAGGTATGTGGTATCTGGAGGTTGGGCGAGAAGAGCTAGAACCACCAGGAGCAGGTTGAGAAGTAGCCCGAGTTGGAAGAGATGGATTAGCTCGGTGGGTAAGGGAGATTCGGGGGGGAGTTTTCTTGGCAGGAGGAAGTTTAGATGAAGAACCTGGGCCCTCGGGGGCCGCCCTCTTCAGTGATCGAGGAATCAAGGCCTCCGTCTCCGGTATTTCAATCACCTCTTCGGGGGGAGCATGTGTAATAGAAGGGGGAGGATTTGTTTCAGTAGTCGGTTTGGTAGCCTTCTCTGGTGCGGCAATTTTCTTCAGGCTAGCAGCAATCTTGGCTTTCAGCATCTTGTTTTCTGCAAGAGAGAAACATCATAGCAATTATTCAAGCATGTTATTACAAAATATGCAAACAAAGCAAGATGCTCGGTAAATACTCACCGAGGGGCATTTTTAGGGAAACACCCTTAGGACTAAGCTGGAACAAGTACAGCAGTCCGTCGTCAATCAGCTCCCCAAGGTTAAAACACTGATCGCCAAGCTTACGACGAACCGATAGATATGTTTCTCCCTCAAGTAGCCCCTTGATTGACTTGCCCTTCGGTAAGTTTTCTTTCCACTCCATGGGACAGTCCCAAGGTTGGAGTGGGCGAGCAAAAAAGAAAAATCTTTTCCAATTTTTTATGGAAGAGGGGTAATTTTTAAGAAAACCCATCCCTGTTCGGGAAGAAAAATAAAAAAGTCCGATATCTTTTCGGTTTAATTGAAAGAAGCAATGAAAGAGTTCGGGGGTCGGGGAAAAGCCAAGAAAGGATAGGACTATGTAGAAACCCGCTAACAATCGGTAACTGTTGGGGAACAACTGACTTAGAGAAATGGCAAAGTAGGAGGCAACATCTACAAAGAAAGAAGGGATAGGAAAGCGAAGTCCCCCTCGAAGTTGGTCTAAGTAGAAGGGAAAATAACCCATGGGAGGCAGGTGGGGGCGAGATCCGGGAGGGGGAACAATAATAGATGTCCCCTCTGAAATCCCCCATTTAGTTTGGATACTGGATATGTGCCGTTGCGATTTAATCCCTGATTCAAATATCTCAAACCAAGGAACGCGGGCTTTTATCAGATCCTGCTCTGTCGCAGCCTGAAGCTCTTCTCCACGAGCGTCAGGGGTTGTCGACGAGCTGGAAGTCTCCTCACTATCAGAGGAAGAAGAGTGTCGAGGAGAGGGACCCAGGATACCCTCTTCCTCGAACATATCTATAGTCTTCGAAATATCGTCAGAAGAAGACATACTCGATGAATGGAAAGAAAATAAGTATGGATGAAAAGATTGGTCGGACGTCTGAAATGCTAGCTCGGAAGCAAACTGCAGTAAAGTAAGTTAAATCCGCAAAATGAACGAGTATTTATAGTGGGGTGCCACTGGAACAGTCGTTAAATCAGCACCGTTCAAATAAAAACCCATGAACGGTTATAGATGTGCTTTGGGAAACGAAACGTCGCGAGATTTTTGAAATTTTCAGGCGGGAAAATTAGGCGGTTAAAATATCCCGAGCATGTCAGGATTTTACCCGAAGACAATAAACCA
The DNA here is from genome assembly GCA_907163345.1 of Haberlea rhodopensis. Taxonomy (NCBI): domain Eukaryota; kingdom Viridiplantae; phylum Streptophyta; class Magnoliopsida; order Lamiales; family Gesneriaceae; genus Haberlea; species Haberlea rhodopensis. Next base: position 10,724,903 of record CAJQUN010000016.1, read on the forward strand.
AGATTTCACTACTCTCATCTTGCTTTACTTTGGGGGGGGTGAGGTGATGTCATATGACATATTGATTTCTCGGGTAAAATCCATTTATGAAGACACAAACCCTAAAATTGCCGAGCAGAAGCTATACCGAAGAGATGCTTGTCGAACCCAGGATACTGATCAGCATATTCTCGAGCATCCTTTGCCCTCCTCGGGATTTTGGTCAAAGAGTAGCGGAAGACCCGGTCATAACTAAAACTGATTAACCGGCGGAGATGGAACGTGCTTTAATGGAGCGGATTTCTCGGACACGTTTGGCTCCCATCAAGCCACGATCAAAGGACATCATATGGCTGGTTTTCCGCGAGTTAATTACTAAGGGCAGTCCTATAAATACCCTCAAATAACTTCATAAAAGGGTTGGAATTTTTCTGGGCAAAAGACTCCGAGGAGAGCAAGCTTGAGTCTGTTCGGTCTTTTTTATAATTTCTACAACGTTAGTTGTGTAAGTCATTGAATAACTTTCTTGTGTCCAGATCCTCTTGTAAATCAGTAATATTTATAGTGGAACCTTATACTGGACTGGGTCCCGTGGTTTTTCTCTCAATTTGAGGGTTTTCCACGTAAAAAATCTTGGTGTATTCCTTTTATTTTTCGTACACATTTATTTCTACCAAACACGTAAAATAACGGATCACATCACTTATGTATTGACAATTTTGTAAAAAAATAAAGTTCATCACAATGCTTTTTTTTAAAGAAAATTTTAATAGTAAACACTTAATTTATTTTGCTTAAAACAAGAAATGCTTTGAATAAACAATCAAAAACACACTTTTAAGTGTTCACATGAGTGATAAAACTCGTGTAACCCTGGAAAAAAATATAACACCTACTCTCGTAAATATTGCAAAAATGGAAGAAATTAAGGGGCCGACAAACCACTCCCGGCCTCACAAAAGACCCAAAAAGAGAGAAAAAAGGGGGGGAAAACTAGTATAAAACTAAAAATTGTGATCTCTATAAGTTAACTATATAGTTAGCAAGAATCATCATTTCCCTGATTAATATTATTTCTAGCTGGCTCTCCAATTTGCAAACAATTCACCGGAGGAGTTGTGGGAGACAAGAGCTTTCCGAAAGCCTGCCAACAATAAGGATCATACATGTGATATCTTCGTTTCTGTGGTTTCAGATCTATGCTGGTGAGTGTCACATCTGCGCACGGCATGCTATCGCTGCACGCGAAGTGGACGGGGCTTAAGGTATATGTTCCCCTTATATTTTCGTAACTTATAGTTGACAGAGCCACTGCAGATGTTTGATTCTTGCAGCTTCGCCTGTCGCAGTAATATTGGTCGATAACAATAGGGAGTTGGACTTCGGATACTTGAATGTTTGAGAATTGTATTCCTCGAACGGATCCTAATCCACCCTGGAAAAGTAATAACATAATTTACTTAGGATTCATGACATTATTGGTTACTGTTGGAGATTATGCTGCCTGTCATACCTGCCATGTTTTTATTCGGACACCATTAGTCGTGTTTTTCAAGAATATGTCTCGGACGGTGACATTCGATACACAAGCCTTGGTGTTATCTTTTCCTAGACCTCCGATACTTATACCATGTCCGGGTCCGCAGTTAATATCATGTATGTATACATTGGTGCATCCCGTTTGTATGGATACACAATCATCCCCTGCACACGAGCAGTTCAGTCCATCAATAGACAGTTTAGCCGGCTGTAGTTTGTAAATAGGTGTAAACCACCTCCTCCGTGTATTATTTGTTTTGCAAATCATAGGTAAAGTGCATATTTTGAAAACCACGTGGGATAAATATAAACTGCCTATTAAGAATGTCACATGGGAGTAAAGCCAAGGGGTAAATTGTCACTAGCTCCAAATTTGTTCGGAGACGAAAAATATAAGTATTTCATTACATACCACAGGCAAGATTTGAATTTCGGATAAGCACATCTTTGGAGTTTTGGAGGTGAATTCCGTCTGTATTTGGGCTGTCACCAGGGGATGAGACGCTAAAATTATACACAGATACTCCAACACAATTGTCAAATTTTAGATGGCATTGTGGGCTGTTTCGTATGGTTATTCCGGTCACCGTCACGTTGAAACTTCCGTAGAATCTAAATGCCTGTGATACAAGAAACCATCGCTCATTATCTTCTGGATAACATAAATATAAATTATAAGAAAATCCAACATTTTTTTTATCACAATTACAATTACAATTTCGGGGATGAGATACCCGATTTCGCCTAAATGAAGGCAGTCGGGTGACAAACCATCAGGCTAGCCATGAGTTGTCGAAAATCAAATTATTACGTTATAACACGTTCGTCAAAATTAATTATTACTTTCCATTTAGTTAGCATTACGAATCACATTGGTCATTTTTTAGTAAAAATGGAAATCACATTTAGTGTGTGGTTGCATTTGTTTATTTAAAACACTTCTATGTTGTTTTTGCTTTAAGTTGGAAAAGTTACTTTAAAACAAATACATTGAGTGATTAATAACATAAAAAATCAGCTTAATAACTTCAATTAATTACGAAATTGTCATCACATAACTAGACTATACTAAAGTCACAAAGCATTCAGATAAGTTAAAACAGCCAAAAACATGTCATGGCTTGCTTCTTTCCTTTTGCTTTTACATGCTTTATTTTTTTTTTAAAAAAAGAAAAAGATATTGTAATAAATAGAGTACAATATCTGAAGCAAGAAAATCAAACACCGAATTTTTTTTTCCTTTCTGAAAAGTAGATAATCACTTGTATTTGTAAACAACACCTTAGTTCCAACATGATGAAATATGACTAGTTTTTTCTTTCCACAATCAATGTAATGTTGATGTTGGTTCTTACCGTTGGCTTTATGCTTGGCATTTTTCCACGAGGTGACTTTGCCAACTGCATTTTTTTTTTCCAGAAAACACACAGAAGGTTAGAGACTAGAAGGATATATACTCGGAGCATTTATATAGTATCGAGTGATTCATTACCAGCTCTATAATTGGAGAACTAACTTTAGGCATGGATATTCAAGGGAATGAAATTAATTAATGAAAATTCAAAAATCAATTACTGGAAAACGAGGGCTTTGTTCCATTGTTCCATTTAATGGGTTCTGAAGTCTTGATTGACCATCCAAGGGATCATCTTCATCCGAAGAATTTTGCCACCAAACTGCCCCATTTCCGTCTATCGCGCCGCTTCCCGTCACGGTAACTCCTACCAATTTTGTGAATTCAAACCATTGAAGAAGACCAGAGCCCCATATCTCTGAACTTGTTGGGGCAACAATGTTACCATCTAACTGCCAAAAGTTTACAAACACATCACTTTAATCAACTTGCTAGTCTTTTTGGTTATTTGTATAAAATATGATTGAAAGAAATTATACGACGACAACCGAACATTTAATCACAATGAATTATGGTAGGCTACATGAACAATAGAGATAACCAAGTCCTCACCTTACCTGAAATACAATGTTGTGTTGACAATATGGACCAGAAAATGAAATTGGTCCCACAAGAAATACATATTCTGCTGGTACGTTGATGATGGAGGCTTCAACCTTACAAGCAGCAGCCCACGCAGCTTGAAATGCCTGCATTTAAATCACCCATATGAGATTTATATATATTTTCTTTTTTCAATTTTAATTATGATATATTAGAGACATATAATAAGTTGTTGTCGGCATATAACGAGTTGTTGTCGTTATTATAATTAAAATCTACTACTAATTAAGTAAAGTTTGGTATTATAGTTGGAATCATGGACATAAACAGCCGTAACGATAATAGTTTTAGGCAACGTTGGTAATATTTCTGGGTGTAGTCTCCGACGTTAAGTCATCCGTGAGAAACAAATAAAGAATGATTGATTCGGGAATATTTTTAAAATTCTAGGGACTAAACCAAGTTCATTTGTTTCCAATTTTATCCTTAAAGTTTTAAAATATCCCAGATTCAATCCATTTCCATTTACTTTTTCACGGCTGACTTAACGTTGGGACTGAACCGGCAATTTTTTTAAAGTTTGGGGACTAAATCGGGTCACTGAAACTTTACGGATTGAACCGGAAATGGACCCAAACTAAATGATCGTTTTTATATATTATCCCTAAAAATAGGAAAAATATTTCAAATTAAGATGACAAGAACCGATTGTAACTCGAATAGGGCTCCAGTACTGCATTGTTGATTCAATTGTCCGTAATAGATTACCAAATTTTTACATGTACTATTTTACCTTTGTGTCATCTGTGCTTCCATCACCTTTGGCTCCAAAATCCAACACATTATATGTCGTGGAACTAGGAGCTTTTTCACCTTTCTTGGGTGGCGGAGTCATGGACGGAGGGCTTCCTTTATCTCCTCCAGTTGGTGGTGGCATTACTGGTGGTGGCGGAGCTGGTGGTGGTGGAGGTGGTACTTTGTATGGAGAATGAGCTTTCTGTGCTGATTTACCGGCATGGCCATGATGAAGATAATTGGATCCATGGTTTTTGGCTTTCTTTTTGGATAGAGAACCTGAGCTAATTATTGCATTTTGCCTCCAATGACTATCGATTCTTCTTGCATTGCAAGTACTTTTCATGCAATAAAGCCATAAAAGAAGAAATACAGAAAGCAAAAATATGATCTTTTTCAAGCAAAAAACACCCATTTCTTATTGAAGTTCGTGGGCGTGGCGGTGGCCGTGGCGGCTATGATGGTGGTGGAGCTGAGGTAATGTGTTTTACAAATATGGTACTATATATATATAATGAAAATGGGTTTGAGTGCACATCCAAACAGTAGCGGTTGTGAGTTCCCTCGTACAGAAGAAGATAGGTTGAAGGCGTTATATGTGGAAACGAAATATTCTCGAGGACAAGAGCTAAGGTTATTGACAAATGTTAAAAAAAAATGTGTGCTTATTATTCCCCTTTACTCTTGTTATTTATTGCTTGGATTTCCTTCTTCCCAATTTTTTGGTTAGGTTCGGTATGTTTAATATTAATGTTATTGCTTCAAACGTCATACATGTGTTGTTATTGGCAAACTTTTCACAAAAAAGACAAAGACGGCTAAAAAAAATAAACTTTTTTATGAGTATTTAATCTCCTTATCATTGCTAGGTTTTTAACTAAAGATAAAACTTGTATTGTTTAGTTGGTTATCAAGATTAAGGTTTAGCTTGGGCAAGAAAGGATGAAGTCTAGGTATACCTAGATTAAGTGCTCAATATCTTTTAGATTCGTATATTAGTTCTTGAAATGACGTGTTTTTTTAAGGATATTAACGATATTAACTCGTTTGTCGGATTCGAATTCGGTAACCAGGTTGAATTCACGTCGTTGTTTGGATTGTTGTGGTTGCACGAAACATCAAATACAATCACAAAGACTTGTATTATGATATAAATGACCAAAATATGTTTTCGGATTTTGGCATATTTTACACGTTCATGCTCTATTTTTCATGCCATGTGTTGTGAGTGTTCTTCCAAAATGTTGGTTATGTCCTATATAGATGATGAGAGGTTTCTTTAGGAGTTGCATGGGAGTTAGTTTCCTATTGAAAACCATGCGTCTGGGTCGGGTTAGCCCATATGGACGACTCACCTGTTTTCTTTATTATTTCCAACAATTTTAAATCGGTTGAAATTTACCCATCCATTTAGTGCACTCTAAAAACATCAAAACACAGTGCCCGGAATGTCTTGGCCGTTGATTCTGGTGTCTCGGCCACTCTGCCTAATTTTCAGAAAATATAGCAGTGAAAACTCGTCCGTTTCTCGTACCCCAAAGATGATAGAATTTGACATTGAAAACATTTCGGGTTTTGTAATATAATTATTTTTAAGGAAAATTAGGTATAAATTGAAATTTTTATGTATGATTTCTTTTTAAAATATTAACTATTGTGACTTTTTTTTTAATGAGGGGAACCCACAGCCGTTGCTGATGCAGGCTTCAAATCACGTTAGTCTGATAAACCGTACTAGGCAAGACCGAGAAAATATTGGTAGAGGAAATTGAACTCTTAACCAAAAAGCGATGTAGGCATGTGAGTGATGTATAAGAAGTTGTATAAGTTAAAAACAGGCGCTGATTATAACATATTTGGTCACATGCAACACCTTCACGGGTTTCAGTTTTGTTAGTTTTTGTACTATGTGCCTTTTGACCACCTTAAATCATCTAAATAATAACATGCCTTTCAGGAGGTGTTCGAGTTGATGGAGTAGAATGAGCTCAGGATCATAAGATCATAAGTTCGATTCTCCATGTCAATACTTTCTTGGTCTGAGTCTGTCGCCCTTGTTCCACCCTGAGTAAATTCACATTTTTCATTTTTGGTCTATATTTTTTTATATCTTTGCTAAATTACAGAAATAATATAATGTGTCAAAAATATTATAAAACTCGATTTTTTTTTCTTCCAAAAAGACATGTATAACTTTTAAGCATATCTCAATGGTTGAAATAATAATCACTACTTCAAAACATGATATATTTTATTGGGTGTTATGGAATATCTGAACCACAAAAAGACATTTAGCAAGAGGATGATTTTTATGTGTCGCATGGCTCGTCTTTTATGTTGTATTGGGCTTAGATTAAGTTTGTTTTGTTTATGTCATTAAACTAACTAATTTCAAGATTAAACATATAACTAGACAAAGTTTATTATATATACTCAATCGTTTCATTTTTGTCTACTAATTGTAATAAACATTTCAACGATAAAGTACGGCATTTTTCTTTAATGTTTTTTTAAAAAAACTTAGGGGAGGGGCGGAGGACTCAAACTCAAGACCTCTTACATTAAGAAATAGATGACAATCATAAGGCAACCTTCTTGACAGTATTTTTCTTTAATGTTGTGAAATTGTGAATATGTTTTCTCGAAGATGAGGATGAGGCAAGTGATACCAAAGGTTCTGGCAACGAACCCCCGTGTAGTCCAAATAGGTAGTTTACAACCTTGTAGTTTTTCAAAATATGCCCATTACCCCTTGCGTTTTGCAATTAGACACTTTACCTCCTTGTGGTTTGTGAATAGGTGAAAAACAACTCCTCCATGTAAAGAGATAATATGCTATATTTTACAAACCACATTAGATAAACTGCTTAAATTGAAAACCACAAAGGGGTAAATTGTATATTTTCAAATTATAGGGATGTAAACTATCTATTTATAAATTATGGGGGTAAATACATATTAACGATACCATAAGTGGTAGGTTGACACTCTTAAAATAACAACTGCCATGAATTTTATCACATCGATTTTGCACATCACAGATAACAAAACAAATTCAGTTATTTTGTTTTCTTTCAAGTACTCAGCTCTTATTTCGACTGTAAGATTCATGTTAAGACATCCTAATATAAGTTATGTTAAGCTCAAAATCGCTGCACTCAGATTTATATTTTTAGAGCACTACTTGTCTACTCGTGGGTTATTAATTCTCTTAAGTTATATTATCATTTATTTTTGAATTGGTTCATAATATGATAGGGAAGTATTGATCTACGCTGCTCCATTCATTACTTTATTCGTACATGTAAAACCTTGTGTTATTTTCAGTTGAGATTTGGGGTGTAAACGAATCGAGCAGCTCGAAAAAATATTGATTCGTATTCGAAATTATCGAATTCGAACCAAACTCGAACATGTTCGAACCTTTTTCGAACCGAACTATATCCCAAATTATTTTGTTCAATGGTTCACGAGCTTTAATATTTATTAATATAAATGATATTTAAATAAATATATTCCTAGTCTTTCGAGTATTTATTTTCAAGCAATAGTTTTAATAGCTTGTGATCATGTTTCGAATCTTTCGAGCCGAACTTGAACTCAAGCTCTAATTCGAGCCAAATTTTTTGAACTATTCGAGTTTTGACTCGAGCTCGAGCTCAAATATATTTAACTATAGCCAAATTCGAATCTTAAAATTATCTTTATATTAGATTCTTTTCAATTCTTTTACGTCCCCAAGCGAGACTCCCTTACCCAGTACTATGATTCTAAGCATACAATGAAATTAGATATAAATAAATTATGCAATAAGCCGAAATGGGTCGTAGTCAAGTTAAATTATGCAAAAATCATTGTGCAGTTAAATATCTTAATAATTGCTATGATTTTAAAATAAATTCAAAAATTGGTAAAAATATTTTATTTTAGTATGCCACCAATAGGCGCCGGCCATGTACATACACTCTGATTCATCATGGAGGTATACGGGTCATTCCACATGTTACAGGTCGGTTTGATGATTGCGGGTTATCAAACCATTGCATGCAATATTCTCATCTAATGGTTGCTACTCCCTAAAGAAAAGTGTCTATAGAGGAAGCAACTAATAATCCCAGCTCCTTTGCGACAATAAATATTAAAAACATCGAGTATTACTTCTGTCCATTGAAATTAATTTGATGTTATCCTTATATAAATTATCATCAATTACATAAAATATTCTACCCGTGACCGGGGTCAATAACACCGGCATTGATTTCCATTACAACTAGGAAACCAATAAGCCTCGTAATATCATAACAACTGAAAAGCCAGTCTTTTTCCATAAAAATAAAAACCATTGTCTTTACAATGAATAAAGAAATACGGAATTAAAAACTTAACAACTGAATAATTAAAATTGTCTTAAAACTGGAAAACTTGAAAACATAAAAGATCTTGATCTACGCCGCGGACTTGATTTCACCAACCCCAAAATTGGTGCTCTTCTTCTTGCTCTAATTCTTCTTCGGCTTTATCTGGGCATGTAGAGTAAGGGTTGAGTGCTTTGGAAAACACTCAGCAAGTGGGGGACAATCGATATCATACATATACATAATTTTCATAAACTTGGATCATAAAACTTGCATAAACCGATATGAATGTATCTTAACATACTTGATTTGCCCCTACGAGCCATGACATAACATATCGTTTCATAATTTTCATATACTTAAGCACAGTAAAGCATTCTACTCTCTTCTTGGTACTGATATCAGTCTCTAGACTTATCCCTCCTAGAGATGAGGTCATAACATCGGCTAACCCACGAATAAAGGGTCTGGATAATCCAGAAACAACGGATTACCACCGTATAAGGTTCTTTTAGCGGTTATACCCCACCGCATCAGGGTCATGAGGATCCAAATCCAATTAGATTTCGAGTTTAACGTGCTTACAAAATATACTTTCATAATTTCAACATAATGCATATCGATTGGGAATTTAGAACATACATAGTATTTTTGAAAACGAAACGAATACTTAACAAAAGCCCACTTACAGTGCTTGGATACGTGCTTGATTGATCAAAGGTATTGCACGAATGGATTCAAATCCTCCTAGATTAAACGAAATCCGAACGCTACCTCTCGAACAGATTCTTCAATGAACAAGATTGAATCAGAACTTGGTTGGCTTTTGGTTTCTAAATTGGGACAGAAACACGATGACTATTGCTCAAGTTTAACACTCAAATTGAAGGAACTTTCGAATAAGGTTGCTGGTATGGTTTCGATCCCTTGATGAAACTTTCTGGACCAAAAACAATGCAGACAGCTTCAGCTTTGGATTTTGTTCTTATCGAACGGATTTAAGGTTTGCAAGTAGATGGTTTAAATATTGAAACTTGGCTCGGTTATAGTTGCTTTCAATCGAACAGAAACTGGAAAAGCGAGTAACGGCTTTGGTTGAAGGAATATCGAAGAGTGATGCTTAAAAGCTTCTGGAAAACACAGTGAACAAAAATCTGAACAGATTTTGAAGAACTTGTACAGATTGCTTAACGGCTTTTTGAAACAGATTGCTAAGGTGTTCGGGTGGAAGAGATTCTGGAATAAACGTACAGAATGTTGTTGCAGAATGTATGCTGAGCTTTCGGCTAATGATGTGCAGAATTTCAGAAACTTTCGAAAGATGAAGATTGAATTTGTGATGTAAATACACCAAGGTTGGCACCTATATTTATAGCTGAAGGTTGGGGCCAAATCTGGGACAATTGGGTGTGGATTCCTTCGAGATTTAGGATTCAAATCTGCACAGATTGTTGAGGTGAAGATCAGATTTTTATTTTCGAAACTATCGGCTGGAGGAGAGGTTGTGGGCTTCGAAATTAACCAGTCTGATTCGATGAAGTTCTTCGAAGAATTAGGCTGCTGTTTTATGCTAAATTTCTGGAGTTTTTATGGCTGAAAATTCTTGTCACACAAGTCCAAAGTTTCGAGATTTGTAGCTGGTTAGCAAAGGATTTTAAGTGGTTGAATTTCTTTGGATTATACTAAACAAACTTTAAAAAATCTGGACTTGATATGAGGCTGAAGCTCGGCTCTTGATGTGCTGAAATTATGAGTGTTTCGATCTTATTTATTAAGTTTTTGATGGGTCAAGATATGATACACTTCTATCCCTACTAGAATTCTAACTTATCTTTTAGAGTTTTAATTATACTAAAATGCTTAATTATCTATTTATTATTTAGAGTTTTAATAATACTAAACCACTTAATTATCTAATTAACAATTAGAGTTTTAATAAGAATAAAGTACCTTAAGTAATTTTGATGACATCAAATCTCGGGTTAAATTCTCGGGTTTTACATCCCTCCCTCCTTATTGGAAGTTTCGTCCTCGAAACTCGAGTCAACTTGATTTAGGAAAAGATAGGGATATTTCTCCCGCATTGATTCTTCCATTTCCCAAGTAGCTTCTCTTTCCGTATGGTTTGACCATTGGACCTTGACGTAAGGAATGGTCCTTCTTCTCAGAACTTGATCTTTGGTATCCAGAATACGGATTGGGATTTCTTCATAATTCAATGTCTCGTCTAAGTTCCCTTGAGTTACTAGGGGTTCTGCTTCAAGTACATGACTTGGGTCGGCAATGTACTTCCTTAGTTGTGATACGTGGAAGACATTGTGAATTCTTAACAGACTTGGTGGTAGTGCTACTTTGTATGCTAGCGTTCCCACCCTTTCTAAAACTTCAAATGGTCCCACGTATCTTGGATTCAACTTTCTCCTTTTGTCAAATCGGATTACCCCTTTCATTGGTGAAATCTTTACATAGACTTTCTCACCAATCTTTATATCCACGGGTCTCCTTTTCAAGTCAGCCCAACTTTTCTGTCGGTCCTGGGCTGTCTTAAGTCTATCTCTGATAATAGCTACCTTGTCGGTAGTAGCTTGTACTAACTCCGGTTCTGTGATAGCTCTTTCTCCCACTTCATCCCAATACAATGGTGATCGGCATTTGCGCCCATAGAGTGCTTCGTATGGCGCCATTTCGATACTACTATGGTAGCTGTTATTGTAAGCAAACTCGACTAACGGTAAGAGCTCGCTCCAATTTGCTGTGAAGTCTAATACGCAAGCTCTTAGCATGTCTTCGAGGGTTTGGATAGTCCTCTCCGTCTGGCCATCAGTTTATGGGTGATAAGCCGTGCTAATAGTTACCTTACTTCCCATAGCTTGCTGAAAGCTTTTCCAGAAACGCGACACGAATCTGGGATCTCGGTCCGATAGTATGCTCACTGGGACACCATGCAATCTCACTATATTGTCCATATATAGTGTTGCCAACTTATCCAAGTTGTAGTTCATGCGGACTGGTAGGAAGTGTGCTGACTTGGTTAGTCTGTCAACAATTACCCATATTCCGTCATGGCTCTGCTTTGACTTTGGTAGTCCCACGACAAAATCCATGGATATGTGATCCCATTTCCATTCAGGGATTTCCAGAGGTTGAAGAAGTCCTCCGGGTCTTTGATGCTCAGCTTTAACTTGTTGACATACCAAGCATCGAGCGACGAATTCAGCTACGTCCTTTTTCATTGCGTTCCACCAAAATCTTTCCTTCAGATCCTTGTACATCTTTGTACTCCCATGGTGGACTGAAAACTTTGACTTGTGTGCTTCAGACATTACTTCTTGTCTTATGTTGTTCACATCTGGCATGCACAATCGTCCTTTCATCCACAGAATTCCATTGTTATCGATCTCAAAGTCAGTAATTTTCTTCTCCCTGACTTGTTCTTTTAGCTTGGTTAGGCTCGGATCTTGATCTTGGCTTAGCTTGATGGTCTCTCGAAGACAAGGTTGAGCTGAGACCGTAACTAAGATCATTTTTTCCTTTGCCTTTCCGGCTCAAAGCGTCTGCAACTTTGTTTGCCTTGCCGGGATGGTAACTAATGGTGAGGTCGTAGTCTTTTAAGAGTTCGATACATCGTCTCTGCCTCATGTTTAGTTCTTTTTGAGTGAACAAGTACTTAAGGCTTTGATGGTCTGTGAACACTTCACACTTGGCGCCATACAGATAGTGTCTCCAGATTTTTAAGGCGAACACCACTGCGGCTAATTCGAGGTCATGCGTAGGGTAGTTTTGCTCGTGAGGCTTGAGCTGTCTTGAAGCATACGCAATCACTCTACCTTCCTGCATGAGTACACATCCTAGTCCTTCTTTAGATGCATCACTGTAGATGGTGAAACTCATGTCTTCAGTTGGTAATACCAGTACAGGTGCAGATGAGAGCTTTTCCTTTAAAGTCTCAAAGCTCTTCTCACATTCTTCACTCCAGATAAATTTTGCGTTCTTTTGTGTGAGCCTGGTAAGAGGTACTGCTATTGACGAAAATCCTTCGACAAACTTCCGGTAGTAACCAGCTAATCCCAAGAAGCTTCGGATTTCAGTCACTGTCGTTGGTCTAGACCAATCTAAACTGCCTCTACCTTTTTAGGGTCCACTGATACGCCTTCTTTTGATATGATGTGTCCTAAGAAAGATACGCTTTCTAGCCAGAATTCACATTTATTAAATTTGGCATAGAGTTCTTTCTCTCTCAATGTCTGGAGAGTGAGGCGAAGATGTTGTTCGTGTTCCTCATTGCTCGACGAATAAATGAGGATGTCGTCGATGAACACCATAACAAAGTCATCTAAGAATGGCTTGAATACTCGATTCATCAAGTCCATGAATACTGCTGGCGCGTTTGTTAAGCCAAATGGCATCACCGTGAATTCGTAATGCCCATACCTCGTTCTGAATGCTGTTTTCGGTATGTCATCAGTTTTTATCTTTAGTTGGTGATAGCCTGACCTTAGATCGAGCTTAGAAAAGACTTTGGCTCCTTTGAGTTGATCGAATATGTCATCTATCCTTGGAAGAGGGTACTTGTTCTTGATTGTGATCTTATTCAGCTCTCTGTAGTCGATGCACAATCTCATGCTCCCGTCTTTCTTCTTTACAAACAACACTGGAGCTCCCCATGGGGATACACTTGGTCTGATTTGTTTCTTGTCTAAGAGATCCTGAAGTTGTTCCTTGAGTTCTTTCAATTCGGCTGGAGCCATTCGATATGGTGCCTTTGAGACTGGTGCAGCGCCTGGCACCAAGTTGATTTCAAACTCCAATTCTCGGTTTGGAACAGAACCGGGCAGTTCTTCAGGAAAGACATCTGGAAACTCTTGTACTACCGCTATGTCTTCTATCATGGGTTCATCTTCCTCTTTAACCTCGCTTATTGTAGCTAGGTAAACTTCTTCACCGTTCTTTACGGCTTTCCAGGTTTGGGCTGCTGACAGAAGGAATTTTCGCTCCTTAGTTTTGCCATGGTATATGATCTCCTTCTCGTCTGGAGTCCGTAGTTTAACATTCTTGTTACGGCAGTCTACTACTCCATGATGTTTGGATAACCAATCCATTCCCAATATAACATCAAAATCCACCATGTTGAGTTGAATTAGCTCAGCATTAAACTTGATTTCATTAATACTAAGATTACAATCTCGATGTATGCTATGTGTTATAAGGGTCTTATTGGCTGGTGTTGGTACGTTATATGGTTCACTAAGCAGTTCAGGCTTAAGGGCTAGTTTCTTAGCAAACCTTTTAGATATAAACGAGTGCGTGGCACCACAATCAAACAATGTATACGCAGGTAATTCGTTTAAATAAATGGTACCTGCCACAACGTCGTTTGCGTCCTCGGCCTCTTCTCGCGTTATAGCAAACACTCTGGCGTTCGGCTTAGTCTCCTTTGGTTTACTAAGAGGGCCGTTATTCCTTACAGTCGTCCCCCTTATATCAGGTTCGGGACACTCAGCAATTCGGTGGCCTATCTTCCCACATCGGAAACATGCACCTTTTCCTCTGAGACATTCTCCTAGATGGTTGAATCCACAGTTCGAACACTTAGGGTACCTCTGTTGAGTTGGGCCTACTGTGGGTCCCTTTGCTGGTTGCTGGACGGACTAGGTCTCTTGAAGTTTTGACTGCTAGAGGTATGCTGACTGGTGGAGGGTCGCTTGCGCTTAAATTCTTCCTCGCGACGCTTTATGTCTGCTTCAGCCCTGATGGCTGCTCCCATTAGATCTCCAAAATTTGCGGTTTCGAAAATCGCAAGAGCGGATTGGATACGACTATTCAGTCCAATCCTGAAGCGATGCAGTTTAAGAGACTCGTCTGCCATCATGCTCGGCGCGTATGTTCCCAGCGAGTTGAACTTCGCGGTATAATCTACCACTGTCATGTCTGGAGTCTGTGTCAGGTTTTCAAACTCTCGCAGCTTCTGGTTCTGGACCGCAGTTGGAAAGTACTGCTTCAGAAATGTGCTCCGGAACCTTTGCCATGTAACTGGTCCCGTTTCTTGCATTAATGGCGACACGTTTTCCCACCACTTCCCTGCTTGGTCGATGAGAAAAGACGTGGTAACTTCCACCTTGATATCCTCCGGTACTTCCAACAGTCTATGGTGGTTCTCTATTTGCTTCAGCCAGTTCTGGGCCATCTCCGAGTCTGAGTTGCCATCAAAGGTTGGAACTCTGTTCTTCCGCAACGATTCATAGTGGTACTTCACTCCCTGCGGATGTGGCGTTGGCTGCGGATGTGGCTGATTAGCAGCAGGGTTATTCAAACCTTGAAGTGTTGTGGCCACAATGGTGGCTATTGCTGCCAAGTCCTCACGACTCAGTCCCACACTCGGGGGTTGTGGCGGTGCAGGTGGAGGATTCTGATTTCCATTACTTCTCTCCTCATTAGAGTTGGGAGGAACAGCATAGTTGGGATTACGGTTGCTGCAAGTAGCACGTCCGGCCATTTTCTACAATACATAAATATCTAAAATCTTTGCGCATAAGATATAACGATAGCGGAAAGATAAAGAAGACATGATAAACAGAAATGACGATTTTATTAATCATTGAAAATGTTTATCAAAACAAAACGGAAAGGAAATGCTGAACATCAAAATAATTCTTAAAAACAAAACTCCTAAACAAAACTTTCTAGAAACTACGGATCTATAACATCTCCACTTCCTAGCTCCTCTACGATATCTTCCTCCATTGGTTCTTCATCTGGGTCTTCATCCGAGTCTACCACGTCCAGGATGTCTCGCATGTGATCACTGGCTTCCCTTAGATCACTATTGACGTTGATAAGTGCATAATTGCACTTATATTTTATTATATTTTCTTATACTTTTGTTTTGGTATTCGAGCAGAATTACATCTTTTGTTACCGTTTTTGATGTTTTGCAGGAATCCAAGGAATTAAGCATTTTATTACTAAAAGATGATGAGAAATACATAAATGTGACAACAATTCAAATTGGGACTCAACGGTGAAATAATCATGCATCAGGACATGTCAAATGACAAGATTACATTATATCATATTATATTATAATATAATATAATATAATATGTATACACGAGAAGGAAGGAAATAAAAGAAGAGATTGGATTGGAGATTTGGTGATGATATATTATAGGGAACTAATTCACGGACGAAGGGAAGCAGTTGATGTAAAAAGGAAAGAAAGGAGACGTGCGAACGAGAGATTGGAAACGTGAGATTGGATTGGAAAAGATATACACGTACATGCTGGAGATAAAAGAAGGAAGATATTGACGCACGTAAAAAGGAAAAGGAAAGAGGATTTACGTGGAGGATTTTAGACGTGAATAACGAAGAAATAAAGGAGAGCAGTAGACGAACAGAAGGGGGGATTCACGTACAGGAAGAGCAATTTACGTACAGGAACAGAGAGCACAATTCACGTACAGAAACCTTTAAACGTGAACAGACGAGAGCAAAGGGGGACGAGCAGTAGACTAACGTGAAAGAGGAGGAGATCATTCGAGGCGGCGCGCTTACACCGAAGGGTAGAGATTTTGACGACGGAGAAGACGACGGTGACTACCGGGGACGGAGGGCCATCAACCAATTCGTTTGATTATCTCTTCCTTTATGTTTATGATGATTAAGAACATGTCTATGTGTTTATTTAATGTATTCATGAACTAATTTATTATTCTAGAGTTAGACGGATCTTGATTTGAAACTATGTCGTTGATTATTGATTGAATATATTTTGGTTTTTCGTTTGGTTTATTTGTGATTCCTGATTTAAATGCGTTTCAATTACTTGATCACTAGTTGATTCATCATATTTATTTAGAATCTATCACTCAGGAGAGGGGGTTTTGAATAGGACCGTAGGAATTTATATCGTTGGAAGTTTATATAGTCGGGAGACATATAACTCCAACGAAGCCATAGAACGAATCTAGCGCTATTGAAATTATTTAATAATTTATCTTAGGTGGGCACATCAAGATGATTGTTGAATGATTATTTCTATTTAACACTCGGGAGAGGTAATAGATAACACAGGATTCGTGGTTAATAAATTAGAAGAACACGACATAGTGGATAGTTGAGTGAAGTCGAACCTCTAGAATCCGTTCTCATTGATTTTCTCCACTTAAATTTTCATCTTGTTCATTTATTATTTTATTTTAGTAGATTAATTTAATAATTCTGCTATCGATTGTCTAAATAAAGTCGAGACTATTATAATTACAGTACTTGGTGTAACTTAATTTTCAATCCCTGTGGGTTCGACATCCGTATTTTAAAATTCTCTACTAAAACTTGACACCGTACACTTGCGGTACGTTTCACACGCATCAAGTTTTTGGCGCCGTTGCCGGGGATTGATATAATTTTGTTTACTGATACTGTTACCAAGTAGTCTTGATTTTAATTTAGAATTTTATTTTTTGTTTTAATTTTATTTTTTTTTATGTTTTTCTTGTGAGGTACTTGGAGATGTTTCATCAGCAAGTTTCCACAAGCTTTGCCCAACTACCGTATGAACCATTCTATGCAGCTTGGGACAGATTCAACCACGACTTTTCAAACTACGCTCCTCTTCAATCTTTCTACAGTGGATTGGATGCAGACACACAAGAATGGGTATTTAATGGAGCTTTGGCAGCTGGTAGTCCCATATATTGTAGAGATGATGACAGGGTGCACCTGTTTAACCATATGGCGAATTTCGACTATCAGTGGCACTTTGATCCTTCAATGCTGGGTTCAAGTCACCAATATCCACCAGAGCATCATTACCCTCATTTTACACACCAATCATTCAAGCATCAATCAGAGGATGAGTATAGTTCTGATAAAGTCTCTAAGTTGGAGGATATTTTGCGCAAATTCTGGCCATCATTTGAACCAAAGATCGAAAATCACACCAGAAGTAGCCTTGAGCAGCAGATAGAGACATTTGTAGCGAGATGCAAAGAGGTTGAGATGAGATATAATCAAGGGGTGACAAACCAGGTGTGGTCACATGATGATGATCATTCAACCAACCAAGTTTGGGAGAGTGATCATACTCATGCGGAAGATTCAAGGGAATATGAGCATTTTCAAGTGGTTGAGCCTACTGTGGAAGAGTTATCTGATGAATTCCCGTGTCAAGATGAGCCTAGAGTGACGTTGGAAGATGAGCATATTTTTGAAAATAGTGAGGAGCACTCATCGATGGTGATGTCCTATATGCCATATGTGGATCCGTTCTTCCCATCGATGCCAACTTCACCATATTATGATCTCCACGAGATGAAGCCAAGTTTAGAATCTTTCTCCCATGCTTATCAATTTTCGAAGGACGTTGTTGGAGCGACGAGCGTTAACTGCCACTATCTTGCCAAGCTTGAGGGCATACACAACCAAGACCCATATGTAGTGTTATATGATACTTACTATGGGCGGAAGCCGCTATTTGATGGTTGCTTCGCATAGTCTGGCTGACGACTTTAAACAAAGCGCTTCTTGGGAGGCAACCCAAGCCTTGTATCCTTTTTATTTTATTTCAGTTTTTAATTTTAGTATTGCATTTTAGTAGCATGTCTTATTCATAGCCGATTGATCATTATTTTTCCCATTGCAGGGTCTATACTGATGTGGAGGTCCCTATCATCATCTTCTCACCATACCCATGAGCATGAGATGAGCGACGATTACTGACGATCTTCGTCACAGGTAGGTGTGTTGTCCCTTATTTTATACGTTGTATGGTACATTGAGGACAATGCACGATTTTAAGTTTGGGGGGGTGTTTAAACATTGAAGATGTTTTGTTTCCTGAATTCCTATGTGTGTTGTGTTTTGTGTTTTTTTTTAGTCTTTTTTTTTTCTTTTTGTGTCATAAGTCGTGAATTGAAGTAATTGTGAAGGCCGATGATGAAGAATTGAGCTTATTTCTGAAAATTTTTAAAACTTTTGTTCACTTTGCTCTTGAGTTTCTCACATTCATGCACTAGAGACCATGACCATTTGACTAATTAAAGTTGATTTGAATGAACACAAATATGATATAGGCGATTCTTGATAATATTTTGGGCCTTTATTCATTGATATAAATTTACCATAGTAGCCCCTTTGAGCTTAAATGTAAAAGAATGAGGATTGAATTGTTGCATTATGTTTTAGAATCTCATTCAAATTTCTTTCTTATATTACCTTGGTTTTGAGATACCATTTGAGCACATTGGTCAAATCATATAAGTTATTTGTGAATTGAGAGTAGTCTAGAACTTGCTTTAGTACCCTTTGAGGCGAAATACGGATGTTATGTGGCTTATGAATGATTTAGACAATTTTTGATTCGTTTGAGCCTTTGAATCCACCGAAATACATCATTTTTTATCCTTAGCTACCCTTTTGAGCTTATTGAAAATCGAATGGCATGTGCTTAGGCACATAATAACCTCCATTCGGCATCATTTCAAAATCCCACATCGACCACCTTGTTGAAAGCTTATACACTATTTTCTACCCTCAAGTGAGTAAGACCCGTATTGCACTTTAAAATTTCAAATATCCCCCATGTTCCTCATTGAAAAAATAGAAAGGGGATAATAATGAAAAAAGGGCATGGATGCATAGAAAAATGTTGAAGAGGTGAAGAAAATAAGTGATTGAAAGAATGAGAAAAAAAAATATTGAGGTGAATGATGAGGCGGATGAGAAAGGAGGGTGAATCCAAAATGTAAAAAAAAAAAAAAAATGATGAATCGTCAATAAAAGAATCGAAATTGAGATGGGAGTGCGCAACATGGTTAATATGACTTACTCTCTTGTTTTGAAATTCCTATCCTTTTATTGAAACCATGAGCCAAAGCCTAACATTACAAGCCTATTAAGACCTATTGACCGAGCCACATTAGTCTAATATACTAGTGGAGAAGGTTACGAATTGTAAATTTATGGACTCTCGAGAAACACTTGTAATAAATATGCAATTGACATCGACACACGCGTCTCATTACATGATTTTATGCCTTGTTCATTGTTTGTCAAAGCTATATCCTTTTGAACAATGCATGAACCAATACCTTGCAAAGTCCTATTGATTTGTGTGAGTAAAGATTGCTTTAATGGTTAAATGGAAGTGGTGACACACACACTTGAGAACTCTTGAGTAGAAGTGATATGCATACTTGACTTAAAAAATTTAGACCATTGATCTTCGAGGCCAATTTGCAATTAAAACATTTCATGACTTGCGTTAGTAGTGTTTTCTTTATTTCTTTTATTTCTTAGTCTTTTTCTATTTCTATTTTGCTCGGGACTAGCAAAGTTTAAGTTTGGGGGGATTTGATAAGTGCATAATTGCACTTATATTTTATTATATTTTCTTATACTTTTGTTTTGGTATTCGAGCAGAATTACGTCTTTTGTTACCGTTTTTGATGTTTTGCAGGAATACAAGGAATTAAGCATTTTATTACTAAAAGATGATGAGAAATACATAAATGTGACAACAATTCAAATTGGGACTCAACGGTGAAATAATCATGCATCAGGACATGTCAAATGACAAGATTACATTATATCATATTATATTATATTATATTATAAATATAATATAATATAATATATATACACGAGAAGGAAGGAAATAAAAGAAGAGATTGGATTGGAGATTTGGTGATGATATATTATAGGGAACTAATTCACGGACGAAGGGAAGCAGTTGATGTAAAAAGGAAAGAAAGGAGACGTGCGAACGAGAGATTGGAAACGTGAGATTGGATTGGAAAAGATATACACGTACATGCTGGAGATAAAAGAAGGAAGATATTGACGCACGTAAAAAGGAAAAGGAAAGAGGATTTACGTGGAGGATTTTAGACGTGAATAACGAAGAAATAAAGGAGAGCAGTAGACGAACAGAAGGGGGGATTCACGTACAGGAAGAGCAATTTACGTACAAGAACAGAGAGCACAATTCACGTACAGAAACCATTAAACTTGAACAGACGAGAGCAAAGGGGGACGAGCAGTAGACTAACGTGAAAGAGGAGGAGATCATTCGAGGCGGCGCGCTTACACCGAAGGGTAGAGATTTTGACGACGGAGAAGACGACGGCGACTACCGGGGACGGAGGGCCATCATCCAATTCGTTTGATTATCTCTTCCTTTATGTTTATGATGTTAAGAACATGTCTATGTGTTTATTTAATGTATTCATGAACTAATTTATTATTCTAGAGTTAGACGGATCTTGATTTGAAACTATGTCGTTGATTATTGATTGAATATATTTTGGTTTTTCGTTTGGTTTATTTGTGATTCCTGATTTAAATGCGTTTCAATTACTTGATCACTAGTTGATTCGTCATATTTATTTAGAATCTATCACTCGGGAGAGGGGGTTTTGAATAGGACCGTAGGAATTTACATCGTTGGAAGTTTATATAGTCGGGAGACATATAACTCCAACGAAGCCATAGAACGAATCTAGCGCTATTGAAATTGTTTAATAATTTATCTTAGGTGGGCACATCAAGATGATTGTTGAATGATTATTTCTATTTAACACTCGGGAGAGGTAATAGATAACACATGATTCGTGGTTAATAAATTAGAAGAACACGACATAGTGGATAGTTGAGTGAAGTCGAACCTCTAGAATCCGTTCTCATTGATTTTCTCCACTTAAATTTTCATCTTGTTCATTTATTATTTTATTTTAATAGATTAATTTAATAATTCTGCTATCGATTGTCTAAATAAAGTTGAGACTATTATAATTACAGTACTTGGTGTAACTTAATTTTCAATCCCTGTGGGTTCGACATCCGTATTTTAAAATTCTATACTAAAACTTGACACCGTACACTTGCGGTACGTTTCACACGCATCAGACGTTCTGGAGGTGAGTGATGATATTCCAGTATCCATTGCTTCTTATTGCCAAGCGATGGTTCGAAGCTTGAAGTGAGAGAACTCGCTCCCCATTTGTTCCAGCTGTTGCCTTTGCACTACGCATTTCTCGGCAGCAGTCCGATGGAGTTCATCTAGTCGAGCAACTTCTTTGCTAGCTTCCTTACTCTGCTCGTCGGCTTGATGGTGATAGTAGCCGAGTCTATGAACATCACCCTGCAGGTGGTCTACTACCTCAAGTAATTCCGAATTAGCTTCCTTGAGCTTTTCAACTTCTTGTTCCAGGCTAAGGATCTGGACTGTCTGAGCTCGGGTTGTCATCACCTAAACCCAATTACGGAACTAATTTAGTCAAAATGAAATACTTGACAAAAATTATTTTAAAACAAGGATAAAAAATAAGAGCATAAATCTTCGATTTTTGCAATCTGAAATTTTTTTTTTTTTTTTTTTTAAATTCGAAAATTAGGGTTCTTAATTCGAATAATAGGGGTTTCGAATTAATCCCTAATCGAAGCTTGAAATCTGAAATTGACAGAGGGCTATCGATCGAATTGCTTGGAAGATCTCACGAAAATTTTTAATTTCAAAAACGATTAAGATCCGATCTGAAAATCGGAAAACGAGATAATTTGGGGATTAGGGTTCTTGGCTTCGAACGAGAAATTGATCGGCCAAATCAAATCCGATCGACATGAAACTTGGACAGTAGGGTCGACTGGAAGAGGCGGTTCGATTGGTATACACGTCGACGGCTATCGTGGCGGCAGGCGGCGGCGACGGTTTAGCTAGGGTTTCGAATTTTCTGATTTTTCGAATTTCCGAAATTCTTTTAAAATTCTATTTTTTTTTTTCGAAATAAAAAAAAAAAGAAACTAAAAATTTTAAAAGTCGAAAAATTCATATTCACGTGATCAATCAGATTGGACTTCTGATTATCGTAATTATCGTGAATCGATATTTTTCCCCAACTGTATTTATCTTACCAGTTGGTCTATTTCAACCGGGATTTCTCTTCTAGTATTTTTATCAACTAGAATTCTTTTCCCAGCGGGATTATGGAACCTGGCTAGCTCTGATACCACTAAAATGTCACGCCCCGTGACCGGGGTCAATACCACCGGCATTGATTTCCATTACAACTAGGAAACCAATAAGCCTTGTAATATCATAACAACTGAAAAACCAGTCTTTTTCCATAAAAATAAAAACCATTGTCTTTACAATGAATAAATAAATACGGAATTAAAAACTTAACAACTGAATAATTAAAATTGTCTTAAAACTGGAAAACTTGAAAACATAAAAGATCTTGATCTACGCAGCGGACTTGATTTCACCAACCCCAAAATTGGTGCTCTTCTTCTTGCTCTAATTCTTCTTCGGCTTTATCAGGCATGTAGAGTAAGGGTTGAGTGCTTTGGAAAACACTCAGCAAGTGGGGGACAATCGATATCATACATATACATAATTTTCATAAACTTGGATCATAAAACTTGCATAAACCGATATGAATGTATCTTAACATACTTGATTTGCCCCTACGAGCCATGACATAACATATCGTTTCATAATTTTCATATACTTAAGCACAGTAAAGCATTCTACTCTCTTCTTGGTACTGATATCAGTCTCTAGACTTATCCCTCCTAGAGATGAGGTCATAACATCGGCTAACCCACGAATAAAGGGTCTGGATAATCCAGAAACAACGGATTACCACCGTATAAGGTTCTTTTAGCGGTTACACCCCACCGCATCAGGGTCATGGGGATCCAAATCCAATTAGATTTCGAGTTTAACGTGCTTACAAAATATACTTTCATAATTTCAACATAATGCATATCGATTGGGAATTTAAAACATGCATAGTATTTTTGAAAACGAAACGAATACTTAACAAAAGCCCACTTACAGTGCTTGGATACGTGCTTGATTGATCAAAGGTATTGCACGAATGGATTCAAATCCTCCTAGATTAAAAGAAATCCGAACGCTACCTCTCGAACAGATTCTTCAATGAACAAGATTGAATTCAGAACTTGGTTGGCTTTTGGTTTCGAAATTGGGACAGAAACACGATGACTATTGCTCAAGTTTAACACTCAAATTGAAGGAACTTTCGAATAAGGTTGCTGGTATGGTTTCGATCCCTTGATGAAACTTTCTGGACCAAAAACAATGCAGACAGCTTCAGCTTTGGTTTTTGTTCTTATCGAACGGATTTAAGGTTTGCAAGTAGATGGTTTAAATATTGAAACTTGGCTCGGTTATAGTTGCTTTCAATCGAACAGAAACTGGAAAAGCGAGTAACGGCTTTGGTTGAAGGAATATCGAAGAGTGATGCTTAAAAGCTTCTGGAAAACACAGTGAACAAAAATCTGAACAGATTCTGAAGAACTTGTACAGATTGCTTAACGGCTTTTTGAAATAGATTGCTAAGGTGTTCGGGTGGAAGAGATTCTGGAATAAACGTACAGAATGTTGTTGCAGAATGTATGCTGAGCTTTCGGCTAATGATGTGCAGAATTTCAGAAACTTTCGAAAGATGAAGATTGAATTTGTGATGTAAATACACCAAGGTTGGCACCTATATTTATAGCTGAAGGTTGGGGCCAAATCTGGGACAATTGGGTGTGGATTCCTTCGAGATTTAGGATTCAAATCTGCACAGATTGTTGAGGTGAAGATCAGATTTTTATTTTCGAAACTATCGGCTGGAGGAGAGGTTGTGGGCTTCGAAATTAACCAGTCTGATTCGATGAAGTTCTTCGAAGAATTAGGCTGCTGTTTTATGCTAAATTTCTGGAGTTTTTATGGCTGAAAATTCTTGTCACACAAGTCCAAAGTTTCGAGATTTGTAGCTGGTTAGCAAAGGATTTTAAGTGGTTGAATTTCTTTGGATTATACTAAACAAACTTTAAAAAATCTGGACTTGATATGAGGCTGAAGCTCGGCTCTTGATGTGCTGAAATTATGAGTGTTTCGATCTTATTTATTAAGTTTTTGATGGGTCAAGATATGATACACTTCTGTCCCTACTAGAATTCTAACTTATCTTTTAGAGTTTTAATTATACTAAAATGCTTAATTATCTATTTATTATTTAGAGTTTTAATAATACTAAACCACTTAATTATCTAATTAACAATTAGAGTTTTAATAAGAATAAAGTACCTTAAGTAATTTTGATGACATCAAATCTCGGGTTAAATTCTCGGGTTTTACAAGAACCTAGAGGGGGCATGAGGGTGCCCCAAAAAAAAAAATAATAATAATGAAAAAAACATTTGTTTTTTTTGAAAAATTTTTTTTTACCCTTATTTTGTCATAAATTTTTTTTCTTTGCACCCCCAAAATTTTTTTAGCTCTTAATTATTATAAAAAAAAAATTTCAACCCCCAATTTTTTTTTTTTTGTTTCCGCCCCTGCCCCATAGCATTGTCCATATTAACAATTTGAAATGATTTAAAATCAAAACTTATTCTTTTTAATTTTTACAATTTGAGAAAAATAATGGTACAATTTGTGATATAATTAGTTACAATTAATTATTTAACAATTATATTATAAAATATTACAAATATTTATTTTTTATTAAAATAAAGGTTAAATATAATTTATTTAAATCAAGTAATTTAAT
This sequence comes from Haberlea rhodopensis, assembly GCA_907163345.1. Lineage (NCBI taxonomy): Eukaryota > Viridiplantae > Streptophyta > Magnoliopsida > Lamiales > Gesneriaceae > Haberlea > Haberlea rhodopensis. The sequence continues at coordinate 10,750,096 of CAJQUN010000016.1, forward strand.
AATATATATTAAGTTGTGTTAAGATTAAGTTATAGTTTTGGTTACGGTTTCGGTTCCGTTTTCTTATTATTCGGAACTAGAACCAAAATCAAATGCCCGCTCTCGATTTTGGCACCCAAACCGAAAATAATTTCTATTTTAGGAAGATAATTCTGGGTTTCAGTTCAAGGTTCCAAGAGAATGATGGTGAGATTTATTGACTAGATATCAATATATATTTTTTGCAACACTCGTATGCATGTTTATATATGCGAAGCATTAATGAACTAATTTTTGGAAATGATTGAGTACATAATTAGCATTCTCAGTTTAGAAAATCTTCAAACTCGAACCAACGTTTTCCAGAAATTTAAGTTTTACAATAAAAACGATTCTCATTTGTCGAAATTTTCGAGTCTATCGGCGCTAAGCATAAGTGAAGTAAAACTTATGCATCCATTTGATGCATTTTCCATTCCTATCATTGCCGCAGAGTTCTCCTTCAGATTACCATCCATTTTTGTGCATTGGAGTATGTGCAAATAATATGAACAATCAAAATTTGAGCCGATTCAGATATTCATGAATTGCTCAATTCCAGCTCCTAAACATGTTTTAGAAGCACTGCGAATGTAGCAATTCCCCATGGCTGAAGTTTAGCAGGTGTAAAGCGTGTAGCCGTGAAGGTGTTCTTGCATTAATCACCAGCTCAGAGTCGGCTATTTGTGGCGTATTAGCCATGATCAAGAACCTCAAGATAACTTTGACCTATATCCCTTCTCATCTTTCTTGCCACAGCAACCTCCCGAAACTCTTTTGAAGTCTCAAAATCCCCAATTTCATGATAAAAGTTTGATGCTTGTAACCAGCCAGCAGAGTCCTCTGGCTCAAGGTCAATCAAGATTTTTGCAGCTCTCTTTCCGACTTGTTCGTTATGGTGGATCGTGCAGCTCCTCAAGATCGAGCACCAAATTATGGCATCACACTGCCAAGGTGTATCTTCGAGTAACTCTTCCGCTTCATTTACTAAACCCGCACGGCCGAGAAGATCAACCATACACGAATAATGCTGCCTCTCTGGTTGTAGACCACATCGATTTTGCATTGCATTGAAGATAAATTTTCCCTCGTCAACAAGTCCTGAATAACTGCATCCCATTAATACACTCAAAAATGTTACTTCGTCTGGTTTAAGACCATTTTGGATCATCGTATCAAACATTTCAAGGCACTCGACTCCCAATCCATTTCGTGCTAGTGCGCTAATGATTGAGGTAAAGTGGATAACGTTTGGGGAAGCAAGCTGGTTAAAAACCTGCCGAGAAAATTTAACACAACCTAATCTAGAGTATGCATCAATCAAAGAGCAAGACACGGTAATGTCATACTCAAAACCCGACTTTATAGAGCAACAATGCAGCAAAGTGCAGCTAGCTGCGCTAGCCAATGCAGATACTGATAGTGATTTCAAAGTTGTAGAAAGACTAGCTTCATCGTATCCAATTTTTTCATCAACCATCAGACCAAACAACTCACTCACATCCTCTGTGAGACCAAATCTCAGTAAAGATGACATAAGACAGTTACAACACTGGAGACTTCTCTCTGGAACACTCTCAAATATAGTAACCGAGCTCTCAATATCACCACATTTTCCATACATATCAATCAAAGAAGATTGAACGAGTATACTATCCAAACTTAATTTCAAAATGGAACCATGAATTTGTTTACCTAATATTATGCTCTTTATTGCACTAGATAACTTCAAGAATCCCAAGAATGAAGAAGCTGATGGCTTCTTACCAAAAGACTGCATTTCCCGAAAGATTTCAACAGCATATAAAGAGTAACCATTACCTGCACAAACAGAAACCATGGAATTCCAGGAAATCACATCTTCGGGTGGGATGCACTTGAATGATTTCCAAGCATCGATGAAACTCCCACAAGCCGAGTAAAAGTCAACCAAAGAATTGGCTATGAACAAATTTGAATTCACCAATCCATTTCTGATAACCAAACAATGCAGCTGCATTCCCTCCTCAAGAAACCTCTCACACCCACACCCCCGAATTAAATAACAAAAGGTCAGCCCATTCGGTTCCACGTTATCTACTTTCATTTCATCATACAATCTCAACAACTCTTTCGATCTTCCTGTTTCACAAACCCCACGAAACACAACATTCCAAGCAGCCAAATTTCTCTCCGGTAAGTTGCCAAACAATCTTAAACTCATATAAAAAAAACCCATTTTCATATAAAGATCGACAAGGGCGGAGCATATGTACAAGTTCATACTAAACCCAAGAACAATCAGTCTACAATGAACGACAAGTCCTTCTCCATGGAACCCACCAGAGCTACACAAACTCAAAACAGTTGAAAATGTTGATGAATTCTCTAACATGCCAGAGCTAACCATTTGTTTATAAAGAATCAAAGATTCTTTCAAAAACCCAAAACGGTAGTACCCTGAAATCATAATGTTCCACGTGATTACATCACGTTCCCGCATTTCATCAAACATCTTGCTTGCAATATCTAAAGACTCGGATTTTATTAAATCAGTGATGATTCTATTATCGGAGTAAATATGCGAATTTCCAGTAGTATTTTGAGAAAGTGTGTTTAGAGAAAAGCGGTGTAATTCCAATGGTTTGCGTTTGTAAGTGCATTTAGTAAATAGTCTGCCAAAGGATAACAGCAAGCTTTGGCATTTCATAGGTCAAACAAATAGTTGAAAAATGCATTCAACTGTGGGGTTGCCGCGTTTAAAATTCGATTATATAATTTTAAGAAATATATGCTTTTTGTTTTTGTTTTTAGGGTAAATAACCGACAACCCTCAACTCACACACTTTAGTCTTTTACTACCTAACTTTTCAAAAAGTGCATTTAACCATCTGAATAATTTTAAGTATTACATGTAACACCCTAAACAATATTACATCTTTGTTGCAAATTCCCTCGCATGCGTCTCACATGCTTCGGTCTAGAGTATGTATGTGTTTTCATGTATTTTCTGCATGAGTTTTACGAGTATAATTCATCGACCGTGAGTAAACCCGTAAAATTCATTTTAATGTGTTTTCTGACAGGTATACTCGTAAAATTCCTACAAAAAATATATGAAAAGTCATATATACCTCGACCGTGGTTTGTGTGAGGCATATTAGGGAATTTATGGCCAGAATATTCAGGAAAATTATTCCCGAATATTGTTTAGGGCGTGAATTACACTACTTAAAATTGTTCAAAGGATTAAGTGCATGTTTTGAAAAGTTAGAGGTGAAGTGCTAAAGTGTGTGAACGTTGGGTGTTTTTAATACGAAAAGTTTTGTTTTCGCGTTACATAAATATATTTGTTTAATGATTAATTAAGACTAAGAACAGTAGCGTCAACCAAATCTCAAATCTCAAATCCCTCGAGCAGGGGAATATATATTGTACAATTCAATGAATCTCAATAAAAGTATCAGATATCATATCTGATATGATTAATGCATGTATCCTGATTGAGTGACTGTATTGAATATCTCGATTTAGTTCCTAAAGAATTCATTAACATGTTTAGTTTTTATGGTTTCAAAATTTTCGGTTTAGTCCCCGACGTTAAGTGGTCGTAAGAAGCAAAAAAGAGAGATTGATTCGGGAATATTTAAGGGGCTAAATCGGGTCTGGTTTGTTCTCAATTCATTCCATAAAGTTTAAACATATCCCTGATTCAGTCCCTCTCTGTTTGCTTCTTACGTCTTAATATCAAAGACTGAATTAAGAAATTTTTTAAAATTCTAAGGATTAAACCAGGGTCACGGAAAACTTTAATAACTGAACCGGGAATAAATCCAAACTACATAGAGTTTTTAATATATTTCCCCATAATTTATGTTTATAAATTGCAACCATATACATATATCATACAAGCACAAACATGTATAATTATTATTATTATTATATACAAGCATGTCCATATAAATGCCAGAAATGATAATCATAGATTAAAGTGGATATAGCTAAATAGGTTGCTCCCACTCAAAAACCATCAATGAGATTACTTCTTTATTGATAACAAAGAAGACAAGTGAATTGAGAATACAAAGTATTTCACTCAGAACCTCTGCTTCTAATGTTCATTTTCTCTCGATTAATCATATATCTTCAAAGGATAAAACTCAATTTAAGAAACTCTCACACTCAATCATCACTTTCAACTCTACAGTAGAAGAAAATATTTGTGTTTTTGGAATAGTTTTAGAACGAAGAATGAATTTAATAATGCTTGGCTTGATCTTTAGCACTTTTCAGGCCGAAATTGCATTGTTTGTAGACTCGATTTCTAGATTAAAGTTCATTGTCCAGTGATGGTCTAATTTGTTTCACCAATTCCTATCCATTTGTTGTAGGAATTGTGTGTTTATAGGTATTATTGGTGTATTCTATGCATTCATTTGCTTATTTAATGTTGTAATAAATTAATTACCTATCAAATGCACCTCAATTCGTAAAACAGTAAAACTTTATCTTATCTTTTGAAATCTTCACATATATTATTAAATTACGTATTACATTTTTTTTTTCAATGTTCTAAAAAATAGCTTAAACGAGGCTTCAAAATTAAGCTTTGGCATAGCCCAATTGGTTGTAAAGGCTCATCCTTTGTAATAGACCAGGGTTTCATTCCCCCTCCCCCATTTAGTTAGGATTTGTCAAAATTTTTTTTGATTATATGTTTTTATTAAATTAAGAGAGACTAATTGATAACGAGCTCATTTTTGTTATATTGGAATTTTGTAAATTTGTAGGATACTATTAATTATTACAATTTCAAGACTTTCATGCTCTTAGAACTTGAAAATTTTATGCATTTAATCTTAAATTTATGGTGTCTCTATGATTTGATCAATGATTTGATTAAACTATTTAATTTATATTAAAATTTAAAAACACTATCTTAGGCTTAGACTCTGACTACTCGCACTTAGAGTGTATTTACATTTGCTTATTCAAAGCACTTCTATGTTTCTTTTGCTTAAAGTTGAAAAAAAAATTATTTTTAAACAAAACATTGAGTGTTTGCTATTAAATTAAAATAAAAATAGTATAATGAACTTCAGTTAATTACAAAAAATATTACCTATGAGCTTAAAGTAGCCAAAAACATCTCATAACGTGTTTATCTGCTTTTGTTTTTATCTGTTGTTTTTAGAGAATCAATTTCATAAGTAAAGAAATCAAACACTCAAATCCATTTTTTAAAAAAAGAAGATAACACTTCTGATAAACATTTACAAACACGCACTTAATCGTGCATTGCTTGATATCAATGTTTCACAACGCTTTGCACTTTTAGAGGGAAATTTTCCCTTCTTAACATGGATAATATACAGATTTTTCCGATGTTTCACAATAATAATACAATACCCCTGTCGAAACTCAAGAAATGACCCATAAATTACATCGAGGAGAGCGATGGCTAATGCTTTCCAATTTCGATTTCAATATATATTTTAAATTATTTAGGCTCGCTTGTAGGTGAACAACTTAATGTCAATTTGAAAGAAGATAGACCAAGGATAGGTAGACTGGTTTATTCCTGAAGTGCAAATCTTCTCCAATAGCTTGTGCTACATTCTTTACTATATTGTCTGGATTTGTAACATGTATCTTGTTACTGGACGAGTAGACGATAAAGCAAACATCGATAAGGTATAGAAGATAAAAGGAGAAAACCCGATGCAGGAAGCTCCAACGATGCACGGGATTCGGGATGGGTTGGGCCCATTGTGCCTCTTCCACTGCAACGCAAGAGGTTATTTCCGATAGCTAAATATAAAGCACAACATAGATATTTATAAGTATTCTTTTGTCTTAATTTATGTGATTAATTATTTAGGAAAGATACACCTTAAAGCTAGCATTTGTTACCATCTTGCACACAGGACAAGCACCCACGAAGCCTTCACAATCTTTACACAAACAAAGATGTCTACAAGGCATTAACACTATAGATACCTCCTTTGATTTACAATATCTACAAATCAGAGCACTAATATATACTGAACTAGATCTTTCACACTCACCGATATCGATACCCGAGGCAGCATCATCGATATCAGTCTCTCCAACTTTGTGTCCTCGTTTAGAACTTTGTTGCATTGCTTGCTCGAGACTGGTTTTCAGAGAGGTAACAGCTGATTCGTTGTACTTTGCAATGTTGCACCAATTCTGAGCCTCGGCTGTTAATTGTTTTGTATGCTCGATGAGTTCATTGTTTTTGCGAGTTACAGTCTCCAATTCGAGATTTTTCTGATTCAACTTCTTCATAGAGCTGTTCTGTAAATAAGTTAGGTATGAAGTGAAGTGTCTGTGTGTTATTTCTCTTAGCCCTTTTAACAGATTCTCTTCCTGTTCATGATGCAATCGTGGATTCAAAAATTACATGCTTTTAGTAAAAACTGAAAGAAAAATAAAAGCGCTTTCAGGATTAGCATAGAGTTCTTTTTTTCGCGAGCTAATGATAATATACTCCTCAGTGGTATCCATAACAGAACTTTAACTCCTTTTATCCTATGTGGTAATAGACAGTTTATTCATGTGTTTTGTACATCGGCAGTTTATCCATGTGGTTTTCAAAATATCCACTTTATCCCCCCTCTTGTGTTTTGCAAAACATAACATACACACATATTTACAAACTACATGGTCTGCCTATTTTTTCAAACCAATAAAGTATAATATGCCTATTTTGAAAACGACAGCGGAGTTTGTTGCCAATAACCCTTCTTTCGCTGCTTAAAACAAGATTTGGGACCTTTAGGTGAAAGGAAATGGATATTTTTAACACATGGAGTAGATTTGAAGTACCTGGGTTCTCATATAATGTTCAAGTTCTCTTTTATTTTGATCAAGTTCTCTTATGATGTCAACGTGCAGAGGCGAAAATATCGATGATCCAATGGTCAAGCTTCCACTAGCAGAAGAAATGGTGGAGTTCCGTTCATCATCATCGTAAGACAACCTTAAACCAGTAGACACTGGATTCTTGTCGAAGATGCTGGCTTTTTTATCAACTTCATCATGACAATTAGATTCCATTACAAGAAATGTTCTAAGAAACAAATATATTAACCACATGATCGCAATAACTAGTCAATTGGTCTTGCATTTGATTGATACAACTTACCATTTACGCATAACTGGAGCTGATTAGGGCGTGCATCAGCAGGAATTTGGAAATGATTACTACCAAGAAGAGGAGGAACTGAATCATTGGTGTTATTTCTGAACATCGCGGAGTGCGTATACTTGCAAAAGATGCACGTCTGAAGAAGGAAACACGACTTTTAGGCACAATTCCGCTTTCAAAAAGTTATAAAAAGATTTAGTTAAACCAGATGAACAACAGATGCTTGAAATGTTAGAAAAAGAGGAGAAAAAAGGCCAGTCTCCACATTCGTAACCCCTCGCAGGCATGGACAGAGCTATTTATGGGTACACCTGAGTTTTAGCTCCATGCAAACTTTTAAAAAAAAATTTAGTGTAATTTTCGGAATTTAGTTTTTTAGTTCAACCCTCTAAATCATGATATCCATATAAACCTACATATCTCAGTTAGCCCAAATAATTTTGAATCGTGACTCGACCCCTGCTCACAGGACTATATTGCAATCAACATTGGATTATTTATTCTCATATTTGTTTAACATCTATTACAACTTATCATCGGTTTAAAGCCATTGTCTGATCAGGGATTACGTCAAAATGAACTTATAATTGTCTGATCAGTAGGGGAATAGAGATTCATCAATCATTCATGACCTATAGCTTTGATCAAAACAAAAACAGCTTGATCAGTACTTTATGACAACAAAACAAATATTCGAAAACAAGGATCAGAGCAACCAAGAAAGCTCCCATTTTCCTTAGAATATTAAACTCGAAACACTTGAAAAAGAGGGAAAAGTAAAGATTACCTTCAAAATCAAGCCCTTTGCTTCAACTCAAGAAAGTGAATCCCTCTCGATCCTTCATACCAATTTAAATTCTCACACGACTTATCATCCTTTCTGAGTTCTGAAAAAAAAAAAAAAAACGAAAGCTAAAACTTCTAACATTTGAAAAATCAAGAAAACAGTAGTAATAACAAAAAAAACAACACTTTACCTCGACGGTATTATCAAGAAAATCCTGATCAGATCACCCGATTCAAAAAACTTCACGAAAAAAAAAATATATATATATATATAAAGGCAATATTGAACAGAATGAGCTTGTGGGTAGGAGTAGAACTAAATAAAAAAGAAATGGGATGAATAATAGTTGCTCAGAGTTTGGTTGGAAGGTGGAATGGTGGGGGACGTTTGTTACAACAAATTGATAGCTGCACAAGTACTAATAATGGAAGAAAAAGAAATTAGAATCAATTAGTGGAAGATTTCAGCGAACACGTCCCTCCATCTCTGCGTCATTATTGAATCAATTTCACCACTTATAACTCTCCATCTTCTCCGCTTGTTATTTTCTTTAATAATTATCTCTTTTCTCGAACACACATGATTGTTTAGGTTTGTGCAACTATTTTGCTTCAACTAGACCCGATCATGGTTTTCTCAAAACCATCTTTAAAAAGACCTAGATCGGTATCGAAAACTTAGGGGGTGTATTGGTTACAGACTTTTATTGACTTTTATTGACTTTTATGAAGTTTAAAAGTTAGAGGTATTCAATCCAGACTTTTATATACTCTGTAGAAGTCTAATGGTATTCAAGACAGACTTTCGTAGTGTTTTAAAAAGTCAGGTGGTATTCAAACTTGAATTTATAAAACTTTATAAAAGTCTATAGGTATCCAAAATCTCATAGACTTTTAATGACTTATGTTGAAATCTTTAGGTACAAACTTTGATGCCCCATGTATATCCCAGAAAAGTTAAAAATTCTCAACCACTCCTAGTAAAGATTTGGAATGACTTTTAATTCATAATTACCCTCATCTCTCTTTACTCTTTGCTATTTTCATTTCCGACACGGCCACCTCCCCATTGGCTTTTCCTCCCCTGTTTTCTACATGTACCCTTTCTTTAATTCCTAATGTGCAGCTCTTTCTTCAATTATTGTTTTTTTCACATCTTATTTTTTATACAGTATAATACTAATATTTACACAAGTATTTTGATAAAATAGCAAGTTAATGTGCTCAATTTTATATTAGATGATAGATTTTTAAAACGATTGTATGTGTCTATAACTATAAACAATTATAATAAATATTTTTCTAAAACAAAAGATATTTATAACGATATAAATTATCATGTTTATTTAAAAAGTATGTTTTAAGAATTTTTATAGCAGTCAACTATCATCAAAAAATATTTTAAGTTTATAAAATGTTATTTAATAGAAAACTTTTGTTTTATTACACAAAATTATAGATTACAATTATATAGCAACATTAACTGAATCTTCAAGGTCGTCATCTTGAAGATGCAAAAAAGTTGTTTAATATTTGCCATGCAAAAGAATTGAATAGGTATTTTTCACATTTTTTACTGTTAAATAAGTAAAATGTGTTTACATTAATAGTAAAAAGAAATTATATGTTGAAGAAGTTATTTATGTTCAATTGTTAGTTCAAAGAAATCAATTATAAGTTATAAAATCTATATAGTCTATACAATTTTTTTGATTATTCCGTGTAATTCTATAAAAGTTATTAAAATCTATCAATTTCATAAAAATTCATAATTTAAAAAAGTCATTAAAAGTCGATAAAATCCATAGAAATCTATTGAAAAAGTCTACGAGACTCTATACAAATCTTTTTATAACTCCATGAAATTCTATAAAAGTCAATAGAAATCTATCAATTCCATAAAAGTCAATCATTTAAAAAAGTCATTAAAAGTCAATAAAAGTCCAGATTGAATATACCCCCCTTAAAATTTGATTTCGATTTCTAAAAACAAGAAATCGGAACTGAAGTTGTAATCAAACAGTAACCGGTATCATAAATTAATTTTAAAGCCTTGCAATATATATTTATAACATATAATTAAACTACTTAATTCATATAAATTTAATTTAAACTTTTTTTATTTATTTGTTAATAAAAATTAAATATTCATAATATTCTTTAATATAATTAGGGGTGTGCACCGGTTCAGTTAATTGGTCGAACCGAACCGAAAAATTTCGATTCGGTTTTTAAAAAAAAAAATCGTTTTCGGTTACATGGTCCAGTTGGCCGAACCGAAAATCAAAATTTTTAAAATAAATAAAATGTTTTAATTATTTATTTATGGTTTAATTTTTAACGGTTTCACTCCTGATCATATGAATAAGAACTCGTAAATTAACTATGTGTTTTCAAGTATAATATAATTTATTTTGTTGTCTCCTTTAAACTCGATTTTTGGAATAAATAGCTTCAAAATAATATAAAAGTTTAAAACTAAAAGGTTAAATGTTCAAAATTCTTTTGAATCCAGTATATGATGTATTAGTATTTGTATTTACGTTGAATTTTTATCAACTAATCATCCAATTTCACAATAAATAAAAAAACAACGGTCAAACTCACCTTCAATGCATTAGTAAATACCAATATAAAAAAATATATAACTTTTTTAAATTAATTAATTTGAATAGATTTTGTATTTTAAAATTATTCAATAAAACTAATTTTTTTTTATTTTGTATTTAATATCCTTTTTATTATTTTCGGAGTCATGCCATTTTGTGGTATAATGAGAGTATTTTTTGAACTATTTATTCTATGATTGGGTAAGAGATAAACTTAAGCTCAAATGCAATAGAAAAAAGACATTGATACTTGGATGATATTTTTAGAAAAATATATTTAGAAATGTGAAGAGATTCAAAACGTATAGTATCTCTTTAAGGCATAAAAAGTTCATTTTAAAACACCATAACTGTCTATCTTTTAGGGAAAAATTTGAACTTAGTCACCCAAAAATACTTGACTTTACATAGGTCTATTTTTTTGTTAAAATGACAAAAATAAACACAGCTTCTCATTCCCCCACAAAACAATCGACGTCTTCTCTAAAGAAAGATGCTACGTTCTGCAGCAATTCTCTGCCACCTCCGCCTCTCGCAATAACTCTCTATCACCTCCATGCCACAGTGCCAATCGTAAACAGCAAGGAAGAATACTCCTCAGCAAACATATCATTGTTGCAAAATCCATCTTCTGTTTCTTATCCTCGATTATGTTGAAGTGGTTTTATGTTTCTTATAAATTGTTGTAATGGCTATAGTTGTGCATTCGATGATATTGAGATTTTGTTGTTGGTATGCTCACTCGTTTCGGGGGCGGCTTCTGTTGAAATAGGTAGAACATGTATAACATTGGTTCTAGAAATAGGTTCGAGTTATTGGATGAGGATGCTCATAGGAGTGAGTACCAGTATTCATATAGAGTAATATGTATTATACAAACAGATAAACATTTATTTGTTAAATGCTCGTCTTTGAGCATTTTGATATGTATATATGGTTTGTATAAATGTCTTGAGATTTCTCTTTTCATTTAAGCGTTGCATGCAATTTAATTGAGAGAAAATTACAAAATGATCCGAGAACATATTAGTGTATTACGAAGTGTGTATGTATGTGAATAATATTTGTGTTGACGAGGATTCCGGTGAAAATTTTATAGACATAATGACAACAATTTAAACCTTCAAGGCTCAGCAACAATATCTTATTCATTAAACACAATAATAATACATTTATATATGCTCGTACATCACACGAACCTGAAAGTCGACAATATGTTCAAGTCATTCTCGACATCTGGAGGCTCGTACAATATCTATATTGAATATCAATTCAATAATATTATTGTAGCAATAACCCTCAACAACTTCATTATATTACATAAATTTGTCATGCCTCCTATCAATAATCAACCATGATTTATCGTACTCCGTATACTACTCAAATCATCTCATTTGATCCTTTATTCATTTGAGTTGTCAATTAACTCGATCTAGTGATACATTCATTCTAAGGTTCTATATGAATTTATCAACCCGACAGAGTTCATTAATAAAGCCGATAATTCATAAAATTACATTTCTTGCCATAATATTTATGCTCTCACAAAAATCTCATATCCAAAATTAATCACCAATTGACCAATAAAACACCTCAAAAGTCAAAGGAACAAATCAATTTTCATTCTTGAAAAAAAAAATAAACTTCCACCTTATTGATCGATCGGTTAACCCCCTACCGATCGACTGGTTGGATCGACCAATCGATCGCTCGTCTCCACCGATCGATCGTTTGATCCTCCCGTTCGAGTAATCGCCAGAAATTTCATCTATAGCTACAACCTTGTACTGATCGATTGCTACAATGCTAGTGATCGATCGGTCGCTGCACAGATCCAAAAAACGCCATTTTGAACACTTCAAAACCTTCCCAATCACAACATCAACAATCACATTCAACCAAAACACCACAATCTTTCCAATCCACAATAACATGAATTGTATCTCAAAATTGCATCAGATTTCAAAACCAACTGACAATAATCACAACCCTATAATTTCACACTTTCGTAAGCATAAACACCAAGAATAAGCTAGAAAACCATGCCTAAAATCCAACTAAAACACTTACAAGGCATAGAAATTTACTTACCCCAAATTTCTTCCACAAATTCCAAGAGTAAATGCAAGGGGAAAAGCTTGGGTGAAAGGGGAAGGGATGGTGTGAAGGAGGGGGAGGAGTTGAATGATGTTGGGTGATGGATGATAATGATAATATAATTATCATTTTGCAAGTTAGTCCCTGGACTTTAATCCATATTATAAATTTCACCCAAAAATTATTTATCCCCCAATTCCACTTATAGTTAAACTTCATAAATTACCTCCAATACAAACTCTTCATAAGACTTATCTCAATCATTTGTTATGTCAACTATTATGACTCAATCATAATTCTCAACCACACTTGATTCATCTCAAAACCAAGTTCAAGTACAAAATGATATTCATTCATAATTACGCCCTTCATTTATCGCATTAAACTCCATTTAATAAAGTAATTTGTTAGTTCCGAACTTTATCGATGAGATTTTAAAGATGACAAAACATATCAGACCGGATTGAGAGAAATCAGACTGACCAGATCGATCGCCCAAAACAGATCAAGCTGATAAGATGACAAAGCATATCAGACCGGATCGAGGGTAATCAGACCGACCAGATCGATAGCTCAAAACAGAACAAGCTGATAAGGCATATCACATATCAGACCGAATCGATAGATATCAGACTGACTAGATCGAAGCTTCAGATCGATCTCAATCTTTATCAGATCAGAGCAGTCAAGGATGCATAAAGAGTGGCTCTTCAGTCTGAATCATTAACGACTATTTATTGTAGCATTTAATGTCGCAATTAATGCTACAAAGGACCAAAGACTGAAGATTACCATAAAAGGTAAGAAGACAAATAAGAGCTTTGATAGGCTTAGATTTTGAGTGTTTTTAACTGTAAATTCTTCCTACTTTCCGTTCTTTTACCTGGATGATATTATGTTTTTTGGTGTTTATTCGTTTGTTTCAGGAAAATAGATCGGAAGTGGAAGAAATGAGCCAATATGAAGATAACGGGCGAAATCGAGGAGAAAAAGAACTGAAATTTAGGAAATGAAATTTTTGGAATCTCGATCGATCGAGATTTACTCTCGATCGATCGAGCCAGGCAGAAAGTGAGAATCAGAATTTTGAAGGCTCGATCGATCGGTGGAAATCTCGATCGATCGAGTGAGGCAGTAACTTCGGAGCTGATTTTTTCAAATTCTCGATTGATCGGTGGAAATTCTCGATCGATCGAGCGAGACAGTGAGTTTCAAAAGCTGGCATGAACAGTGCACCGATCGATCGGTAGCAATTCTCGATCGATCGAGACGCGAAATCCTGAAGATTTTATTTTCCTTTTTTATCGTGATTTTGGAGGGCTTTTAAGAGGGGATCTTTTCCAAACACCGAGGAGACGATGTAGACCATTTCAGACGATTTTTAGGTCAAGGAGAGCCGCTCGAGCCGCCGCCCAACGCCGGAAAAGGAGATCCAATCTCCGTTCTTCGTCCAAGGTCGAGCCAATCTATTCCGGAGTGCAAGGAAGGAACAAGAGAAGAAATCACGGTGCAACGCATGGATTCATCCATCGTTTATCGTATTTCTGAACTTTAATTTATTTGATTTTCAATTTCATTTGATGTTTTAGAGGTCGAGAGACAATAAAACTCTTATGTATTTGATTTGAATTAAATTTAGTTTATATTATTGAGTTTTAGTTTCGTTGTGTTTGATTATTGATTCATTGGTATTTGAGTGCATTGATTGTTATTGTTCATAAATTAATTGCATGTGTAAATCAAAGTCTAGCTAGCTTTGATTGAATTTGAGGGTTACAGCCGAGATCGAGAGATAACGTTGTAACACGCTCCATTAATTTATGATGTATGTCACGATTGAGATCGAGAGATGATATCGCATATGTGAGAACTTGGAATCGAGAGATTTAGAGTTATAAGGTTTTGATAATTTATGCAACTTTGAATTAGTAAATAGGTGCACGAGAGTGACTTGTTCTAATTTATTGTTAGTTTCGTTACAGCTCGAGAGAGTGTATCGAATAATAGTGAAAACCTTTCACCTTTAAAATCAATTGGTTGATAAACTGAGAATTCCATTGAATCATTAGAGATAACATAATTGAACGACGAACTCGGTAATTTTCTCGAGTAACTTACCTTTGCATTTCCGGAACCATTCTTTTCATTATTTCTAGTTTAATCTTTATTCTTTAGTTTAATTTAGCTTTAGTTAATCAAACTTCTTTTATCGTAGGCTAAATATAATTTTATTAATCTTATTTGGTACAAAGTTAGTCCCTGTGGATTCGACAACCTGTACTTAATTTTCACTATACTAAAACTTGACAACCGTGCACTTGCGGTAGAATCGCTTCACACTAATCTTTGAAATATCTTTTGTTTAAAAATAAAGCGGTCAAGTTTTTGGCGCCGTTGCCGGGGACTAATCTGTATAATATCATACGAGATTAGTTAATTGTAATTTAGCCAATTCTTTTATTATTGCGTTTTTTGTTTCTTTTCTTTGTTTTCTTTTGTTGATCTTTGTTAATAATTTTGTGTATTTTGTTGTCTCCTTTTGTCTATTTTGTACAGGAACCGTTTCTCTAGTGCATGCTCAGAAGAGAGGAGCCCATTCTCGAGCCTTTCGATCCGGAGATAGAAAGAACTTTACTTAGGCGATTACGAGAAGCTCGAGCGATGGCTGATAATAACGAAGCACAGCACCCTAGATCGATGATGGACTTTGCGCAACCGGCATTTCATGGATCGTTGTCGAGTATTACGAGGCCGATGATTCAAGCAAACAATTTTGAGATCAAGCCGGCAATCATACAAATGATTCAGCACTCAGTTATGTTCGGGGGAGCAGCTACGGATGATCCGAATAATCACATCTCCAACTTTTTGGAGATTTGTGACACATTCAAACACAATGGCGTCTCTGACGACGCCATCAGGTTAAGACTTTTCCCCTTTTCATTACGAGACAAAGCTAAGGCATGGTTGAATTCACTACCTGCAGGTTCTATAACAACATGGGAGGGGATGACAAAGGCGTTTTTGTCAAAGTACTTTCCCCCTTCCAAGACGGCGAAGATGCGGAACGATATCACGACTTTTGGGCAGTTTGACCCTGAGACGTTGTATGAAGCGTGGGATCGTTTTAAGGAGTTGTTGAGGAGATGCCCACACCATGGTCTACCCATATGGCTGCAGGTACAAACGTTCTATAACGGTTTATTTTCTGCTAACCGTTCCATGATTGATGCAGCATCTGGGGGATCCATAATGAGAAAGACGCCGGAAGAGGCATATAGCTTGTTGGAAGAAATGGCGTGCAACAGTTACCAATGGCAATCAGAGAGGAGCATGCCACAGAAACCAATGGGAGTCCATCAAGTGGACGAGATCACTGCTCTTTCGGCTCAATTAGAAGCCATGAACCGGAAGATTGACAGCATGGGAACAGCAGCAATGCAAGCTCAAGCAATCTTCTGTGAGCTGTGTGGAGGCGGTCATCCTAGCGTCGAGTGCCAGGCAGGTAATCAGTTTAACCAATCTGTTGAGGCTGTTAATTTTGTAGGTAACAGGCCACCCCATAATTCCTACTCGAATTATAACCAACCATGGAGGAACCATCCGAATTTGAGATGGTCGAATCAAGAAATTGTGTTGAACCCTCAACCGCAGGCAGGGTTCACACAAAAGCCGAGTATGGAGGAATTGATGGCAAAGCTGATTTCATCAACGGAGGTGAAGATGCAGAATCAGGATGCATCTATTAAAAATTTGGAAGTGCAGATAGGGCAGTTGACCACGTTGATATCTGGGAGGACGCAAGGTACGCTCCCGAGTGATTCTGTAAAGAATCCAAAGGAGCCATCAAATTGAGAAGACGAGGAGGTGACAGTCCAGCTTGGGACTATAAATTAAGAACTTCCGTTTTTCCTTCCTTGAGTTTTGTTTTTGATTTCTTGTTTTGATGTGTTTTTGTTAGTTTGTTTGTTTTGAGTTTGTCTGGGAATGAATTCGTGTATTTTTCTATTGCAGGTGTGAAAGCAAGAGCAAGTTGGTTGTAGGCGAGGCAATCCGAGAGAAAGATGTTGAGAAAAATTTTAAAAGTTTGTTTGCTGCTGCTGGCGATCGATCGAGAATTTTTTCGATCGATCGCCCGATTTTTTTTAAAAAAGACATTGTGCCTACTGCCTCGCTCGATCGATCGGATCCGATCGATCGAGCGAGAGAAAATTTTGAAAAAAAAAAAAATAGGGCACAGACGCAGCAGCCTTCACTTTCTAACTCAATTTTTCTCCTCTCCACAATAGAACCCTAGCCACCTTTTCAAAATCTCATCATTTTTTTTTCCTTCCAATTTAAAGTTACTTCAAATCTGGGAAGTAATATTTGTTTTTCATTGCAGATTTGAAGGATTGCAAGGCAAATTGGGTAGAAGTACATCAAAAAGGGAATTCCAAGCCAAGTGCCAAATCTTTCCAAGATCAGATTTTTAAGCGGTAATTGGTTTCCAAGTCTTAAAGATTTTAGCTTTTGGTGAAACTCCTTGAATTGTAGTAGAATTGGGTTAGGAAGGAGTTAAATTTGGAGGAAGTTTTGTGGTGTTGAAGGGTGGAAGATTTATAGTGTTGTGTGGTGATAGTTGGATTTAATTGACTTAGTTGGGAATCGTTTAGCAAGAAAATGTCATCCAGAAAGAGGTCAAAGCAGGCGGAAGCTTCCCAAAAGCAAAAGCAGGCGGAGGCCACTGTTTCTGAGCCAGGATATGATGAAAAGAAGTTTCTCAATGCCACAATTGCTGAATTATACCCCACCTACCATAAGAAACCCCTGAGCCGTGAAAGGGGAATGAGCATAGATAAAATGGAATGTCCTGTCATTAGGACAGTCCGGCGAAAAGGGTGGTTTCAATTCGTTCAGACACCGATTGATGCTGTGGTGCCACTGGTAAGGGAGTTTTACACAAATCTTCGCGCTGTTAGACCAGGGCACCAAGTTAGTGTTTATGTTCGAGGGAAGGATGTGTTGGTGGATCGAGCCGCAATCAACAATATTCACCGGATGCCTTTACTTCAAAACTGTGCATACCAATCTTTCAAGAGTAGCAGGATTGACTACGATGAGGTATTGACAGTTATTGGCAAGCCGGGAGTGGATTGGCAAAGGAATGATAAAGCAGAGCCACAGTTGGTTCTAAAGAAACATTTGAAGCCAGAGGCCCAAGCATGGTTTTCATTTGTCGCCTCGCGGGTCATGCCTTCGACCCACACTTCTGAGGTGACAAAAGACAGAGCGGTCCTGGTATATGCCATCCTCTCAGGGAAGGAAGTGGACTTCAGCGAGATCATTGCTGATCACATTGCTGAAATTGGGAGCAGCTCACCGACCTCCGCACTACCGTTTCCATCCACGATCACTGCTTTATGTCAGCGGTACGGAGTGACATGGGGGGAAGACGAGGAGTTACTTCCACCGAAGACACCGATCATTGTGGACACTCCACCACCTCCTACGGGTCGACGAAGACCTTCGGACACTACACAAGCTGGAGCATCATCCTCTGCTGCAGAACATACACGTGTTACTTTGGACTCTCTTCATAGGGATCTCCAAGATATTCGCCTGGAGCAGCAGAGCATTCACAGCATGCAGCGGGACATTCATAGCATGCAGAGAGCATTGCAGATGGACCATGAGCAGGTAGCTCAGCGTCAGATGGAGTTCATGCACTATCAGAGTGCATGGAACACTGCCATGGCCCAGGGCTTTCCAGGTTTCCAGTTCCCGCCGGAGCCACATTTTGCACCTTATCAGCCGCATGCTCCTCCACCCTCTGAGTACCCACCAATTCCGCCATATCAGGGCGAGGAGCACCACTACCCAGTCCCCCCTCCGGAGCATGATGAGGACGACGATCAGTGACGATCGTCGTCATGGTATGTGTCTTTGCCTTTGCATTTATTTTTCTTGTTCATTGAGGGCAATTCACATGCTAAGTTTGGGGGGGGTTTTTGAGTATCTGTATATATCTTGCTTTTGCACATATTGCTACTTGTCTTGTTTCTTTTCCGAGCATGACTGCATGATGTTGAGACTAATTCGTCCTTGAGCATTACCAACAAAAATTTTTTTTTTTATTGATTGAGTTATTCTTGAGAATTGATGAGTTGGAATTGAAACGGTAATACATGATGAAATTAATCCTCATCTAGATAGGAGTCATGGAAATGCTTAACTTGTTTGTATATATCCTTTGTAACTACATGTCAAAACTGAGGAATAATTTGAGCACTTATTGAGTCATGATTGAGTGAAGTATGTATTGATTAAAGTGAAAACTTGTGTTAACTATGATGAGTCTTGAGTATCTTAGATAACTCTACAGTTTAGTGAAAGCACTTTGAGGCGAAATTTATAATTAAGAACTAGACTTGGAGATGATTTAGGCGATCTTTGGACCGTTTGTGCCTTTCAAGCCTACCTTGTATACATTATTCCTTAGTGTCCCCTTTTGAGCCTTCTTGGAAAAGAATGAAATATGCATTGCATATGATTAGACCCCCATTCGGCATTCTTGGCAAACTCATTATACCCACCTTGGTTTGAGCCTAAAAGAACAATTTCATCCATCCCTAGGAGAGTATAATGAATCTCATTCATTGCATTAAATTGTTATATGTTGAGAAGTTCATTGTGAAAGAAATGAAATGAACAAAAGAATGAGCAAAGAAAAAGAAAAGATGTAAAAAAAAAAAAAAAAAAGCCTTGAAAAGAAAAGTTAAATAAGACCCAAAGTGGCCAAGGCTAGAAAATGTGAAGAGAAGCTCAATGATTATGTGAGAAGATTTTGAACTGATTCTGTTATACTCTCTTCTTTGCTTAAATCCTACCTTTTCTTTGGAGCAGTCACCAAAAGGCCTAACGTTAAAAGCTTTTAAAGTCCTGTTGATCCAAGTCTAGGGAATAATTACATTAGTGGAGAAGTGCTGGATAGTAAATTTGTAGAGTAGTTCAAAGTAATCTTGACTAGGAGTTGATATAGCACATGTTGATGTTAAAGATATGTATGTAACTCATGTTTGACAATAGCACACACGCACGTTCCGATGTTGCGATGTATTGTTTAACTTAGGAGAAATTGATTCTTGTTAAGTGTTGAAGGATTTCTATCGATGTGTAAGTAGGATTTCTGAGATTTTACGTATATTGTAAAGATGATTCATGCTTAGTATCGAGTTTAACTTTTCTTTTTGAGCTTATTGCTTGCTCGAGGACGATCAAGTCTAAGTTTGGGGGAGTTGATAGGCTTAGATTTTGAGTGTTTTTAACTGTAAATTCTTCCTACTTTCCGTTCTTTTACCTGGATGATATTATGTTTTTTGGTGTTTATTCGTTTGTTTCAGGAAAATAGATCGGAAGTGGAAGAAATGAGCCAATATGAAGATAACGGGCGAAATCGAGGCGAAAAAGAACTGAAATTTAGGAAATGAAATTTTTGGAATCTCGATCGATCGAGATTTACTCTCGATCGATCGAGCCAGGCAGAAAGTGAGAATCAGAATTTTTGAAGGCTCGATCGATCGGTGGAAATCTCGATCGATCGAGCGAGGCAGTAACTTCGGAGCTGATTTTTTCAAATTCTCGATCGATCGGTGGAAATTCTCGATCGATCGAGCGAGACAGTGAGTTTCAAAAGCTGGCATGAACAGTGCACCGATCGATCGGTAGCAATTCTCGATCGATCGAGACGCGAAATCCTGAAGATTTTATTTTCCTTTTTTATCGTGATTTTGGAGGGCTTTTAAGAGGGGATCTCTTCCAAACACCGAGGAGACGATAGTAGACCATTTCAGACGATTTTTAGGTGAAGGAGAGCCGCTCGAGCCGCCGCCCAACGCCGGAAAAGGAGATCCAATCTCCGTTCTTCGTCCAAGGTCGAGCCAATCTATTCCGGAGTGCAAGGAAGGAACAAGAGAAGAAATCACGGTGCAACGCATGGATTCATCCATCGTTTATCGTATTTCTGAACTTTAATTTATTTGATTTTCAATTTCATTTGATGTTTTAGAGGTCGAGAGACAATAAAACTCTTATGTATTTGATTTGAATTAAATTTAGTTTATATTATTGAGTTTTAGTTTCGTTGTGTTTGATTATTGATTCATTGGTATTTGAGTGCATTGATTGTTATTGTTCATAAATTAATTGCATGTGTAAATCAAAGTCTAGCTAGCTTTGATTGAATTTGAGGGTTACAGCCGAGATCGTCCATTAATTTATGATGTATGTCACGATTGAGATCGAGAGATGATATCGCATATGTGAGAACTTGGAATCGAGAGATTTAGAGTTATAAGGTTTTGATAATTTATGCAACTTTGAATTAGTAAATAGGTGCACGAGAGTGACTTGTTCTAATTTATTGTTAGTTTCGTTACAGCTCGAGAGAGTGTATCGAATAATAGTGAAAACCTTTCACCTTTAAAATCAATTGGTTGATAAATTGAGAATTCCATTGAATCATTAGAGATAACATAATTGAACGACGAACTCGGTAATTTTCTCGAGTAACTTACCTTTGCATTTCCGGAACCATTCTTTTCATTATTTCTAGTTTAATCTTTATTCTTTAGTTTAATTTAGCTTTAGTTAATCAAACTTCTTTTATCGTAGGCTAAATATAATTTTATTAATCTTATTTGGTACTTATAAGTTAGTCCCTGTGGATTCGACAACCTGTACTTAATTTTCACTATACTAAAACTTGACAACCGTGCACTTGCGGTAGAATCGCTTCACACTAATCTTTGAAATATCTTTGTTTAAAAATAAAGCGGTCAAGCTTACCTGACAGTCGCCGAAAGCATGAACCAGAACGGCAAGTATCCTGAAGAAGAAGACTGTAGCTTACTCAGAGATTAAACAGAGTCAAGAGTTGCACATTAAGGGAAATAATGTCGTTGGTACATGCAACTATAAAAGGATGCAACAACAATACAGATAAATACAAGACTCTCGCTGATCAATCAAAAAACAGCACAAGCGTTCAAGCTCAGAATCTCTCGAGCTGAAATTATTCTTAAGCACGATTACATTGTAATATTTGATCATTTAGGATCACTGTGCGCATCTTGTGTATTCTGTATTGAAAAATAGAAGTGAGAAACAAATTGTAACTGTCAGACAGAGAGTGTCTGAACAGATCGAGTGACTAGGAGTTTCAGTCTGGTAGTGAGGTAAATCCAGCTGAATCGGGTTTGTACAACAGGATTGTATAAATCAAAGTCTTCTAGTAGAAACCTTCCTTAATTGGAAGAAGGGAAGACGTAGAAGGATTACACCACCTTCGAACTTCCAGAAACATATCATGTGTCTTATCTTTCTGCACTCGTTCTTTCATTCAAGCCATCGAGCCGTTCTTACAAATATAAAAACAGACTGTTCCGCACTTATACATTCAGTGGTCTGTTCTATAAATGAGTTGATTAAGAAACAGATTTCTTTCACTAATCCGAAAGAAATCACAAGGGATTAAATTTTACAAGGAGTGTTCATTCACCACCCCCCCCCCTATAAACACTCCGGACCGATCCTAAGAAGTGGTATCAGAGCAGGTCATCTTAATCAGCACAAAGACACTTGAGCTGATGGCATCATTCAACAAAATTCCTATGTTCTCAAAAGAAGACTATGATGACTGGAGAATCAGAATGCAAGCTCATCTGGCAGCTCAGGATGACGATATGTGGTTCGTCATCACTGATGGACCAATGAAGATTCTGAAAGTCAATACAGCAGTCGCCATTAGTGGTGGAGAACCACAAATGATAGAGAAGGACAGATCCCTCTGGACGAATGAGGAAAGAAAGAAAGCAAATCTCGACAACGTTGCCAAAGACATCTTATTCAAAACATTGGACAAGAACATGTTCAGCAAAATCAAAATGTGCTCTACTGCCAAAGAAATTTGGGAGAAGATAGCACAGCTATGTGAAGGCAACGACCAGACCAAAGAAAACAAGCTGACTGTTGCTCTTCAAAGATTTGAGAGCATAAAGATGAAGAGTGGAGAAACTCTAAATGAGTTTGATGAAAGACTCACTGGTATCATTAATGAACTGAATGGTCTGGGCAAAGAATACTCAAACAGAGAGATCGCTCTGAAAGTTACGAGAGCCCTGCCAAAAGAATGGGATGTTAAGACCATTGCAATGAGGGAGTCCAAAGATCTGAACAAGGTTGAACTTCATGATCTGTTCGCAGATCTTAAAGCATATGAGTTCGAACTGATAAGCAGAGGTGAAGCAGAGCCATTCATCTCTCAACCAAACAAATCACTGGTAGCTATTCCAGACCAGATCGCCTCCACATCAGATCGATCTATCGAACAGATAAGTAATGATGCTATGTCATTATTTATCAAGAAATTTGGTAAATTCATGTCTAAAAATAAGAGAAATTTTAAACCCTCTCATTATAAATCAAGAAAGGATGATGCTGTTAATGATCAGGCTTGCTACAATTGTGGTAAGACCGGACATTTCATTGCAGATTGCACCAGACCGAAGAAAGAAGAACGGAAGGAGAAGCATCGCGATGATAGGAAAAATAAGCACTACAAAGACCGCAAAAATAATGGAAAGTCCCAAAAGGTCCTAGTAGCTGAAGAAGGAAACAGCAAGTGGGCTCAGACTGACTCCGATTCAGAAAGCTCCGAATATTCTTCCAGCGAAAGCGAAGAAAATATTCAATGTCTAATGGCAGACGAAGAGATGAGTCAGACAGACGAGGTATTTGATTTTGACTCAAATGAATTTACACGTGAAGATCTCATGTCCGCACTGCAAGACATGGCTAATGATTATAGGATCTTAGCTGAATCATTGAGAAAAATAAAGCTAAAGTCAATGATCAAATGGATGAGCACAACAAACCAAGCTGCTCTGAGCAGGGTGAGTGCAACAATCTGCAGATCGAGCTGAATAAGCTGAAAATCTCCTATGATCAGCTCCATGAAGAAAATAAGAGAATTAGCACACAAAATGCTAAGCTTTCTCATATATTCAAAACATGGACAAAATCCAGAACATCTTTGGAAGAATTACAAGAGGTACAAAGAAACGTTGGTGATTTCACCGGCATAGGCTTTGACACCAAAGAATCCACCAAAGATGAATCTGAACTGTTGCTGGTAAAGAACAAAATCAAACAAATGACATTTGTTAAATCCAGCACAGTATATGAGACTGAAGCACCTACGATTCAAACGGGAGTCTCTTTCGTGAATCAAGGTTTGAGAAAAGGAATTGGATATGTCAACCAAGCCAAAGAAAAGGCACCAACAAGCTTTGCGTCTTTCAGACCAATTCTAAGGGTGCAAGATCGAAGGCAAGGAAGATAATACAATTACTATAATTCAAAACCAGTTCAACGAAGATATAGACTACCCAATGAGAATCAAAGGTTTCCATATCGCACACATTATCACACACAACATCGAAACAGACCAGCTCACAGCACACACACACACACAAGCCATTAAAGCTGATACAGGTGTGGGTTCCCAAAGGGCTAATCCGTTCTGGACCCAAATAGGATTGGGTACCAACAATAATTATGTTTGATGATAGGTACCGAAGAAACTTGCATCAGACTGGTACTTGGACAGCGGGTGTTCTCGTCACATGACTGGAAACATCGAGCTGCTGTCTGAAGTTGCAGAATGTACTGGACCCAAGATCATTTTCGGAGATAACTCAAAGGGTAAGACCGTGGGCAAGGGTAAGATTGTCCATGGTAACATTATTATCAATGATGTGCTGTTAGTTGAAAATCTGTGCTATAATCTGATTAGTATAAGTCAACTTTGTGATAATGGTTATGCTGTAGAATTTCACAAACACACTTGCACTGTTAAATCGTCAGATGGTATGACCATGCTTGTAGGAATCAGAAATGGAAATACATATAAGATTAACTGGAATCATGCTCAACCTGATAATCCTACTTGCTTCATCGCTAACAATGATAATAAACATTGGCTATGGCATAAACGCTTGAATCATATCAATTTTAAGACTATTTCTAGCCTGTGTAAACATGATTTAGTTATCGGTCTGCCCAAGATCGATTTTGCTAAGGATAAGATCTGCGAAGCTTGCCAAATGGGCAAACAGATCAGATCATCCTTCAAAAACAAGAATGCCAAATCCTCCTCCCGTTGTTTAGAACTATTGCATATGGACTTGTTTGGTCCTATACCAATAACAAGTTTAGGGGGAATGCGGTATACTCTTGTTGTTATTGATGATTACTCACGCTTTACATGGACTATATTTTTGAGCAGTAAAGATCAGACCGGTCCAAAGTTAATCAAGCTGCTGAAACGCACTCAGAATGAGAAATCATCCATCATAGACAGGATTCGAAGTGACAAAGGCACTGAGTTTTCAAATCAGAATCTTGAATCCTTTCTAGAAGATCATGGAATTAAGCATGAGTTTTCAGCCGCTCGAACTCCTCAACAGAATGGAGTTGCAGAACGAAGAAACAGAACGCTCAAAGAAGCAGCAAGAACAATGCTTGCTGGTTATGGAATTTCACAAAAGTTCTGGGCAGAAGCTGTAAATACCGCATGCTACACTCAAAATCGGTCTATGATTAACAAGAAGCTGAATCTCACTCCATATGAAATATGGACTGGTAACAGACCATCTATTTCTCACCTTCATGTATTTTGCTGTAAATGCTTCGTTCACAACAATGGTAAGAATCATCTTACAACATTTGAAGCTAAGTCAGATAATGGAATATTCTTAGGATATTCATCAACTAGCAAAACTTATCGAGTTTTTAATAATCGAACCTTAACTGTATAAGAATCAGTTCATGTAGTTTTTGATGAATCTTTGTGTGTTGAGGGTAATAAAGAATCAATTCAAAATCAGATGGAAAACATCCATCTCGAAGCTAACAGTGATGATGAGATTGTAGGTAACAGGTCAAGAGACAATCCACCAGAACCTGAAGTGCCAGCCAGATCGGATCAAGGCAATGAAGCTTCTTCAGATCGAGCCGATCCAGATGATCCAAACTCTCATATCAAAGCAGATGCTGATCATACCACTACTACTACTCATCCGGCTGGACCAGACAATCCAGAGTCAAGCTATCGATGGACTAAGAGGCATCCACCTAATCTAGTGATTGGAAGTCCCTCTGCACCGATTAGAACCAGAGGACAGATGATGGATGAGTTCACTCATGCTGCCTTCATCTCAACTCTGGAACCTAAGAAGATCGATGAAGCTCTGACTGATTTCAACTGGATTAAGGCCATGCAAGAAGAGCTTAATCAATTCGAACAAAATCAAGTTTGGAATCTAACCCCCAGACCAAGCGATCTGCCTGTTATTGGAACCAGATGGGTTTTCAAAAATAAGCTAGACGCAATGGAACTGTGGTTAGAAAAAAGGCCAGACTAGTGGCACAAGGATTCCGACAAGAAGAAGGAATTGACTTCGATGAATCATTTGCACCAGTCGCCAGACTTGAAGGAATCAGAATCTTTCTTGCATATGCTGCCTTTAAAGACTTCAAGGTATATCAGATGGACGTCTAGAGCGCCTTTCTTAATGGTAAGCTTCAGGAGGAAGTTTACATTGAGCAACCTCCTGGATTTCAGAACCATTCATTCCCTAATCATGTATACCTACTGAATAAAGCAGTATATGGTCTGAAACAAGCACCAAGAGCCTGGTATGACACTCTATCTCAATTTCTGCTGAACCATGATTTTCAGATCGGCTCAGTAGATAAAACTCTCTTTAAATTTATTAAGGGGGAACATACCCTGTTAGTTCAGATTTATGTTGATGATATAATCTTTGGGTCAACTAACCCCAAATTATGCGAGAAATTTTCCAACTTGATGCAGGGACAGTTTGAGATGAGCATGATGGGAGAACTCTCATTCTTTTTGGGTCTCCAAGTCAAACAGCTCAGCAATGGTATTTTCATCAATCAAACCAAGTATACCAAAGAGCTGCTTAAGAGATTCGGAATGGAGACATGCTCAACTGCATCCACTCCAATGAGTCCTACAATCAAGTTAGACAAAGACGAAGGGGGAACGACAGTCGAAGTGACTATGTATAGAGGACTAATCGGATCGCTCTTATATCTTACAGCGAGCCGGCCTGATATTACGTTCTCAGTCTGTATGTGCGCCAGATTTCAGTCAGAACCAAAGAAATCACATTTTATTGCTGCTAAGCGTATTCTGAAATACTTGAAAGGATCTCAGAACGTTGATCTTTGGTACTCCAAAGATTCTAACTTCAGCTTGATCGGATATTCAGACGCAGACTACGCTGGCTGTAAGATTGATCGTAAAAGCACCAGTGGAACATGTCAATTTCTAGGTGAAAGATTGATCTCTTGGTTCAGTAAGAAGCAAACATCAATTGCCACATCTACAGCTGAAGCAGAATATCTTGCCGCTGGAAGCTGTTGCGCTCAAATGCTCTGGATTCAACACCAGCTCAAAGACTATGGCATCCAAGCTGTTGACTCTCCGATATTTTGCGACAACACAAGTGCATCGCTATAACATATAATCCAGTTCTGCACTCTCGAACAAAGCATATTGATATAAGACATCATTTTATTCGAGATCATGTTGGCAAAAAGGAGATTCGGATCGAGCACATCTCAACAGAGCAGCAAGCAGCAGACATCTTCACCAAACTGCTCCCTGAGGCTAAGTTTAATTATTTCCGTCAAATTCTTGGTTTAATTGACTTATCTTGATAGTTTAGATGTTTTCTTCTTTTCGCGTTTAAAGATTTTTGTTGGCACAGATCGATAATACAGTGTTCAGAAAGACACAGACCGGTCCGAACTTTCAGACCGATCTATGTCAATCTGATGTTATCCTATGATCTGTCTGGACAATAAATCCTTTATTTTGTATTTATTTAAAACAAAAACAGCCCGGACTGATTGCAAATTTTAACCGCCTTATCTTTCTTTTATCCTGACCGTTTATTTTGAATTATTTAATTATCAGTCTTCGAGATAAAGACACGTGTCTTCTCTCTCTTATTTAGCGGGCTGAACATTTCATTTTCATTCACTTTTTACCATTTACCGCTGTCTGCTTTCTAACTCTCTCATAACCTCTCAAAACTCTTCGTATATTCTTCCATTTTACTCCAATGGCTACCATAACTCACAACTCTCTCTCTGTTGAGTTCAATGATATTTACAGGGTTGAAGATGCAGAGATGGTCTCCATTTTCCGAGCTTTGGAATCGTCTGGATTACGGAATTTTCTGGAGTGTGGCACGGTGGTTTACAAATCAGAGATTCGTGAAATGTTTGCCAATGTTGTATCCCAGAAGACATCTATCTCCACCTCTGTAAAGGGCAAAACATTTGAAATCTCGCCGATGACGCTGGCCAAGACCTTTGGTCTTCCCAACTCCGGACTGACTGAGTTTGGGCAGATTCCTCAAGCTTCTCTCACAGCTCTTCAGGGGAAGATTTCTATATTTGGCCACCGCTTGCAGCTCTCATTCAAAAAGAAGGAAATGCTCTTTCATTTCCAGGTGCTGTGCGAAATTGTGGGCAAGCCATTATTGGGCAAAGCTGGAAGTTTTGACGCCGTCACTGCAGAGACGTTCAGGGCCATGGCTGCTATTGTTTCCGGACAGAAGATGAACTAGTCCGTGATTCTATTTGGAGTCCTGATGGAAACAGTGATTGCCTCCAAACAGGCCGTCTGCTTTGCTGTTCCTCTCAGCAAGCTACTGGAAACTTTGGACATTGAGCTGGGGAAGCAGTCTGCTCTGAGTCCCTTCAAAATTCTCAACTCCAAAGGGCTAGCACTGCTGAAGTCCAAGAGTGCTCCACCTAACCCTACCAATCTGGTGGCCGTCAAGATTGAGAAGGGAGAAGAACAGGCTGTTGCTCGCAAACCTCGGGTCAAGCGAAAGTTAACTATCCAGACTGACTCTGAAGAAACTCGGTCTGCTCCCTCGCCACCAGCCAAGCCCCTTCCCAATAAGCCAAGAACCCAGATTACCAAACCAATCAAAACCCTACCTTTCAAAACA
Organism: Haberlea rhodopensis; assembly: GCA_907163345.1. Taxonomy (NCBI): domain Eukaryota; kingdom Viridiplantae; phylum Streptophyta; class Magnoliopsida; order Lamiales; family Gesneriaceae; genus Haberlea; species Haberlea rhodopensis. Next base: position 10,778,856 of record CAJQUN010000016.1, read on the forward strand.
CTACCCATATTGCCTCCAACAAAAGCCACCCCTGCACCCCAACCTACAACCCAAATTTCAACCACTTCAACCACTGGACCCAAACTAACCATCCGAGTCCCCTCTGCCATTCCCGTGGTCAAAGGGATTGTTATCACTGAGTTGGGAGACTATACCCAATCAGGGATCAAGTCCCCTTCCTCCACCGGCAAGGGCAAAGCCATTCTCTCCGAACCACTCTCCTCTAAGCCCAAATCTGCAGCGCAGACAGCAATTGACATTGCTATGGAGGACGTTGAAGAGTAAGTGAAGGAGCTCATTATGGTTTTTGATGAGTACGTCGAGTACAGAACGATCAACCACATTGAGATGTTCTTCGGCAAACTCAGACGCCTTCAAAAAATGGAAGAAGAAGTTCTGAAGGGGACAGAGACCGATGATGTTCAGATTGCTGTGCAGCGCAAAGAGCTATTTAAGGCCAATCAAAGATTCAGACTGGCGACTCTGCTCTTAGCTGCTAAGAAAGCGAACCTCGATCCGAATGCTCCAACTGCCAGAGATGATGGGGCTGTTATTGCTCAATTAGAGATGGATATTCATGCTCTCCATTTAGCTGTCCGGTTTCAACGACAGAAAATCAGCATATCCACTCCAGTAACCAGCCCGGATCATCCCTCTGCAAGCAAGACTCTGGCAGAACCTTTCATTGAGGTTATTCCCTCTGGAGCAGCAGACCAGACTGCAGATCGCGCAGCAGATCAGACTGCAGAACTAGTAGCCGATCAGACAGTGGAGCAGCCATTGCCTAATGCTCCGTCTGCTACAGAAGATGAACCATTGAATGTCTTGTTGGACTCTCCAACAACATCTATTCCTTTGGGATCATCAGTCTCCCACGTTCAAATCAGTCCAACCGCAGAACTTGCAACAGTTGGCGCACCAGAGTTCATCGATCCGGATCTGGTGGTGTCCACAGTTGTTGCAGCTCTACAAATTGAGGAGCCCTCCAGACCCAGCACTCCTCCAGTCCAATTAGATGAAGATATGGCTTTCATACAAGCATTTTCTTCGGCTCTGGTCACTTTGATCCGGTCCGAAAGTCACCAAGCTGCGGTATCTTCAATTATACCGATTGCTGAAGAAGATGATCATGCATTGTCATCATCAGATCACTCTCCAAGTCGACTATCTGATGCACCTCCATCCCTGGCAAGGACCCTTCAGCACTTATCTGACAACTCCCTGTCACTCTCTCAACGTGTTATAGAAGTTCATCAAGGTCAGAGACTTACAGCTTTGGACTTTGATTCATTCAAAGAGAAGATGACAGCCAGTATCGGCAGCCTTCAGCGAGGACTGAATGATCTGTTCTCTCAGCAAGCTTCCTATAAAAATAGCCTGAGAAAAGTGCAGATCGAGCTGGCCACTGAAGTTAGAGCATCCGTCGCCAATTCCCTCCGCGCTCAAGACGTTCGTCTTGACGCTATCAGCGCTCAGCTAGCACAAGTTGTAGATTTTCTCCAAGAGATTGCTGCTGACAAAAAGGGGAAAAGAAAAAAGACTTCAAGCCGCATCAGTCTCAGTCTTCAAGAAAATAGATTGCTTAACTATTCAGACTGTCTGTATGCAAGATTGTTGGTGATCAATAAAGAAATCTTTCTTTGTTAAGTCCTTGTTCATTTATTTTGAACTAAAATAAAAGGCTTAATAATAAAAGGCTTAATCGATCCAACTTAATAATGTTCATTTATTTTGAACAAGAAGAAGTAATCGATCCGAAAGTATACGCTTCAGAGTTCTTATCAGACTGGTTAAAAAGACTTAGAAGCTAGGTTTTGTCATCATCAAAAAGGGGGAATTTGTTAGTTCCGAACTTTATCGATGAGATTTTAAAGATGACAAAACAGATCAGACCGGATCGAGAGAAATCAGACTGACCAGATCGATCGCCCAAAACAGATCAAGCTGATAAGATGACAAAGCATATCAGACCGGATCGAGGGTAATCAGACTGACCAGATCGATAGCTCAAAATAGAACAAGCTGATAAGGCATATCACATATCAGACCGGATCGATAGATATCAGACTGACTAGATCGAAGCTTCAGATCGATCTCAATCTTTATCAGATCAGAGCAGTCAAGGATGCATAAAGAGTGGCTCTTCAGTCCGAATCATTAACGGCTATTTATTGTAGCATTTAATGTCGCAATTAATGCTAAAAAGGACCAAATACTGAAGATTACCATAAAAGGTAAGAAGACAAAGAAGAGCTTACCTGACAGTCGCCGAAAGCATGAACCAGAACGGCAAGTATCCTGAAGAAGAAGACTGTAGCTTACTCAGAGATTAAACAGAGTCAAGAGTTGCACATTAAGGGAAATAATGTCGTTGGTACATGCAACTATAAAAGGATGCAACAACAATACAGATAAATACAAGACTCTCGCTGATCAATCAAAAAACAGCACAAGCGTTCAAGCTCAGAATCTCTCGAGCTGAAATTATTCTTAAGCACGATTACATTGTAATATTTGATCATTTAGGATCACTGTGCGCATCTTGTGTATTCTGTATTGAAAAATAGAAGTGAGAAACAAATTGTAACTGTCAGACAGAGAGTGTCTGAACAGATCGAGTGACTAGGAGTTTCAGTCTGGTAGTGAGGTAAATCCAGCTGAATCGGGTTTGTACAACAGGATTGTATAAATCAAAGTCTTCTAGTAGAAACCTTCCTTAATTGGAAGAAGGGGAGACGTAGAAGGATTACACCACCTTCGAACTTCCAGAAACATATCATGTGTCTTATCTTTCTGCACTCGTTCTTTCATTCAAGCCATCGAGCCGTTCTTACAAATATAAAAACTGACCGTTCCGCACTTATACATTCAGTGGTCTGTTCTATAAAAGAGTTGATTAAGAAACAGATTTCTTTCACTAATCCGAAAGAAATCACAAGGGATTAAATTTTACAAGGAGTGTTCATTCACCCCCCTCTAAGCACTCCGGACCGATCCTAACACAATTAATTTACAGGCATCATAGTACTCAATTTTAACAATTGGTGCATTCAATTTTCACAAGTGCGCCTTTTGGATTTACAGGTGCACGTGTATCATATGTGCAACGGTAGACCCAAGTGGTGCACTTGTTCAAAACACACTTTTTTAGGTTTAGATGGTGATGCACTTCCTTATTTGTGTGTGTTTATCGTGTACTCTCAAATTAAGCACACTCAATCCAAAATGTTGATAACAATAATGTAGTAACGTGAGTAGGGATCAATCCCATGATTATATGTGAATCTTTGTGTTAATGACACAAAAACAAAGTATAAGTTTGAAGAAATTGAGTGCATATAAATATTTTCCATATTTTTGGACAGGTTCCAGTTGGACTTGTTTTTCGGACTTACCGATGGCTGAACCGTTATTGATTAGTAGTTGAAAGTTTGGGGGAAATAATATATAAAGTTCGATCAATGTGAATCGATAAATATTTAATTTCATATGATAAATAAAATACTTTAATATAGAAATGAGTGCCAAACAACTCCGATCCGCGTGATGAATTATCATGATATAAGTATAAACATTATTGATGTAGTCGGATTCTTGTCACCTCCGATAAAATCATCTCGGGCAAAAGGCGTCTCGGCCCATTCATCCCACAGTTACGTGAATCATGGACCTAATTCTATGCCAAGTCAAATCAGATGACTGGACTCGTGTTAATGGCCAAAGAATATTATGGACGTTTGTTAGTGTTAGGGGTGCTTATTGGCACAATCCGGATCGATCCGAACCGAAATCGGCCGGTTCCGGTTTCGGTGATTTCGGAACCGGTCCGATCCGGTAAGGAACCGGATAGGATCCGGTTCCTGTTCTACCGGTTCCGGGTTGGACTGGTTCCAACCCGGAACCAGATTTTTTGTTTTTAAATTCAAGGGAAATTGTTGCTTGGAGGATTCGAACACGCGATCATTGCCTTCTACTCTAAAGCTCTAACCAATTGAGCTAATGTGCCTTTTTGTTTGTAAACTAACCTCAAATATATTTATCTATATTTTAAAAAAAATCAATTTTTTTTAAAATTAACGGATCCGGTTCCGGTTCAACCCGGAACCGGATCCGTTTAGTCCGGAACCGGTAAGATACCTGTTCCGGAACGGTAGAACCGCCCCGGACCGGAATCTTACCGGTGTTAGGATTATTGGGTTTTAATCATTAAAAGGCCAATATTATTATTAATTTTGTTAATGAGAACAAAATTATGGTAAGTTAATTATGAAAGGCAATTAGGCTAAAGAAATCACACATTGAGTAATTGAGGCACTTATGGTTTGTTTATATTGAGATACAAATCATTAGAGTGTAGTTAAGTAGAAAATATGGGTGCCCCTCGCGCGCCGTCCGTCCGTCCGCTCGGCTCGTCTCAACTCGACTCGCCATGCCACGCCACGCCTCGCCTCGTCGCATCGCGTCGCGTCGCGCGTGTCGCTGCCGCGAAGGCAGTCCTATCTTTTTACTACTCGGATTTCTGAAATGAATTTTCATATGCCTGACTTTTCATATTCTGCTGAGTATTAAGTTTGAGACTTTTTGCATACCTGCAGAATTGATGTCAGATTTAAGTGTGAGACTTAAATCCGAAATGAATATGATGTTAAGTGTTGAGACTTTTTATCTAACCCACTATGCATTGTCATTTAAGTTGTGGCCTTTGGTAGGCCTGCTGTTGCAGCTATATAAGCTGCTCCAGCCTCATTCTTTATCTCATCCCGAATTTGCATTTGCATATCATATCATCTTCTTGAGAGTACTACACACTTCTTAGTGTTCGAGTGAGTCTGTCTGGGTTTCTGCTTCAACCCATACAGAGGTGTTTGGGACGTTGTACCTTGGAACTCTCTTGTCCAGGAGGCCAGAAGTTGTAGGCGGGCAATTTAGAGTTTACGGGCACACGGTTTACTGTGGCCTCGTCCAACAACAAAGTTTCTGCCCAGTTTATTAAACTGTTTGTTGTAAGTTTTTATTGTTTCGAGCATTTTATTATAACAGAGTATTTGTGATCTTCTTATGCTTTGTCTATTTGTTTTTTAAGAAAACAGAACCAACAATCGTAAACTCTAAATCTTTTTTGTTTGTTTTGTTCTGTTTTATCAAAACTCAGCTTTCATATTTACTTAAGATATTGTTCATGAATTTTTCAAAGGTTTAAACCTATTGTTTCAAAACTGCTTTGATATTATTTGTGCTCTCCTATTTGTGTTCTGTTTTAGCTAATGGCTGACAAGTTTACCCAACCACCTGCTGTGAATAATGAGATTCCGGTGATCAAAGCTAGCGGTACTGAGGCCGCAATGCCAATTCTGAGAAGTCCAATGCCGTTTTCTCAATTTGAGAAACCGGAAAAGTTCAAGGGTTCCAACTTTAAACGTTGGCAACAGAAGATGATGTTCTTCCTTACCACCTTGAACTTGACCAGGTTTCTGAAGGAGGAGAAACCGGTGGAGGACAAAGAGGATCCTCAATCTGCTGTGATAGTTGAGTCGTGGATGAGTGCCGACTACCTTTGTCGTAACTACATACTGAATTCTCTTGACGATGCACTTTTTAATGTGTATTCCCCCAAGGAGACTGCTAAGAATCTTTGGGAATCGTTAGAGATAAAGTACAAAGTTGACGACGCAGGCACAAAGAAATTTGTAGCCGGGCGATTCCATGACTATCGAATGGTAGATGGCAAGAGCGTTGTTGAGAAATGCGAAGAGCTGCAGCTGATATATCATGAACTTGCTGCCGAAGGTATGGGGCTAAATGATGCTCTCCAAGTGGCGATGATGATTGAAAAATTACCGCCATCTTGGAAGGACTTCAAGAGCTACCTAAAGCACAAGCGAAAGATGATGAGTCTAGAGGATCTTATCAGGAGGCTGCGCATAGAGCAAGACAACCGAAAAGTTGACAAGAAATCATTTGGAATGATTTCCAAGGCCAACGTGGTTGAAGTTGGGGACAACTCCCATGGGAATAAGCGCAAACGTACTTTTGAACCCAAGGGAGATACTCAGACAATGAGGTTCACCGGTGACTGTTATGTGTGTGGTAAGCCTAACCATAAGGCCAAGGACTGCACTCAACGTCAAAACAATTGCAATCAACGTCAAAACAATGATGGTAAGAGGAAGATAGTCCCTTACAAAGGCAAAGGCAAGAGGCCTGCACATGCCCACATTGCTAAGGACAATCTGAGCTCTGACATGGATGACATGCATCTGAGTGCTGTGGTATCAGAGGTGAATCTTGTTGGAGGGAACTCCAAGGAATGGTGGGTGGACACTGGAGCTACTCGCCACATTTGCGCCAACAAATGGATGTTTAAGACCTATCAACCGGTGAATGATGAGCACTGCTACATGGGAAATTCAGCAGTCTCAAAAGTTGAAGGCAAAGGGACGGTTGTGCTAAAAATGACTTCCGGAAAAGAGTTGACTCTTACCGAGGTGCTCCACGTGCCAGAGATCCGAAAGAATCTCATCTCCGGAGCAGTGCTGAACAAGAAAGGCTTCCGGCTTGTGTTTGAGTCCGACAAAGTCATTCTATCCAAGGGTGGTATGTTTGTGGGCAAAGGCTACTTGGCCAATAACCTCTTCAAGATGAGTGTAATGACTTTACCTCCTAAGGCTAAGTCTAGTGTAGATGTTGAGGTTGATGTTAATGCAGCAAATGAGGCTAGCACAAGCAAAAATAATGTAATGACTGTTGACAATGTGGCTAATAAAACTTTAAAGTTTGATTATTCTTGCGAGTCTTTACATTTGTGGCATGGCAGATTAGAACATGTGAATTATAAGTCCTTACAAAGGCTAATGTCTCTTAATCTATTGCCTAAATTTAACATCAATCATAAACACAAGTGTGAGACTTGTGTAGAAGCCAAATTAACCAAGTCATCATTCCACTCAATTGAGCGAAGCACCGAACCGTTAAACTTGATTCATACGGATGTATGTGATCTAAAGTATGTACAATCTAGAGGCGGTAAAAATTATTTCATAACATTTATCGATGATTGTACAAGATATTGTTATGTCTACTTAATGAGAAGTAAAGACGAAGCAATTGATATGTTCATTCACTATAAGAATGAAGTTGAGAATCAACTTGATAAAAAAATTAAAATTCTTCGAAGTGATCAAGGCGGTGAATATGAGTCACCATTTGCACAAATATGTGCTGAGAGTGGCATTATTCATCAAACCACTGCGCCTTATTCTCCCGAGCAAAATGGTATTGCTGAAAGGAAGAATAGAACGCTTAAGGAAATGATGAATGCAATGCTTATAAGTTCCGACTTACCTAGGAATTTGTGGGGAGAAGCTCTGCTTTCCGCCAACTTTGTGCTAAACAGAGTACCACATAAAAAGTTGGATAAACGCCTTATGAATTGTGGAAAGGTCGTGCACCTAGTTACAAGTTTTTAAGGGTTTGAGGCTGTCTAGCAAATGTACCAATTCCTCATCCTAAACGGACTAGGATAGGACCTAAGACAGTAGATTGTGTATTTATCGGATATGCGCAAGATAATAGTGCCTATCGTTTTCTGGTGCATAAATCAGATAATGCAGAAATGCATGTAAATACTATCATTGAGGCTATGGATGCTTCGTTCTTTGAGGAAATCTTTCCCCACAAAACTCCGACAATGCCTGAAACCAATGTTGAGAGAAATGTGGGGGATAGAGAATCTCAAGAGAATGTAGAATCGCCTAGGCGAAGCAAAAGAGCGAGAAAAGAGAAATCTTTTGGCTCGGATTTTCTACAATATCTGTTGGAAAAAGATCCGACTACTTTCAAAGAAGCAATGTCTTCACAAGACTCTGATCTTTGGAAAGAAGCGGTGAACAGTGAGATAGAATCTATCTTACATAATCATACTTGGGAACTAGTGGATCTTCCTGCAGGTTGTAAACCACTAGGCCACAAGTGGATCTTCAAGAGGAAGATGAAAGCTGATGGTACTGTAGATAAGTACAAGACTAGACTTGTAGTAAAAGGCTACAGACAAACTCAAGGTGTTGATTATTTCGACACATACGCTCCTGTATCCCGGAAAACGTCTATAAGGTTAATAATTGCATTTGCTGCATTATATAACTTAGAGATCCATCAAATGGATGTTAAAACGGCTTTTCTAAATGGAGAGTTAGAAGAGGAGGTTTACATGGAACAACCTGAAGGGTTTGTAGTTCCAGGTAAAGAAACGAAGGTGTGTAAACTTGTGAAATCCTTGTATGGATTAAAACAAGCACCTAAACAATGGCACGAAAAATTTGATAGCGTCATGCTTTCAAATGGGTTTAAAACAAACCAATGCGATAAGTGTGTCTACGTGAAAGGAGACAATACAAACTATGTAATAGTATGTCTATACGTAGATGACATGATAATTGTTGGTAATAACGATAACATCAAAATTACCAAGAAAATGTTGTCACGAAATTTTGAGATGAAAGACCTAGGTCTTGCAGATGTGATTCTTGGAATGAAGATCACCAAACATGCAGATGGATATTTTCTCTCCCAGTGTCATTATGTCGAGAAGATACTTGACAAGTTTGACAAGGGAAATAATACCATCGCTAAAACACCTATGGAAGTGGTGTCAAATCTTTGCAAGAATCGCGGAGAAGGTGTGCAACAACTTGAGTACTCTAGAGTCATAGGCAGTCTAATGTACCTCATGGATTGCACTAGACCTGATATAGCTAATTCTGTCAATACATTGAGCATATATACGAGTAATCTCAGTTATGAGCACTGGAAGGCAGTAGTTCGAGTTCTTAGATATCTAAGATATACTTCTAACTACGGACTACATTATACGAGATACCCAGCAGTAATTGAATGGTATTCAGATGCGAATTGGATATCGGACTCCAAAAATATAAAATCTACGAGTGGATATATATTTATAATTGGCGGTGCTGCTATTTCATGGAAATCATGCAAACAGACATGCATTGCTAGATCAACTATGGAATCTGAGTTCATAGCTTTAGATCTTGCGGCAGAAGAAGCTGATTGGCTTCAGAGTTTCTTGGAGGAGATTCCAATGTGGTCAAAACCAATGCCACCCATTAGTTTGCATTGTGATAGTCAGTCAGCTATGGGAAGAGCACATAACAATGTGTATAATGGGAAATCACGACACATTCGTCGGAGACATAAATCCGTGAGAAATTTACTAAAAACCGGTGTCATTTCTTTAGATTATGTGAAGTCTAAAGAAAACATTGCTGACCCATTTACGAAAGGTCTGACAAGAGACCGAGTAGAGGTTTCATCGAGGGGAATTGGGTTGAAGCCCATGAAATTGATTTCCAACCATGATGGCAACCCAACCTGAATTGTAAAATCCAATTTGCAGGTTCAATGGGAAAACCGAATTGTGGGGGGGATCGAACAAAGCACTCGGGAAATTGAGTTCCTTACCTATTCCTGTGATGAAAGAGTGATAGACCTGTACTTTGGGAAGGCTGAGCTCATGCTCTTAATGATTCTTCTATCTCGAGATGATAAAGTGGGGTATTACAGGATACTCTTTAGGAGAAATCACCTATGTCGAATGTGAAGGGGCCGCTTCTATGAGATGACCTGAGGGCTAAATCTCTAGAGCATTCGATGAAACATCCAAGGCAGTCCAGGGCCAAAATGGACAACAACGAAAGAACCAATAATAGTGTGGAGATGAAGCTGTGTGAGTATTGTTGTCTTGTTATACATAAAACGTCGAACAGTTCAAGGCATCGCATCCACTGGTTGACAAGTATATCCGATGATACTTTACTAAGGAAGGTTCAAGGTTAATCACCACCTATCCTGATGCAGTGGATTCTCAAAGTACTCTCAAATCTTCATCTAGGTGCATTGTGTAATTTTTTCGTCATATTGCATTCATGTGGGGGATTGTTAGGATTATTGGGTTTTAATCATTAAAAGCCCAATATTATTATTAATTTTGTTAATGAGAACAAAATTATGATAAGTTAATTATGAAAGGCAATTAGGCTAGAATCCCACATTGAGTAATTGAGGCACTTATGGTTTGTTTATATTGAGATACAAATCATTAGAGTGTAGTTAAGTAGAAAAGATGGGTGCCCCTCGCGCGCCGTCCGTCCGTCCGCTCGGCTCGTCTCGCCTCGCCACGCCACGCCTCGTCGCGTCGCGCCGCGCGTGTCGCTGCCGCGAAGGCAGTCCTATTTTTACCTACCTGCAGAATTGATGTCAGATTTAAGTGTGAGACTTAAATCCGAAATGAATATGATGTTAAGTGTTGAAACTTTTCATCTAACCCACTATGCATTGTCATTTAAGTTGTGGCCTTTGGTAGACCTGCTGTTGCAGCTATATAAGCTGCTCCAGCCTCATTCTTTATCTCATCCCGAATTTGCATTTGCATATCATATCATCTTCTTGAGAGTACTACACACTTCTTAGTGTTCGAGTGAGTCTGTCTGGGTTTCTGCTTCAACCCATACAGAGGTGTTTGGGATGTTGTACCTTGGAACTCTCTTGTCCAGGAGGCCAGAAGTTGTAGGCGGGTAATTTAGAGTTTACGGGCACACGGTTTACTGTGGCCTCGTCCAACAACAAAGTTTCTGCCCAGTTTATTTAAACTGTTTGTTGTAAGTTTTTACTGTTTCGAGCATTTTATTATAACAGAGTATTTGTGATCTTCTTATGCTTTGTCTATTTGTTTTTTAAGAAAACAGAACCAACAACCGGTTCCGGAACGGAAGAACCGCCGCGGACCGGTATCTTACCGGTTTCGGTTCGGAACCGGTTAGTCCGGTTTCGGTTTCGGACCGGACTAACCGGTCTGGTTCCGGGCCGGGTCCGGATTGACCCGACCCGATAAGCACCCCTAGTGCTAAGTGATGAATTCGGAAGTTATGCGCTCATCACGAGCAAAACACGCTTTGATCATGGGCAGATAATACGCTAGGATTGACGGGTCATGATGCAGGAGGACATCCCTATAAGTACCGGTATGCAGTAGCAACAAAGGTATTCAATTGCTCCCACAAAATACTTTATATACAATTATTATATAATATATCCATTAATAATTTTATTATTGTCTCACTTGTTTTTCCGAGCACTGACTTGATCGCTGAAATAGCTATGTCGAGGACGTCCTCGGCTCCCTCTAACCTTTCACTTTGGGTTCTCATATTATCTCATATCGGGACTTACAAATCAGGATATAAGGCCTGCAGCTAATTACAATGTTCCTGAATCACAAGAGAACATCGCTTATATATGTTCTATGCAAGAAGTTAGCAAGTGTATGTATACAGAAACCCAGAATACAGGTTTTATTATAAAGTAAAAAAAAATGCAAATATATAAATATTAGCAAAATAATGATATCAGATTATAGCTCATACGACTATTTGTAAACTAGTGTATTAGAGACCCTAATTCAGTGATCAATATTTACACCAAATTTACCCAAAAAAAAGGTGGCAGCACAACAATTTGCAACAACGATCCTTTAACAACACCTTCACAAAGCCAAGAAACGTTCCCACAAATATACATGTGGTTGCCTAACAAACTTTGAATTATTTAGGTCATAAACATTGCTACAGACCAAATCCTAGTCATTAGAATTCAAGATTCATAACATTATTAAAAATATACAACAACTCACACGGATACAGTAGATTCTTAAGAATCAAGATTCCAAAGCTCAAATGAACCTTTGACGAAATCATAGTGTCCTCCCTTCAGTGAAAGGGTTTTCTTCACTACACCTTCATTTACATATGGGTAGGTTAACAGATTCGCCAGTGATACATTCACGGCCTCCTGTTCGATACGAAAAAAAGTTAAATACAATTTTAAACAAAAGAAAACAATAAAGTGGTATCAGACTTTTGTTTCTAATAAAGAGTAGTCTCACTATGTTTTCAGTCAATAGTAGTCATAATTTTTTGTTTATAATCAAAAGTGGACTCAACCTATTCAATTACGATACCAATTTTGTTAAAAAAATAATCCACGTGTTACTAAATTTGTTAAAAATATCTATGTGAGACTATGTTTAATTAAAAACAAATTTTCGTGAGACTATATTTGATTTGTTAAAAAATAATTCATGTGTTACCTTCTCTAGCCGTGCGCATAGCTCAGTGACATCCAAATCTTTGAACTCGGTTTTCACTTTGGCCTTGGCGTGCTTGCAAATGGCGACCCAGTCTTCTATAAAATCACTGCATATACATTTGAAATGTTCGAATTCATCACCATATATTATATATTGTCCTTACACGAATTTGTCAGCTATAGAAATGATCGAACTAGAACACCATTCAAATTTTACATTCAATTTTTTAATCTGAACTTTACTTATTTTCAACATACTAGTTTTCCTCAAACTTTGGAAGCCTACCCTATTTTGGCTGAAGGTTAAATATTGGGAAAATTACCAAAAATATTCTATAGTTTTATCCAAATTTCACTTTGCAACCATAATTTGAAAAACTATATTTTACATCCCCAACTTTCATGAATTGTAATATTTTGCATCCTCTTGACTCGATTGTGTTTTCTTATCGAAAATTTATCACTGCATGTCATCATCACCTTACATATTCAACTAGAGCCACTTAAACCAGCAATTGCAAATTTTTAAAAAAATCAAATAAATATCTGGGTGTTAAAATTCCATTTCACGTAATCTTAACTAGTGAATTTCGATACTAAAAATATAATTTTTGTTTTCTAAGCATTTGAAATAACTAGCTTAAATGGATCTAAGTTTGAGTATGTAAGGCGATGATCGAATGCGGCGATAAATCTTCAATAAAAATATAAAATCGATTCAAGAGGATGCAAATTGTTACAATTCATGAAAGTTGAGGATGTAAACTGTAATTTTTCAAACAATGGTTGCAAAGTTAAATTTGGATCAAACTATAGAATGGTTTGTGTAATTTTCCCGTTAAATATTTTATGAGTTGTTTCATATTTTCTTGTGTATTCATCTCATTATATATATATATATATATATATATATATATATATATATATATATATATATACAAGATTGTGTATTTCTTTATAAATAAAAAAGATATACGATAATTTGTCAGGTAAATTTCAAAAATAGTCTACATGAATCTTTGCAAAACTAGTCCAAAACTTTTAGAACTAATAAACATCGTCTCATGGAAATTGTTTTTTATCAAAAATAATCTCAAACTTTTGTTTTTTTAATCAATACCAGTTCATAACTTTTGTTTTTAATCAAAAGTGGTCTCAAAACTCCGTATTCAATTATGAGACCACTCTTGCTAAAAATTAAATTTGTTAAAAATATTGATGTGAGACTATTGTTGATAAAATATAATTTATGTGAGACTCTATTAGATTATTTCTAAAAATTTGATATTAGTATAAAAAAGACTTATATTCTAAAGGGCCATTTTTTAAATTTACTCTAATTTTTTTTTGCATGAATTATTTGACATAAATTGCGATGTTTACATGACAAAGACATTAAAATGGTAGTGGCCTTGTGGGGACAAAATCAAAGCAAGTGAAAAATAAGTAGTATAAAAAAGCCAAAAGCATATAACAAAGGGGTTATGATATAGGGAAAAAGTTTTAACCTTTGAGTAGTTTCATCATCAGGAATGGACATAAGGCCCTTTATACCTCCACAGCAGCTATGCCCAATTACCAAAATATTCTCCACCTATATATGATTACAAATTCAATACTGTATTATTTAACGTCAATGAAAGGAAAATGGGGAAGATTGCATACAAAGGAAATGAAGATCATTCTAAAGAAACAGCATAAGGTTTCTTATGATGTAGTGGCGGAAGCAGAAAAAATGTTTGGGAGGCAAAAAATATTAGCATAAAATATGGAGAGCAAAAAAAATTTGAGGGGTGAAAATATAATTTTAGGAGGGCGGATGTTGTTCTTGAGGGGATAAAAGTGCAAATTTATTTTACAAATTTTATTTAGGGAAATAAAAAAAAAATTGGGTGTAAGCCTATAAAACTTTAATTCTATTTTCCTGAGAAAATGGTTCTCTTTAAAGAATTTATTGTATTTGATGCCGAAAATATAAAGTTGACCAGATCAAAAGAAGCAAGTCGACTACTATAATCACCTTTAAGTGCACCACTGCATATTCAATGGCAGCTCCCATTCCAGCATACTTCGTCTGCGATTAATCAAGAAATAAGTATTTACTATCGGTAAATGTTGAGATTTGTCACATACTAGGAATTTATAAGCTTTGATTGCTCTTAAGATACATATGTTACTTATTGTCAATTGGTTTTGAGTCAGAATCCCTGAATTAACAAGGTATCAGAGCAAGCTTTTCATGTAATTGGTTATTCTGTCCGCATGCTCACCGTCCCCGCATTATCGATCCACGTGTTTGACCTATATAATGTCACACGTGAGAGCTCGGGTGTGTTCAAATTTACAAGTTTTTAAGATACATGGTTACTTCAATCATTGTTAATTGATTTTGAGTTGTCTAAAGGATAAATCCGAAGAAGAGGATAATCACTCTATATATTGCAAAAGTTTGAGCAAGATTAGTTAGCCTCGTGAAATAGAAGTAAAGGACAAATCCGAAGGAGAGGATAATCGCTTTATATTTTGCAAAAGTTGTGCTTAAATACATGTTTGAAACCCTTTGTAGTCCTTAATTCTGTCTCAGTTAGTTTTATAAAAATAATTTAATAAGATTGAATTTTATGGATTCCTGTAATAATATGAGTTAATTGTTTTAGTAAAATAATTAGAAATACGAGCTACTCAATGATGAAATACAAAGCATGACACATTTGTCGGTTGTTTGATGATACTTTTAAGGATAGAGAAACTGTCGGGATGATAGCATAAAAAATTCCCACATTTACCCATTTATTATATATGGACGCAATTGTCCAATTAAAGAAATAGGGAATGCAACACCTCATGCTAAGCCTGAAAGAAGATTGTGACTAATTAAAAACAATTCCGGCCCCTCTTTATACTGGTTCGAGGAAAGGATAGAATAAATAACCCCATTGCTCACCCACTCAACATTTCTTGACACATGTAATAAAGAAGAGTATATTTCTTTTTCAAAAAATACTTTTATTTTTCATTGATATTCTATAAAATTATCTTTTATTTTGTGTGTATATATATCATTACTAATCTCAAATTTTACTAGGGATTATATAGGGTGGGTCTAGACTCGGACTCGTATTAAACCTGCCATGCCGGGGCGTGTCTGGACCAACTTCAATCGGGTTTTGAAGCCGGGCAGGTTCCGATTTTGACCAAACCCGCCTCACTATACATATATCAATTTTTTTTAATATTCAATATAAATTTAACTTCTTTGGTCGAATAATAAATTGTCATTATTGGATTGTATATCAAAACTCAGGTATTCATATTAAAGAAATTGGACATTTTAAAAGTAATGTGACCAAACTAATAAAGATTTTGTAGCTTAAAGATAGTTTTACCATGCGTATTATAAATATTTACTAGTGAAAAACATGAAATTCAATAACAAAATTCAATTTTTGTGTTTCGGGATTGATTTTAGCTAATTTTTTTTTTTTAAAAAAAAAACTCTGGTTTCGGGGTGGGGCGGGGGCGGATCTGGCTTTTATTCCAAGCATTAGCAGGGACATACAAATTTTGATCAAATCATATCAGTATAATTACTAAACAATTTTTATAATCATATATTTGATTAGTCATAAAAGTTCAAAATTAGTATTATAAAGACATATTCAATTAAACTTGAGCAAAAAAAGTGAAATAGAATGTTGATAAAAAAAATTAATGGAGTAGCTTAATTTACCTTGTCAAATGGTGGGACCATATTAGCAATGTTTCGGACCATGAAAGCCTCCCCTGGTTGAAAATTGAGGATGTGGGAAGGGCACACTCGGGAATCAGAGCAGGCAAACACCAAGAACTGCATTTGAATTTGATATATTTAAATTAAATAGTCAATGGCCAAGTTTAATGCATGTTATATTTAGTATTATTATTTTCGTTTTACCTTGGGACTTTGGCCTTTCGCAAGTTCTCCATACAGCTCAGGATTCTTCCTGTGTAAATAAAAAATGTCAAGCAATATTGGTAATTAATTATTCAAATTATGGTGGAACCGAAGATAATTTCGTATTTTTAAACTTACCTTTTTATTTTTATTTTTTAAAAAAATCTCCAAAACATTGTCTTAAATCTAAAAAAGTAAGATCAACAGATACCTATTTCTTAATCTATCTTAAATAAAAAGATGCAAGTTAAAGCTACCACCCTAGTTTCATATCAATGTGGTTTCCAAACAGGGACGGAGTTAGTATTCAAAATTACCTGATTGTGCTGACAGGGTAGATAGAGCTAAATTACTATCACGATTTAGAGAGTCGTGCTAAAAAAACAAAATTGCCGAGAAACAAATCTTTAGAAAAAAGTTTTTGATAAATTGTATGGACCTGGAGCCCACCCTACCCTAGCCCATAGCGTGCCTCTTCACATGTATCCGCTCTGCCTACACTCATACTCGCGCCTACCCCAGCCCATGCCGGAGCCCGGAGAACACACGTGTGTGGAATTTTCGGAAGAAAATCAACCAAGGTTCCAACCCTTATGTTTGTATGTATCTTATGGTTTGAAAAAAAAAATTTGTGTCGGTTATTCTATGTGACATAGTTCAACTATTCCCCACTGTATTTTCTAATAATTTCAAATGATTAACAGATTAATCTCTTTCACCCTATACTGGTTTTGATAAAACAAACATACTATGGTAATTTACTTGTAATATGGATTATGTTCATCCAAATTATTTTCCAGCTATGATTTGTAACAAGCGTACATTGGTAATAAACATATAATTCCAATGTTGCAAGAGAATGTTTATTCTTATTTTATTAATTAAGTTTATATGTCAAGAATCACATAAGCCTATACTTACGATTCTCTATTACTTGATGAGAAAGGTAAATAGGCAAAATTCTTGTATGTATCAAGTGTGGACCCCAGTGTATGCATCCCGACACATATACAAATATATATGTATGTATCTATATTTGTATGTGTTTATGGTGCATACATCAAAACCCATACAAGCAAGAATTTCCCGATAAATAGAATGTAAATGACAAATAATTGAGGGCAGATTCCAAGTTTCCAAGAATCCTTCGTTACTTGTGCGTATGAAGTTCCATAACCTTTACACTTAGTACGGTACTTTATGCAATTTTTTTTTGTCTGATCATCCAATTATTAGTTGATGTACTTACTCGTATTTCTCTTTCTTGAAGTGTTGGAACCCGATTCGTATTCTCTCATCCGGGTCAGAGGGCTTCACGGCTGCGCCACCCTCCAACTCCTCCGTCAGCTGCCTCACCTTTGCCGCGGCCACGCCCTCCAGCTCACCTTTCTCACTGAACTTAAAAAATATTAATTAATAACTAAAAAAAAGTATTTGAAGTAATAGTTAATTAGACAAATAAACGGTCCAGCTCGCACAGCACATTGCAAATGGTGAAGCCCAATGTTGAGTGAATACAACTAGATTTGACACATACATATGGATATACATTTATATATGTTGATGTATGTAGAACCGATCCATACATGAATTTCAGCTTGAACCCCAAAATCGGGTCCATGAAAAGTCAAACATTTAGTTTACTATTATTAATTTTTATGTTAAATTCATCAAAATTACTTTGACAACAACAATAATTGTTCATAACACATTTTTAATTTGTAGAAATTAGTGGTTAGATAATTTATCATGCCGATATTACTATGTATCGGATGAAACAAAATTTTCAAATCATAGTGGGATATTCAACGATGATATTTTGACCGAAATAATCTTTTAGAGAAGATTAACACATGTCTCATTCAATTTGATTCCTAATGATCTACCTCAATCCATTGAGATTAAGGCTTGATTGCTGTTAATAGTATGATATTCATTATATGCATGTTCATCCTCAATATCAAGAGAAACTATAAAAAGAGGATACTTTGATGATATTATATATTATTATTTTATTCGTTGTAGCATGTGTATATATATATTTTTTATATGATTTTTAAATTAGTGGAAACAGATTCGAACCTGAGTTATTTGTAAAGGGAGGAGTGACGACCACTAAAATCATTATTATTGTCATATAATGTCTATTATATATATATATATATATATATATATATTTCTGACAAACAGTTAAAAGAAAATAAGTGTTTTGTACCATTAATTGCGGTAAGAAGATGAGGCAAGAAACACCCACTATACAGAGCATGTGCCTCGGGATTGTAAACTTACTGATTGATGGGACCTACTACCTAGTCAGACTAAATAAATTTTCATTTCATTTCACCTTTTTTTGGTAAAATTTCCTTTCATTTAAATTTAATTTAAATCTATAAAAA
Organism: Haberlea rhodopensis; assembly: GCA_907163345.1. NCBI lineage: Eukaryota > Viridiplantae > Streptophyta > Magnoliopsida > Lamiales > Gesneriaceae > Haberlea > Haberlea rhodopensis. Next base: position 10,797,345 of record CAJQUN010000016.1, read on the forward strand.
GTCACAATTTCAGAGTAAAAATCAACCTTTCTCAAAGTGAAGGTGAAAATCCCAAGAAACAAAGGGCAGAAAATGGAAATAAAACGAAAAATCACCATACCTGAGAAGCTTTTGCAGGCCTGCAATGGCTTCCTCGACTGTATCCTTTGCCATTTCCTCTTTCTGCAAAATCGCATAATCACCTCACAGAAAAACAACTTGCCAAACCCAACAAACTGTAAAATCCTTTCATCTATCCCAGGATCCTTAAACTTCAAGACAAATTTCTTAAATATATTTTATCAAGGGATTAATTAAATCTTAATAAATTTAGTAGAACATATGATGAATCACAGTAGATCATATATCAGCATACACCAAAATCAAAACCTAAACAATTTTATTATAGAAAAAGGCTCTGATCTTCGTCGAAAAATCACGAACAAATCATGAATTTATACACAAAATTGATGAGAAAATTGGACAAATTTGGCAGACAGACCTTCGGAGGATTGCCTGCAGAAGAAGCTATTTGACTTGTGGAGAATGAAACCAAAGCCAAAGGACGTAGATGGATTATTTTGGTGTCCTAAAGGAAGGCCTAAAGTCACGGTTTTATAGCATCATTTAATCATGGTTAAGTGAAACTAAAATATAAACCATGGTTAATTTCCTAAGTATAGAGTGGAATTATTCTTTATTAGTTGAAAATGGATATCCAGTGCGGATGGTGGATCGGGAGTAAATAGCTGCCAATTTTTGGGAGGTTAGTGCACGCACTTCTATTCCTTGAGGGGTAATTGATTTGATTTTTTTCTTCTTTTAACGAAACTAAATTTTGGATTTGAGTTTTGTGAAAGAAGTTGTAGATTCTGGTTATAATCTATTTATTCAAGCTCGTAGAGTAATTCAAACATCATGTTTCAATCATTCTTCAAACAATGAGAATTATTGCTTGCTGCAGCTCCTGGAAATCGAACGCATACCTTGACTCTGATATGGAGGATCTAGAGCTTGTCGTTTTACCAAAATCTATACATTGTGGTAACGGTACAACTCTATTTTTTAAAGTTGATAACAGCACAAACGATGTATTTCTACCGCTATCCTAACAGGGACAATTTACTTCAAACAAATGTGTTCACGTAATATTATAGATTAGCAATTGCATGCACATATTGCGTATAAGTATTACTTAAAATTTTAGAGATTAGTTTTGTGTTTGGTGTATAACTCCAATATGACATTTACCTTTACCCTGATCTCGTCGATTAACACAACATCATCAGCGAAAAGCATGGTCTAAGGTAATTCAGTCTATATGTCTTTTGTTATCTCATCCATCACTAGAGCGAACATTAAATGACTCAATGAAGACACTTGGTGAAATCAAATAGTGGTCGAGAACTCAATTCTCATTCCACTGCGCATTCTCATATTAGATGCTACTTCGTCGTCCATGTCATTGATTATATTGACATACTTGATGGGAACTCTTTTCTTCAACAAAGCCCACCATAAATATCTCCATTGAGACTTTATCGTGTGCCTTCTCCAAGTCTTTAAAAATCATATGCAAATATTTACTCCTCTCACACTAGCGCTCCACAAGTTGACGAAGTATATGTACAGCTTCCGTAGTTGACCGCAATAACATGAACCTCGATCGGTTCTCCGAGATCTTAATTTCCCTCCTTAACCGACATTCAATTATCTTCTCCCAAAGCTTTATTGTTTGACACATGAGTTTTAATGTCACACTTGTACTTATAGATAGGGATGCGAGTACTCTTTCTCTATCCATTTGGAATTTTGTTGCTCTTCCAAATCTTGTTAAATAGATCTGTTAGCCACTTTATGCTCGTCGGTCCTAAACATCTCCATACTTTAATAGGGGTTCCATCAGGACCAACTACTCTTTGTGCTTTCATTTTGTTCAAAGCTTCTTTAACCTAAGATTCCTTATTCTGCGAGGAAACTCACGTTTATGTAATGTTGATGGATGTTAAGATCATTTAAATCTTGGCTAAAGTCGCCATTGAACAAGCTGTTAAAATAATTCTTTCATCTTGCTTTGATGTATCCATCTCTAACCAAGAATTTATGGTTATCATCTTTTATGCATTTCATTGCACATAAGTCTCTTGTCTTTCTCTCCCTCGCTCGAGCTATCCTGTAAATATCTTGTTCTGCCTCCAGGGTGTCCAATTTATCGTATACTTCTTTGTAGACTTTAACTCTAGCATCTCGAACCGTTGTCCTCACTTCTCCTTTGGCAAGCTTATACCTTTCGAAGGTTGCACCATTGTTGTTCTTCTTCATCATTCTTAAGCATCCCTCTTGATTCGAATATCCTTCTTCACGTCTTCGTTCCACTATGATGCGTCTTTACCTGGTGGAGCATATCCTCTTGACTCACCAAGCAGTTCTTTAGCTGTCATCTTAATGCCACAAGTCATTTTGCTCTAGGTGGTATCAGGGTCATCTATTCACATCCAATTAACTTCCTCGATTATCCTCTCCACAAAAGCTCCAGGGTTACCTTCTTGTAACAGACACCGCTTAATTCTAGGTTTTAACTCATGTTTAGTTCTAACAACCATATTCTTAATCCTAACATCTAAAACTAAAAGTAGGTGTTGTATAACTACACTCTCTCCTGAAATTACCTTATAGTCCAATCATTTAAGTCTATCTATCCTTCTAGTAAAAAACATTTATTTGAGTTGCACTAGACCCACTTCCAAGGTAACTAGATGATATGACCTCTTCTTAAATCAGGTATTCTCTAGGACTAAGTCATATGACATGGCAAAATCCAAAAGTGAATTACCAGCGGTGTTCCTCTCCCAAGGCCATAACCTCCATGAGCATTCTCATACCTATCCCGGTTAGAACTATGTGCCCATTAAAATCCCCCCTGATGAAATTTTTGTCATTAAGGGGTATTTCTTGCACCTCCTCGTCTAGATCATCCCAAAATTTCGGTTTAATAACCTCATCTAGACCAATTTGTGGTGTATAGGCACTAATGATATTAATAACATCATTGCCTAAAATTAGCTTAACTAATATTATTATATCTCCCTTAACTACATACTCAAGTAGCTAATTTTCTATGATTACACCTACCACATTATAGTTCTTATCATTACCTATACCAATGTTTATAGCCTCAAAGGGCTATAGTTCTGGCTTTCTCACCTACCCATTTGGTATCCCGCACACACATATTATATCGTCAAATATCTTACTAAGCGGTAGGTGGACATGAGATGTTGCATCACATGGATGCCAATGAGTCAGGATTGTTATACCATAAACGGTACATTATTGCTAGAGCTGTCAAAAAGGTCAGCCCGACCCAAACGAGCTACCCGCCTAACCAGCAGGCCCGCCTCCAGTCGGGTTGGAAAAACCCCAACCCAATCCAACCCGCAGAAAATATAAAAAAAATTAAAAAATTAAAAAGCATCAGAAAAGAATTCCAACAGAACTTGCCAAGCCTTGAACTGATGCTAGGAGAATACTGAAAATTGCTTCAAGTTTTATCTAGATATTAAACATGCTACTAAAAATACTTGCCTAGGGTATCGATATTTTACTCGATTTTGAAATGCATGTTGCAACTTTTAAGCACGATCATGTGAACAATATGTTGTGACTCGAATTCTTCAATATGACATTGTGTTCATATTTATGAATTGGGGCTAAAAAATTAATAACCGTATATTTTTTTTAAAAAAATGACCAACCCACGGGCCAACCCGCCAAAAACCGCGTATAGACCCGCCTTCCGGAGGGCCCAAAAAATCCTGGCCCATCTCACCAACTTGGGGGGTCGAGTTGGGCCAACCCAGCGGGTCTGGCCTAAATTGACACCTGCAGCAGGGGCCAGATAATAAAATACTCCCGCTACCACCTGTAGCGTGAGCATGCTATTTTGCAGGCCCCCGTTGCAAGTGACAGCAGGAGCTCTTATTGCTCCCTGCTAACCAGGGGGCTCTATTTATACCCCCTCCCACCCCCTTATTCTTCATCCTCTCAACCATTTCTCCTCCCCTCAACTCCATTCCTGCATACTTCGATAACTTTTATGCGTGCCAACAATTCGAAGGTTAGTTATATTTTTAAGTTTAGTTTTATGTATAAATAATTTAATTTTGTTATCGTTTTTCTCCTGTTAAATGTAGGATGACAACATACCGGTCCACAAAATTCTAGTGTTCTGTACTTACAATCTACACATATATCAAGTGATATTAGTGTAGATAATATTGATAGTATAATATCAATTAAACGTACAGATAACCTTATATGAGTGTTATATGGTCAAAACATTATAAATGAACGTGTTTTGAGATACATTGATTATATGGGTTTTTATGGTGTTTTGAGCTGTAGATATCGACTTTTTGATAATCATTTGATTACTGCTCTTGTCGAGTGATGGCGCCGTGAAACACATACATTCCACTCAAGAACATGTGAGGCGACCATCACCCTGCAAGATGTTTCTATTATTTGAGGATTGCGAGTCGATGGTGAGCCTGTCAAATGCGTAGATCACACACACAAAAAGGTAGAATGTCAACAAATATGTTTAAATTTACTCAGATTTCAGCCATCACCCAATTATATCAGAGGCGGACATTTATCGGACGGTCCAGTTATATATTTATCCCAACATCCAATTTGATGCTCAAAATAAGCAGACTATTGATTTTGTTGAAAACCACGGTATGTTGCAGTACTCGGTTGATCACTGAACCCTATATTCCTTAGTCTTTCAGTGACATATGGAATATATGATTCTGGTTCATCAAAACGGACATCATGGCAAGTTGGCTCTGTTTTGACATAGAGATGCAACATCTGTATATTAGGACATTGCGTATTAAACTCTACAACATTATCATCTATAATGCTGATTTGTACTTCATTCCAACAAGATTTCCCCGTGAAAGAATATTTGGTCGATAACTTGGTATTAAACATCATTGGGTCGATGTTCAATTTCCTATTTACTACTTGAACCAATTCCAATGAAGTAATAGATCGTGGAACTTGAATTAGTCTGATAGGTGTGATGCTATACTCAACCGATCAATTTTTTTATAATAATATTACCACCAAAATGTATTAGCATTTCAATATTATTCTTTTGACAGAATAAGAAAAATGTTAAGAGTTGAAAAACGAAAAACGAACTAAAGAAAAAGGTGAGAGGAAGAATTTGTGCAAAATACACTTATGGTTGAATGAGAAATGAAACATCGGTGTTTAATTTAGACCACCGGGACTACAAACGTCAACGGGATTTGCAAAATAGCAGGCTCCCGCTCTTTCATGCAGGTCTCCGCGGCAGCAGTTGATAACGGGTGCCACATTTTGTAAAATGCATCCACTATCACTTGCCGCGGTGACTGTTATTTTTCAGATATCTACTATAGGTGATAACAGATTGCATTATTTATGTAATTTTTACTTTTACGGTGTAGTTTTGAAAAAGTTTTTTTAAATTATATTAAAAAGAATCCAGTAATTAATTGAAATATTAAGAATTTAATTTTTTAAATTGTGTGGGCCCAAGTAATTTTAAATTATCGTCCTGTGGGTTGTTCGAATAGGCGAGTCAACGAACGAAAACTTTGTCGCGATAATTGGCCTTAGCCGACTGAATATTGGCCTCAACCTTTCGATTCATTGGATATATATTTAATATATATATTTGTTTTCCTCCCTTGATAAATAACACCCATTTAATGCGTTTAAATGGATAGAAAGTTACTTTATTTAAAGAATAGTTTGATGTATGGTAGTTGTAGTGTCGGACCCCCACCCCCCAACCACCCAAAAAAAAAATTGCTTTTATAAAATTCTTATTTTCTTTTAAAAATTTTTTTTGCCCCATATTGGCAATATATTATATTATTGAAGGATAGGAAGAAAGGAAGTGCTCATATTCAACTTAAATTTAGGTATTTAAGTAATATAGAGCATGCAATTTGTGAAACCAAATTTTGATTGTAAATTATTGAATGGCCATTCAGTTGGGATAATGCCTACTTTTGGCAAGAATGTTTACCAAATTTTGATTTTTTGTTTTTTGCTACTTCTTATATTAGAATGCTAAAATATTGGGACAGTTCGGCAAAAAAAAAAAAAAAAAGAAAGAAGAAAAAGAATAACGTGAGATTTATAATTTATTTGGTTAAACCCATTTTAAATACGTCTTGATAACCCAGTAAAGTAAAAGACCTGGCAAGACTTGAAAAACTCCTACCCGACTAGAATAAAACAGAACATACCTAATTCGGCTCGAAAATCATTAATATAAAATAAAAAACTAAAAAGTATTAGTTCCGAATTGGTAGAAGCTCGGCAAACAAAAGTAGAGCTCAACATATGAAAAGAGAGCTCGGCCTTAAAATGAACCGAGCTGAAGTTCGAAAGATCATCTCAGTCCAATAGATAAGAGCTAAGATAAACATATTTTTAGCTTGGGCCATAAAAGGCAATAAATAGAGCTCTTACATGATCGTAATATCATTATTTTGGAAATCTCTTAAGAACCTCGAGAAATCAGTTATATATACAAATATGAGATTTTATTTGATTCAATAAGATTTTATGCCATCTTGATTGGGATCGAGAGTCCTAATTATGAAAGAAACCCTTTCACATACCTGTTTTAGCCCCAAAAAATTGCCTATAAATAACATTTTCGCCTTGTAATTTGATTCATTCAGAAATTGAGCGTTCTTCATATTTTTTTCCTACATCTTATTTTTTCGTTTCTAACTTAAGTATCAGAGGAGATTCGCCGGAAAACTTTTTCCAATTTCCTTCTAATAGTTTTCGGGGCAGGAAAAACGAGATATGATGTGAGAAATTACATTATACTTGGGAATTACCGCACGTCTACCCTTATAAATTTTTCAGGTAGCATCACGTATTATAGGATTTTCACATACGATGAATTACCTAAATAAACCATAGTCAAATTGAGGTGCTTGAATAAAATTATGTTATTGGAGAAAGAAAAAATGAGGTCAAAAGAAGAATAAATCGAGATTCGAGATCGAGAGAGAGAGAGAATGATGATGGAAAATGAATTGTAGGAAAAATTGAAATATAAGGATAACTGTTGAGATTCCTAGTATTATTTTAAATAAATTTTGTTATTATAAGCTTGTTAAATATATAAGATATTTTAAATAAGGTCAGCATATTTTTAAGGAAATCTTACCTTACACCATGCTTTTCATTAATGATGTTATGTTAATTCGGTGATACCAAGGCAGAGGTTAAAACTGAATTTGAGTTATGAAGATATACCTTCGAATCAAGGGGTTTTAGATTAAGTATATCTAAAACTGGATATATAGAGTGTAAATTTTGTGGTCGTACATCTCAGGATCCTGGTATTGTAATACTCGATGACCAAGAAGTATCGACAAATAACAAATTTCGATATCTACGTTCTGTTATCCAAAAGGATGGAGAGATTGGTAACGAAGTTAACCACATAATACAGACAGTCTGGTTGAAATAGTGAAATGTCACTTGAGTTCTATGCGATCGTAATATCTAGTGTGGCAGAGATGCGTATGCTCCGTTAGATTTGTGGTAAGACCAGAAAAGATAAAATAAGAGCGAAAACGTTCGAGCTGAAGTAAATGTGACTTGTATAGAGAGAAGACGCAAGAAGTCGCTTATGCTGATTTGATCACTTACGACGTAGACCAAGTAATGCACATCTGCGTGGAGTAGAGTTTATGCACCTGTGCCAGGGCACGATCGAATAAGAAATGTCTCGAAAGTATATACAAAGACGTGGAGTCCAAATAGATCAACGATGATATTTTAAGTGAAAGAAGCTCTTGGAGATGACATACGCATGTGTGCGACCTGACTTGATTCCTTCCATTGAGATTAGATGCTTAGCAGTAATAATTGTTGTTGTTGTGTTATGAGCTACTAAACATCTTATAAGATGTATTTATATAATAATAACATGTCCGAGAGACTAATGTGGAAATGAATAACATCTTTCCTCAAACTAAATTTTTTTTCAAAAAAATTTATTTTTCCATACAAGTAAATTGTGGAGCATGATGTTTGAAAAGTAGTTATATCCCCTGCGGCCCATGGACAACCTCCACAAAGGCCCTCTACTTGAAAGATGGGCATGGGCACTGAAAGTTGGCTAACCTACTACTTGCAGGCAGGACTGAAATAGGGCCAACAATTTAAAGGAACAAATTCCTAAACCAATCAAATTAAATTTTTTTGGAACAATAATGAAATTACCACAGGATTCTTGGTGCAACACATCATCATGCATTTCCTTAATCTTCCAGCCATATTACATACACACACCAATCTTCTCAACTAAATGATGATCTGCACTCAAATGCTGAATATAATAAGCTGAAAACATAACTACTACGGGTCCGTTTTGGATTAATTCTCAAATGTGCTTGTCTGTTATTCAGATAAAAAAAATAGTTTTTGAATGTTTGATTTTATTGTTTCTACTATTGATTCTCTAAAAAAAAGTAGGTAGGTAAAAACAGAAGCAGAGAAGCAAGTCATGAGATATTTTTGGCTGCTTTAACCTATCTGATGGCAATTTTGTCAAAATATTAAGGTCATTGAGCTGATTTTTTTATTTTAATTGCAAACACTCAATGTTTTTTATTAAAAGTAACTTTTCTCAACTTTAAGAAAAATGCTTTGAAGAAACAATCCAAAACACACCCTACGTCAAATAAAGCACATTATTATACAAAGATTGGTGGAAAATTCTATATACACACTAAGTTGGGGGAAGTTACCTGACAGAAATCATAATATATTCGGGATGAATCGAAGTCCTCCCCTCTTTCTATCGTACTGATGCAGAAAGGTTTATTAGCAGAAACTAAGGAAATGTTTGGCAAAGATTGTACAGAAGATGTGGATAGAAAAGGATAACGAGTTATGGGTAGACAATGGTTTGAAGTTTTGGATGATTACACATGTCTGTGGATAAGAACAAACACATCCTCAATCCTCCTCCCGCTATGCTTTAATAAGCCACATCGTCACTATATTCTATACCTAACTTAGGATACTGGGCAAAAATTTGCAGCCGCGTAGGTATTAATTGTGTTAAGCTCATAATTAAACTCTTTTACTAATTTATACGATTACTTTTAGGTCCTACAAATAAATTTAAGATATATGTAGCAAGTAAGGCGGATGCAAGCGGGGGCGGACACACCCTTGGTCAAGAGGGCAAGTGGCCTTCTTGCAATTTTTTTTATTTTTTTTTAAAAAAAATGCATATTACCCCTCAAATATTACAATTTGACCTGCCCCCAAATTTTTGTTTTAGTATTTTTTGCCCCCTTTTTAGCAAAATTTCAGCGTCCGTCACTGGATGCAAGGATTTGAGGATGATGACGACAAAATTTTAATAGATAGTATATCAAATTTAAAATATATACAAGACAGGTATATACACTCTTTCGATTAGTTAGAGATTTTAATATAGAATGATATTTTGTAAAAAAAAAAAAAAAAAAACTTTATTTGTAGGTTTGCATACAATATCAATTTAACTTTTCGGCGTTTGAAGCTTGGGCTAGGCTAGTCAATATTCTGAAAATGGAATTGGGCCGTTGTCCAAATAAGCCCAAGCAAAACAGCAACTGAGATTGCAAATATGTCGCACTTTAAAATATAAAGTCTTAAATGTTAGTGTAAATTACATAAAACCCCACCGTGTTATTTGAAATATACACGAAACCCTCATATATTAATAAAATAGGCAAAAAAACTCTATGTTTTCTTAAATTCGATAAGAAACCGCACAGTGTTAACAAAAACCAAAAAAATCCTATTTTTTGAAATCTTGCACGAAAACCTCAATGTTAACAAAATAGGTAAAAAAACTTCTCCATTTTCATAATTCTGCACAAAATCCTCTCGATTGTCCAATATACACTACAATCTTTCTGCGTCTATAACATTTTTTTACGTTTATGTCATGATTTCTTCCTTTAGTTTTAAACGAACAATATTCAAAATTTTAAAGTGAATAATTTTTAAGGTGTAATTTTTAAAAAAATTATGAATAATATTATGAATTTTCTTTTGATGTATGAATGCTTATTGATCAATCCAAATCTTTTTTTTCCTTCAAGTTTTGAATACATTGAGTAAGCAACAATTGCATACATAAAAATATGCATATTTCCAAAATATCAAATATGTTTTCACAATAATATATATATATATATATATATATATATATATATATATATATATATATATATATAAACAAAAAATAAGTTATATACAAACACATATAATATATATGAACGTTTATGAACTTGTTTTCATAAAATTCGCATATACTTTTAACGAGATTAAATAAAATCTATTTAGTAGTAAAATCGTGGGGGTTTTGTAGAAAATAAAAGGTTTTTTTTTACTATTTTGTTTAACACGTGAAGTTTTGTGCAAAGTTTCAAAAAAGAGATGGGTTTTCTTGCTTTTTTTTATAACATAATGACGTTTCATGCCTCGTTTAAGAAAACAGAAGGGTTTTGTTGTCTATTTTGTTAACACATAGGGGTTTTGTACATATTACTATCAGGGGGTTTATTCAATTTACCCTAAATTTTAAACTGATCTTAATTGTTTATGGTATCTTACTCACCATACCGGGTGGTATATATATTTAGGTGCCGCTTGGTACATAGGATGAGATAAATGAATGATAGATAGTAAGAATGTTAATAAAATAAAGTTTATGAAAAATAATATAGTGTGATAAGTCATATGATATTTTGTATGATTTTAAAATGATGAATTGATTTTTTGTATTTTATTGCAACTACCAAAATACCCCAATAATGTATTTAACCTAAGTCACTTAAATAGCGCATTGACACCCCGTTCTTGATCTGGAGCATTGAGTGTACGGACGACGCTTTACGACTAAGTTTTATTAAGCCACATACTAAATTTGCTAAGTCATGAACTTAAATGTAAAACATTCACAATTCTCCGGAAATAATATAAGTCATTTTTAATAAATTCATTCTATTACAAAACATGTTGAAACGCAGAGGTAATATTTGGTTTTATTTTCGAATTCATTATCTTATGACTAAATATTAATAATTCTTTTTCATTTTTCATTATATAAAATATATTTTTTGAAGAAAAATAATTATCCCTATTAGGAGAGCGATCGAATAAAATATTTGAATTGCACTATAAATAATACAAAAAGATGTAAATTTGTCAAATATGATAAGTATAGACATGTTTACCTTTATTTCATCAATGCATATACGTAGATATAATTTTTTTTTGATAGGCACATTAAGCCGCATCTATACTCAATTTTTTTAAATTGATGCACTCAACATCGCACCTGCACCCGCATCCGTACTCATCATCGCGCCGCATCATGTGACTTATGTATTAACAATACTAAGGCAGCATAAACCAAATTAATGACATATTTTAAATTAATTGGATAAATAATTAAATATTTACAAAGATACTTTATAAAATAATATTATTTAGATATATTAAATTAATAAATTCAAAGTTATTATTTTGTCATTAAATAAAATTATAGAAACTTATACTCTACTTATTTTAATAATAATTTATAATATGAAATAAATTTTATAAACAAGAATAATAATAATAATAAGTTAATATGAAATACATTAAAAATAATAAAATAATAATAATATAAATAATAAGAGTAATAGTAGATAATAAGAAATAAAGTTCTTGTAATTATGAAATCTTTTATTAACAAATAACCGATTTTAATATATTTGGATAAATAATTCTAAAAAAATCATGTTTTGCTTTATACAATTATTTTAATAATAAATTTAAATATATTATATTGATATTTAAATTTTCACTAATTTCTGCAATGTCCAAAATAGAAACCAAAATAACTACAAAAAGTCATTTAATAATAAATAGAATAATTAAATTTAGTAATAATACAACTATGCAATTGTTATGATAATTATTGTAACAATTAAAATAATACAACAAACTTGCATATTAATTTAATAATAATAAATGTTAATAATAATTATAATTAATCATATTATAGATTATATTTAAATATTACTAAAGCCAAAGTGTAAAACGAAATAAATGGATGGTTTTAGTAAAAGATTTGAGTTAAACCATTATCATAAACTACAGCTTTGGTAAAGTGTCAAGTACTTGATCCTGCAATTAATATCAAAGCTAAAGTCACGTGTTCGATTACATGATTTGTAAGGTAGTGCAATTATTGAGGGATTATTGGGTGCAACAATTGCTCATGCTGGAAGAGTTATTGAAACATGACAACTGAGCTGCTAATAATTTAAAAGAATTGAATTTTATTGTTATCATTAGTTATAATTTTTGATAAAATAACAAGCGTTTTATCATACAGTAACTATCTTTAGATGTTTCATGATAATATAATTGCTAAAACTTTAGCAAAATTAAAATTTATTATATTATATTTACATTTGAAAATTGACAAAAATATTAGACAACTTATGATCATTTTTTCAAACAAATTTATAAATTCCAAAATACTCATGTTCACAAGAAAAATAAAACATTAAATGTTTTTTGGACAATGAAATTTATGCCTCATGTTTCAGAAATATCATTTATTAGATATACTGCACCTAAATTTTCAAATTTAGGAACCTTAATTTTAAATAATATTCTTCAATTATAAACCCGGTTTCAACAATTATTTAATTTTTATTATTTTATACTGATAACGAAAATAGGAATTGGAGTTTTCACTCAATATAATTTTCCACCCAAAGTTTCTTGAAAGTTAAGTTTTAACAACTTAAAATTTTAATAGTGTGTGTGGGTCATAAATATTTTGATTTTTTAGCACAAGCTACACTAATTGGGCGAAGGAAAATCTCGAACATGATACCTCATCCAAAAATGGAGGAGTATATGTCATTCAAGCCCAAAAATGGAGGAGTATATGTCATTCAAGCCAGATGCTGGTGGCTAAATATTTTGATTTAAGGAAACAAAAAGAATCATTTATTAAGTATTATTTGTATGACAACCTATTATTTAATTAGAGACCAATTTAATATTTATATGAGAAAATGCATATGGTTATTTCAAATTAATAGAAAAAAGAAGTATAAAAATTACTTTAATAGGGGTATGAAAATTAAACTAATCCAAATTTCAATGTTAATATAATTTGTTCATGTTATTACTAATAAACCTATCGAGTGTGCAATTGAAATATCATTGGTTGCAGAGCTTCATCGAAGTTGATGAAAGACTCATTCCTGAGAAGACAAACTAGCAAAGTGATCAGCAGTACTGATCAAGCATTTCAGGCCAGTTGATATGAGGACTGGCAGAATCAGTCTCCATAGTTCAAGCTCAAAATCGGAGACCTTCCCTTGTTTTTCACTCAAAATTTTCATAGGGCTTTTAATGAGGATGATATTAGGATTAAAATTCCTGATCTAATTCAGATTTTATGTTGGGATGATTGAGAAATCAATTAAGATTTTTTTTGAATTTTTATGGTTCATAGGCGTGGAGTATGGCTCAAATTGGAGCACATTCCGTTGTTAGAGAAGAAGGTCTGGATAGGGCTTTTATTACCCATACCATGAATGATAATCCTTTGAATTTAATTCGATTTTTATGTTCGGATTCGGGAGAAATTAAGGCTTAAATTTTGTTTAGGTCTTGATTAGGGTCGAAATTTTGATCGAAAATTAAGCACTTTCTTTGTTTGTGAGTTAATAATAATTGAGGGGTTTTGTTGATGAATTACACGGATTTGATTCAAATGTGGTGTTCAAAATCAGGGGTAAATTGATAGTTGAAATTTTTGCACTTTACGTTTTAGGGTTCATACGTGTATAATTTAGATCCAAAATTACTTAATTTCCTTAACTTGTTAATCCGATTGGTTAGAGGGCTTTGGTTTGACGTATTTCAAGGAATAGGAACCCAATTTAATTTGGGATTAGTGTTCGGGAATGGGAGAAATCGATGGCTAAACTTTAGGGTAAAATTAGGGTTCTTGAAATGCGATCTTTAATTGTTGACTGAAACTCAAAATTAGTTTAGGGCTTTTGTTCTACAAGTAAATTCGTTCACGTGATGGGTCGCATGTCCAGATACATGGCCGAAGGGGGTGATTTCGGGAAGTAAAATTTTCGAACGTTTTTGAGGTTCGATCGTGATTTGGTCGGAAAACGAAGCCCATTGGAGCTGATTCTTTGAATGCGAGGTCGTCCCGTGGAGGTGCTCCATGTCGTTGATCGGTCGTCTTTTCTCCGGCGGCGGCGTGGTGGCGGCGTGATTAGACGTCATTAGTTCTAGGTTATCGATTTTTGATTTTTTTTTAAGTTATTTCATATTGTAATTCATGATTCCCAACTTGTTTTCGATTCACTCAGTTGGTCTACTTAATCCGGAAATTATATTCCGGTTGATCTATATCAACTAGAAATTCTTTCCCAACGGGTTCATGGAACCTGGTTTCGCTATGATACCACTAAAATGTCATACCCCAAAACCCGAGCGCATGACACTGACGTGGAATCCAAATATGAAATTCGGATACAACAAGCATCGTGTACAGATCTATGATAAAACCAATCTTTTTATTCCATAATCAATAAAAATTGTCATTACAGCTTCAAATACGAAATCCAAAATGTCTCGTACTAAATAAAAAGTGCCGAAGCGTAAATAAAATAATAATTCTTCTTGAGACTCCTAGTGGATCACCATCCCCAGAATTGCTCTTGTTCTTCTTCTTCGATGTTGTCTGTGAGGGGAGGTAGAGGGTGAGTGTTTGGGAAAAACACCCAGCAAGTAGGGGCCGATTGAACATAGTAAAAACACATATATTTTCATAGCAGAAATCCTTTTAAACATTTCTTTAACAAAATCATAGATCTGGCATATAAACACATATCTTACACATATCCACATAGCGACTTATTGGATTCAAGAGGTGGCTCCCGTGTGCATAGCACTTTCCTCTTAAGGATCAAGAGGTGGCTCCCATACATGTGGCACACCCACATCATGTAGCACTTTGCCCCGCCGAATCAAGTGGTGACTCATACACACGTAGCACTTTGCTCCGCAAAGTCCTTCATTCATGATCATGTCACATAGTTGTTAGATTTAAAAACATAATTTTCATAGTGTTGTTCAATGTTTGAAAATGAATGGAATGGTAGCAAAAACCCACTTACAGTTGGATGTACGAACGTGAAGGATGAATCCCGGGTTGAAAAGCACAATAAATCTTCATCCTTGCCTTTAGATTTTCAAAAATCTGAGTGTGTGTAGTGTGTGTAGTTTCGAATTTCTTGATGGTGATAGGATAGCCTTTTCTTCTCTTTTTTGGTATGATATATAATGGATTAAAGTGGTGGGGTTTAATTTGGCTAGTGTAGGAGTTATGGGATGACAATCCCTTAACTCATGTCCTTCAATCCCATAACTCAAGTCATATTAATTTGAATTAAGTGATAAAATATTACTTGGGTGGGTAATAAGTGAGGCACAAATTTGGGGTCACCACAGAGAAAATCTGCAAGTTTCAGCTCAACCGATTTGAAACAACAAGGTGCTGTGATAGATTTTGGCCAAATCTCCTAGAATTGGACCAGTTCTTTCGTTAATCTAGTTATGTTCGTTTTCACAACCATTTGTGAAATTATTAGGATGCTCGATAGGTGGATTTGAAAGTAATAGATGGTCTTCTAAGGAGAGAGAACAGTGTTTGGTCAATTTTAAGATTGAATTTGTTTTTTACGTCTCTATAACTAGGAGAGTAATCCGAATATAATTATATTATTATTATCAGTTATAACTTTTGATAAAATCGCAGTTACTCGATCCAACTATTGGCGCATATGCTCTCGTTTTAAAGTCTGATAGCTTCTGAGCTAAATATCCAATAGTGTCGTGGATAATAATATTGTACTTCATTTCTCTGGCATACATTTTTAAAAAAAACATGCTTTAATTTAAATTTTAAGATGAAATTAATTTAAGGGGAAGACAAGATTTTTTATTCAAAAAATTAATTACATGGAAATTTTTTGGGTAAACTCACTTAAAATCCCTACCTCTAAACATAACTTTAACATTCCTCCCTATATCAAAGATTCTTTAATCTAACTCCCTACCATACATCTTTTCTTTATTCCAACTCCCTACCCACCTAAAAAGACATAAAAGCCTTAAATTTAATTGCAATAAACTCCCTAATGTTTTTAAGATTCCAAACACATCCAAAACTCATTTTTTCCAATAAACAACTCCTAAAAGGGATATGAAATTGCATAGGCCTAAAAGACATATATGAACATGAAATCCTTCAGTTTCTGTCATCTTGAGAAGTCCAAGAACATACTTTTGCAAAGGACTCACGGTTCATGATAAATCAAAGCCCCAAAATCCCTTATGAAGTAAAATTAAGTAACAGGCCCATCATGCTTCCGAATTACAATAAAATTTTAACAAACTGAAATATACCATTTTGACCATAACGGCACCAGGTGAGGTCGTTCGCAACGCCACCAGTAAAAAACTTACTGCCTCCAGAGTGTTTTACGAATGGCTCCTCACCATTCAACCTCAGCTCACGAGCGAGATTAGTCTGCCAGTTATCCGACTCCTTCAGAAACCGCACAACACAGCCCTAATTTATTTCCTACCTTAGGGCGAAGGTATAATCAAGATATAAGAAAGATTTAAAGAAATCTGGGAGATAGATGGGCAAAAGCCTTATTTTTATTCTGGAATACATATAACATCTCTTACATTAAAACGTCTCCTTTTGGGAGGAGACGAATTTGTTTATCCTCTCATATAGATGAGCTTGACTCAAGAACACATAAACTAAATAAACTTAAACAAACAGAACAATAATTCAAATGATTACAAAAGAGAGAAAAGAAAAAAGATTACCAAGCTACGAAAGTTGAAATATTACAAAGCTTGGAGACTCTAATTTTTATTCTCAGAAAACTATGGAGAATTTTCGATGTCCTTAGCTTCCTAAATGCCTTGGTAATTATAGATTTCTGGAGGTGGATGTGAAATCCGGACTTCAATTCTTGTTAATAATCAGACGTCATTGCATGCGTCTTCTCTTTTGTTTGGTATCATGTGGTCCCTTCGACTTTCGACCGAAGAGCTGTCCTACCATTTTATTTTCTTTTTCAAATGGTAGTGGTCCTCGTCAGAGTCACATGGCTCTTGTCTCCCTGTGGTCCCTAAAAATTTGGCCTTTGCAGTCCGCGTGTGAATCTTCCACGTTTGCCTGGTCCTGCTTTGTCGTCTTTTTTCTGGTCCCTTTTGACAGTGAATCCTTTCCCGAACTGTGGCTCTTTCTGCTCCAGGTAACTTGGGCAAATGTGGCCTTGCCATCTTCCAACATGTGCCATGTTACAGAAATCGCGGCTGGTGTCTTTGGTCGGCGGAATCTTGTTGTCCCACAATATTTGCCTTTTCTTTTCAAATATTTCCTCGGCAAATTTTGTAGTATGGCTTGTCATAGCGTTAACCATGAATGATCCGTTTGCTGTTATTTTGAAAATTTTGAACGGATACTTGACTTTGTCCATCTCAGTGAGACAGACCCATAATCCCCATGCTCTTCTGGTAGTGATATCGTCCTCCGTGGTTTTATTTGATCAATCGCCTTTCAGTTAGGCCTCTGTAACTTTACAAAATGAAAGCTAGGGTGAAGGCCTTTTCCTGTGATTTCTGGGGCTGCAGTTATGAATTTCAGCTTCAGAACATCTCCTCGTCCCAGTGTATGATTATTTTGCCATGAGTCATACACTTCTTCATAGATCCAGTCCGGTAATTTTGCGATTTCCGGAAAACTTGGTGCTGTGGTAAAGACTGAGGCTAGGCAGCCAAAATCAAACCACTCACGAACACTTTCTGGTTTGACACCAGGATGCATCCACATTCTTGAGTATTTTCCTGACCAGTCTGCTGTAATTTTTCCAGGAATTATACCCACTCTTGTACAAAGTTTCTCATAGATACCTTGGAATAATTTTTCCTTCTGTATCTTCCCCGAAAGGATCAATACTAGGACCTGTAGTGGAGGTACTTGAATCCTCCACACCGGTTGATGAGCTCGGCTCTCTGAAACACGACTTTAGCTTCACCGCTGAAGCATCCCGTTGGAGGGGAATATAAAGACTGTCATAAACAGGTGTGAGCCTGCATGGTAGCCTTCTAGCCTGTTGGACCTTCATGAGATCCAGTTCTTGTACTTGACCCGCAACCTGAGAATTAATCACCAGGCCATTGATCTTCTTGTCTAGCTCCTCCAGATTTTCTCGGAGGTGCTTTGATCTCGTGATGATGGAATTAGCTTCACTCGCTTCCATCTCTCGTCAAAAAATCTGCAAGAATATTTTTATCAGATTTTACAATGACAATATCATAATCATAATATTGGCATTCAGCTTGCCATCTTAAAAGTCTAGCCTTTTCTGGTTTTGATTCAATTATATTTTTTAAAAAGGCATTGACACTCGTATTATCTATTTTCAAGATAAATTTCTTTGCAAGTAGGAAAAGTGGCCATTTCTTAAAAGCCTTTCAAACAGCAAAGAACTCCTTCTCGTTGATGTGCCATCTGATAACTTCGATGTTATCAAATAGCCCACTGCAATATCTGCATGGCACTTCTCCTTCTAGTGTAATTTTCATGAGAACTGCAGCCCACCAATGATCACTGGCATCTGTGTATAATACCAGTTCATCCTCGTCGTTTGGTATTGCAAGCTTTGGTAGTTGCCTGCAAACCTCCTTTAGTTGTTTGACAGCTTGTCTGTGATCTTCATTCCACTCAAACTTAACATCTTTTTTGAGTAGTGGACTGAACACCTTCCTGTGGTTTGCTAGATTGTTGATAAACATCCCAGCAAAATTAACAACTCCTAAAAAACTATGAAGTTGTTTTAAATCCTTGAGGTCATCTGGATATCCTTGTACTTTTTCAACAATATGATTCTGCATGATGATTCCAGATTTGTCGATCTCGATTCCAAGGAACTCGATCTGTCTTGTAGCAATCACTGCTTTCTTTTCGGAAAGCACTAATCCTTCCTTGTAACAAACGTCTGAAAAGATTTCCATATGTTTAAGATATTCTTTCATGTTTTCTGACGCTATGAGGATGTCATCAATATAAACAAACATGAAGCTGAAGTAATCCTTGAACAGATTATCCATCTTTCTTTGATATATTTGGGGAGCATTTGCCAATCCCATTGGCATAACATTCCAGATATAATGTCCTTGTGGTGTGGAGAAGGTTGTAACCTTTCTGCTTGCTTCCTCCATTTTAATCTGGTAGAACCCAGACTTGCAATCGAATTTAGAAAACACTTTGGCATTCTTGATGCTATTTACCAAATGTTCTCTGCTTGGGATAAAATATCCATCGAACTCCAAGACTTCGTTGATCCCTTTATAGTTGATCACCAATCTCGGCTTTCCTCGTTTAATTTCTCCATGATTCCGTACAAGAAATCCTGGGCTGCTGTATGGAGAAATACCTGCGGAGATTAACTTAAGGTCAATATGCTCCTTAAGTATGATCTGCATATCCTTTCGATCTTCCTGGTTCATGGGGATGGGCCTGTACCTAACAAACTCATTTTCTTTTCCAGTTTTTACCTTCAAAGTAGCTCTGAGCTCATTTTTGTTCCACCATGCCAGTGGATCCTCGTTGTAGTTCCTACGAATCTTCCTTTTTACATCCTATATAGTGATTCGCTCTTCGAGGGTAGATTCAGGTTGTGGAACTTCTTCTCGTAAAGCATTTTTCAGTAGCAACAGGGTTTCTGGAGTTACTCTTTCCTCATCCTGCTCTCTGAAAGACATGATATTAACCCATTCAAAAGTTTGAGAATCTTTTTCACTAGAACCTTGTTGTCGGAACTGAAGAATTGCCTCTCCAAATTTCCGCTGATCTTTCATTTTTGGGTGTCGAAGTTTTCCTTCAACACCATGCTTGTTGCGAAAACAAATAGGGAATTTTCTGTGAAACGCCTCCCGTAGTCTCTGCACCATAATCTTATGATCACAAGGGGTTGTGAAAATAAGTCTCCTGGTCTCGTTCTCTTGTGTGAACCGCTTGAATGTCTGTAGGAAATTGTTTCCTAACAGCATATTGGCGCATGTGTCATGGAAATAAATAGGTGGAGTTTTAACTTTGTACCATGGGGACCACCTGCTCCGTCAATAATTATTTCCGCTCTGCGGACTCCTTCATTAAGGATAATGATCCATTTGGAAAAGTCTCTTCCGGCGATGGCTGGTAATTTCTCACCAACTTCTTTGGGGAATATTTCTCGTCTGGCAGTGCATATTCCAGCTCCTGAATCAATGTAGGCTACAAAATATTCTGCCCGGTACTTCTCATATAACATCCCAACGGAGATGTATATTGAGAATGGACTGGTGGTCATCGAATTCGATATCTCTTTCCGTCGACCGTGAATTCCATTCCATCTTGCAATCTTTCCCAAGGTTTATGTTCCTCGAGAAATTCAATCCCTAGAATAAGCTGTTCTGGGATTCTTCCAGCAATTCCTTCAACTGTGAGATCAATTTCATCAATTTGAATGTTTCCTTGAAATTTGCCAACTGTAGGTTGTTGCAAATAATATAGGACATCGCAGGGGAAGATATTGTTCTTCTCGGTGATGTCGAAGACTATCTGCACTTCTCTCCAGCCTTCTGGGCTTTTCAGTTTTCCTATTGTTTTGAATACATCAGGAATTTTCTGAATTCTGCTTGAGGCTGCCTTCTGTTTTTCCCCCGGATAGTTGCTGATTAACCTATCCTGTTGGAAAGACATCCTTCTTGGCTCGATCATAAGGCTCCTGCTTTTGTTCAGAACAGGTTGATCCTGTATCCTCATGTCGATTTCTCCTATTGTCGGAGTATTAATGATATCTGGCAATACCCCTTTGGCGAAGTCTTCCAAGATTCTGGGGACTTTGATGAAATATTTTCTCAAGAATACCTCGGAATGATGAGTATTCGAGAGTGCGTATGACACCTTGTAGGTGATCAAGTAAGGCATGTTCCCTTCTTTCATCAACTCGTCTCTTTTAAAATCTTGATGAAGAGTGAGAACTTTGTTGAAGTCTCGATCTCCTAAATTGTATGCAATCATCGGATAGATGTTGAAGGCCATCTCTCCTGCATACAGATTTCCTGCCACTGCTCCCAAACAAGTTTGTGGTTCGAGATTCTCTTGTCAAAGATCGCCAGGTTGAGGGGCGAATCAATTCCTTCCTTGAATGTTGCTTTGATGATAACTCTTATGACTCCGATATGAATGCATGAGAGTGTATTAGCAACCTCTCTTTTGCCCTTGTTCTCAATCTCTTGGATTTCTCTGTAGGGGATTAACTGCATCTCAATTTGGTTTCCCGTGAATTCAATTGGGATCACAAATTCACCTGTTGTCACCCTATGGATAATCTGATGCTTCCTGCTACGAAGACCAATCATATCCATGGCTTTCTCCATTGCTCCAATTGTAAATCCATCATACATCTGAAGCTTTGGCTCTTCTTTCATGATCCTCATAAGGGTTTTATGAGAAACCACGGTATGCGAGAAAAATCCCGACGACTCTTCTTTCATCACGTGCTGAAGGAACTCTCCTTCACTCTGATTCTGAGCTAGATTCACCTCCATCCTCAGAATAGATCTCTTCTTCGTAGATGCTTTCATCGGAGGGAATATCCTCAAATTGATACACCTGCACCAAATCCTAAAAATAGACAGCATCCTCAAATTCCTTGGTATGCTCGAACTGTCTTACTCCCCGGCTTTGGTTTTCTGGACAATCTATAGAGATACGTCCTCTTGCTCCGCATGTCCAACAGTTACAATCTCTGAAACTCTCATTTGCACGAGTAGGTGTGAGTCTGAAAGTCCTCTTCGTTGGTGTAGGGTCTTCCTACCTTCACATCATCTTAAACACGTATAATGGACTAAACATGCATTAATAGCGTCTTAAGGTTCCGGTTGTGATTTGAGCTATTAAGATTACAGATGAAATTTCAAAACTTAATTAATTACATTCTCGAAATGAATGTTAAAGCGATAGGATTATACTACTCCTAGAGTAGAGACTATCCCAAAAATCCTATATCATATCTTCTTCCATGCTCCTTTAGCTCACTGTCTCAACCCGACCCTTAACCCTGGTCCAAAAGTGTACCTACAGGGACAACACATCGTGAGCATATACATTTTTACTTAACATCATAAAAGGAGACATAACAGTAAATGCATGAAATCTTGGTTGAGTAAACTTGCTGGTTATTCGTTAACTTCTTTTGTTGGCCCTGACTCATATTCATGCATATGGGTATCTTACCCTATCGTATGGCATCTTACCATATCGTGAACATCGTATGGCATCTTGCCATATGGGCATCTTACCCTGTGGGCAGCTTACCCTATCGTATGACATCTTACCATATGGGCATCTTACCCTATCGTATGACATCTTACCATATCATAAACATCGTATAAAACATCGTCATAAACTTACTTATCACAATCATCATCATAAACATCATCATCATAAACTTACTTATCATAACCATCATCATAAACATCATCATCATAAACTTACTTATCATAACCATCATCATAAACATCATCATCATAAACTTACTTATCATAATCATCATCATAAACATCATATCATAAACTTACTTAAACATCATATGTAGGAGTATGGTTTACCGTCCGATGCCCGTACGTTTCTTACGTACCTTAATTTTCAAAAGTGGAGAAGTTGGAGAACTCTATCTCCTTGATGTGGTCGGTACCTGGGATGATTCTACACAACCATACAAATCAATATTAGATGCTAAATAATAGCCAAATACCAAAAATTCATCAAAATTCATCATTTTCCGCTTTTTAAGCAGCGGCGATCGATCGCCTCACTTTTGCCTTGCGGCGATCGATCGCTTCATTTGAGGCGATCGATCGCCTGCTACGCGAAATGGCTACTGGCCTTTGGCGATTGATCGCCTCATTTCAGGCGACCGATCGCCACCTGCTGGTGCGCGATTTCTCACCATTTTCGTGCATTTTCAAAGCTTCACCCCACACCATTCAAACCAAAACTTTCCTACCACCTCAACATCATCAAAACTCACTAAAACCCACATAAAACACCTCAAAAATCATACCCCAACCATAAATAACACATACCCAAAACAAACCCACATAAATCATCAAAAACTAACCCATTTCAACACCAAACATCATAAAAACTTTAGGAAGGGTTCCATACCTCTTGAAGACTCCAAATCTTAACCAAGATCTCAAAAACAAAGATTTTGTGGAGCTTCCTCCTTCCTCCTTTGAAGAATTTCGAAAATGGTAAATGGGAAGGGTTTTGGGAATGAATTGGGGATTTTAGAGGGGAAAGGGTAAAGTGAATAAAGGTAGTGGGGTAAAGGGTATAGTGGGGGTATATGGGTTAATAAAAATTGTACCCCATCAATTAACATGATGTATAAAACACCCCAACATGTTATTTTAAAAGCATTTTTACAAAAAATGCAACCAACTTCATTAAATCCATACTTTCCTCATAATTAACAATCAACACAATTAAATCATGTTAACACCCCATTTTCTATCATGCATAACATGCACCTTGAAACGTAACCCCCGGGTCATGCCTATCATGTGACTAAGCATTTCATCGTGATAATTAATTTCAACACATAAATCAATTATCCACATAATTAATCACATAAACATAATTAATGCCTTAATTGCAATTAATCATTTCGGGGACATCACATTGCTCCCCTACTTATAAGATTTCGTCTTCGAAATCGCATGCACTTACCCCAAAAGAAACTAAACATAAATCACATACCAAAGAATAGTTCCAGGTAGTGCTGTACCATATGCCGCTCCGTTTCCCACGTGGCCTCCTCGACACCCCGACGATCCCACTGAACTTTGACCATCGGTATGACCTTGCTTCAAAGTCTGCGATCCTCTCAATTCAGAATTCTGACTGGTCGTTCGACACAGAATACATCTGAACTCAACTAAACCTCTGAAGGCTGTAAAATATGAGACAGATCTGGCTCATACTTACGCAACATAGAGACATGAAAAACATCATGAATACCAGATAAAGACGACGGTAGAGCCAAACGGTAGGCCAAAGTACCGATACACTATAATACCTCATACGGCCCAACATACCTCGGAGATAACTTCTCCCGCATACCAAACCGAACCACACCCCTAAAGGGTGAGATCTTCAAGAAGACCTTGTCTCGTGAATGGAATTCTAGCGGTCGTCGCCGCTTATTGGCATATGCTGCTTGCCTATCCTGGGCCGCTTTCATCTTTGACGTATTAATTTAATCTTTTCTTCCATATCCTCAATCATACCCGGTCCTCCGACCGCTTTACTAGTCAAGTCCTCCCAATACAGCGGTGACCTACATCGTCGTCGGTAAAGAGCTTCAAAAGGGGCCATTTGAATGCTCGCCCGATAGCTATTATTATAGGAGAACTCCACCAATGGCACTGCATCCTGCCATGGAGTATCAAACTCCAAAATGCATGCCCTCAACATGTCTTCGAGCGTCTGAATGGTACGCTCTGTCTGGCCATCTGTCTGAGGGTGATAAGCTGTACTCAGTCTCACTTCTGTGCCCAAACATGGAGACCCTCCCAGAAATGTGAAGTAAACCTTGGGTCTCTGTCAGACACAATCGAGACTGGAACTCCATGCAACCTCACTACATCCCGTACATATAATTGGGCCATCTTTAGGTATGTGAAAGTCATACTGTAGGGGATGAAGTGAGCTACCTTTGTTAGCCTATCCACGATCACCCAGATCGCATCAAATCCAGAGGCCGTCCTTGGCAAGTGGGTCACAAAGTCCATAGATATGTGTTCCCACTTCCATTGGGGTACCTCTAAGCTCTTCAGCTCGCCACCGGGCCTCTGTCTTTCTGGCTTTACCTGTTGGCAGATCAAACATCTTTTAACAAAGGTGATCACATCACGCTTCATGCGTCTCCACCAGAATTGACCACATAGGTCCTTGTACATCTTCCTTCCCCCTGGGTGGATACTGAACCGACTACTATGAGCTCGCTCCAATATTCCTCTACGCAACTCTGGTGTATCTGGGACTACCCATCGGTTGCCCAGTCTCAAGGAATCATCTTCTGCCACTCTGAACTTTGATGGCTGTCCTTGAATTACTATCGATGACCATCTCTGAACCTCATCATCAGACCTCTGGGCTTTCCTGATAACATCAAATATGTCAGGCTCAGCCAACAAGGTCGACACTCGCACCGGCAACGTGTCCACATCAAAATCATAGCCCAAATGGCAATAAGAAGTCATCATAGCTGATAGACTCATGACATCCTCGGCAGTACTCTTCACTTTCCGACTTAAGGCGTCTGCTATCAAATTCGCTTTACCAGGATGGTACTCAATCTCACAGTCATAATCCTTGAGTAAATCCATCCATCTTCTTTGCCTCATATTCAGTTCCGCTTGGGTGAATAAGAACTTTAAACTCTTGTGGTCCGTATAGATGGAAAACGAAGTACCATAGAGATAATGCCGCCAAATCTTCAAGGTGAAAATGATGGCCGCCAGTTCCAGATCATGAACTGGGTATCTGGTCTCATGAGGCTTCAATTGCCTCAAAGCATAAGCCACCACGTGCTTCTCCTGCATCAATACACAGCCCAAACCCTGCAATGATGCGTCTATGTACAAGGTAAACCTATTATTGTCAGAAGGAATCACCA
Organism: Haberlea rhodopensis; assembly: GCA_907163345.1. NCBI lineage: Eukaryota > Viridiplantae > Streptophyta > Magnoliopsida > Lamiales > Gesneriaceae > Haberlea > Haberlea rhodopensis. The sequence goes on from CAJQUN010000016.1 coordinate 10,823,273, forward strand.
ATATTGGCGCTGTCGTCAAACGACGCTTCAATTCTTGGAAGCTTTCCTCACAAGCTTCGGACCAAAATAATGGGACTCCTTTCTGAGTCAGCTGTGTCAGCGACTTAGCGATCTTAGAAAATCCCTCGACAAAACGTCGGTAATAACCTACTAAGCCAAGGAAGCTCCGTATCTTGGGTACAGAAGTGGGTGCAGCCCACTCCATCACAGCTTCAACCTTCCTGGGGTCTACAGATATCCCGCTACTAGATATAACATGACCCAAGAACACTACACTGCTCAACCAGAACTCGCACTTGCTGAGCTTTGCATACAACTGATGATCCCTAAGGATCTGAAGTACTGTCCTCAAGTGCTTTACATGATCTTCTTCGGTTCGGGAGTAAATGAGTATATCGTCAATGAAAACAATGACGAACTGATCCAAATACGGTTGGAACACCTTGTTCATCAGGCTCATAAAAACAGTTGGGGCATTCATCACTCCAAAAGGCATGACTAGGAATTCATAGTGCCCATATCTAGTCCTGAAGGCTGTCTTCTGAACATCATCTTCTCTTACTCGAATCTGATGGTACCCCGACCTCAGATTGATCTTACTGTATAGCCTCGTACCTTGTAACTGATCAAACAGATCGTCGATCCTCGGAAGTGGATACTTATTCTTCACTGTGGCTTTGTTCAGTTGTCTGTAATCGATGCACAGCCGCATCGAACCATCTTTCTTCTTAACAAACAAAACTGGCGCACCCCAGGGCAATACGCTAGGGCGTATATAACTGATAAGTGTCATTTTTACACTTATATTTGCATATATTTCTTGCGATTTTTATAGTGATTCTTGGAAGATTTTATACTTTTGGTTGTGTTTTGTTGTATTTCCAGGAATCCAGTAGAAGTGCAAGAAATACTGGAAAAACCCCGTTTTATGGACTAGGAGGTCGAACTATGACAGTACGAGGCAACCCGTGGGAAAAGATGTCAAAATGACTTAAAAATTTGATAAAAGCTTCAGGCGATCGATCGCCTATTTCGAAGAGATCGATCGCCTGAAGCCAGTGAGCTCGTGGAATTTTTCAAGCGATAGGCGATCGATCGCAACAAATCAGGCGATCGATCGCCTCGGGGCAGAACATATAGGCGATCGATCGCCTATCTTGAGAGACCGATCGCCGAGGAGAAAAAGCTGAAGGCGATCGATTGCCTATTTCGAAGAGATCGATCGCGTGCAGAGTTCCAGAATTAAAAACTTCCTTAATTAAGTTTTGGGGCTATTTTTGGTACCAGATTCTTTGGGCTCGGGAGGAGACATATAAAAAGAGGTTTTTAGGTCATTAGAAGGGTTCTTTCACCTCTGGATAGGCAGCCACCCTTTGGAAGAGAAGATTCATTCAAGACGATTCAAGGAACGCAGCTAGAGACGGGAACAACGGATCGACGCACGATTCAACATCGAGTGTTTACTAGTATTTCTGAACTTTTGTGTAGTTTTATTTGTGAACAACATAATGATGAAGTGCCAATTATAAGGTCCATGATGGACTATGCACAACCATCTTTTCAAGGCACCATGTCTAGCATCACAAGACCAAGGATTCAGGCTAATAACTTCGAGATCAAGCCTGCCATAATTCAGATGATTCAACACTCTGTGCAATTCGGAGGATCGCCTGCTGATGATCCTAATGCTCATATCTCCAACTTTTTGGAGATATGCGACACGTTCAAGCACAATGGTGTCACTGACGATGCCATCAGGTTACGTCTTTTTCCCTTTTCTTAAATGATAAAGCTAAGAGCTGGTTGAATTCATTGCCTGCAGGGTCAATCACTACTTGGGATGGGATGGCTCAAGCCTTCCTATCAAGATACTTTCCCCCTTCCAAGACAGCTAAGATGCGCAATGACATCACCACATTCATGCAACATGATCCGGAGACATTGTATGAAGCTTGGGAGCGCTTCAAGGATCTACTTCGAAGATGCCCACATCATGGCCTTCCGATTTGGCTTCAGGTACAAACATTTTACAATGGGTTATTTTCTGCTAATAGATCTATGATTGATGCAGCAGCAGGAGGTACGATTATGAGAAAGTCACCTGAGGAAGCTTACACACTCTTGGAAGAGATGGCATCCAACAGTTACCAGTGGCAGTCCGAAAGGAATGTGCCTAAAAGACCGATTGGGATGCATCAAGTTGATGAGGTGACATCTATACAAGCTCAGTTGGAGGCATTGCATAAGAAATGGATAGCTTGAGCATGACTGTGATGCAAGCTCAAGTAGTCATATGTGAATTATGTGGAGGCAACCATCAGAGTACAGAATGCCAAGCAGGTAATCCTTTTGTGCAATCTACTGAAAATGCTAACTTTGTAGGAAACAGGCCACAACAGGGTAACTCTTACTCCAACAATTATAACCACCGTGGAGGAATCATCCAAACTTCTCTTGGTCTAACCAAAAGAATGTTTTGACTCCACAACCTCCACCGGGTTATCAATCAAAGCCGAGTATGGAAGAGTTGATGACCAAGTTTATTACATCAACGGAGAATAGAATGCAGAACCAGGATGCATCAATAAAGAACTTGGAGACTCAAGTGGGACAGTTGGCGAATATTTTGTCAGGAAGAATGCAAGGGACCTTACCTAGCGATACCGAGAAAAATCCAAAGGAGCAAGTAAAGGCTATATCATTGAGAAGTGGTAAGCAGACCGGATCACCCACTGAGGAGAAAGAGGAAGTTGAGGAAGTACAAATAGAGGAAAGTGAACAGACTGAAGCAGACGTTGAAGCTAAAGGTAAGTCTTCTATCAAGACACCCATCACACCACCAATGCAGGTACAAATCCCACCTCCTTTTCCCGTTGCATTAAAAAGAGCTAAGGTAGATGCAAGTTTTGCAAAATTTCTTGAAATTTTTAAGAAATTACATATCAATATACCATTTGCTGATGCTTTACTTCAAATGCCTAGTTATGCTAAGTTTTTGAAGGAAATTTCATCGAATAAGCGGAAATTAGGAGAGCATGAGACGGTAATTTTAACAGAGGAGTGTTCAGCGATTGTGCAAAACAAATTGCCTCCTAAGTTAAAAGATCCAGGGTGTTTCTCTATACCCTGCACCATTGGCTCTATTTCATTTACTAAATCTTTGTGTGATTTGGGTGCGAGTATTAATTTAATGCCACTGTCTATTTTCAGGAAGTTGGGATTAGGCGAGCCTAAACCCACTACAGTGTCACTTCAACTGGCGGATAGATCTATCACCTACCCACGAGGACTCATCGAGGATGTACTTGTCAAGGTGGATAAATTCATTTTCCCGGTGGATTTTCTCGTGTTAGATATGGAAGAAGATGCTGAAATGCCCTTGATCTTGGGAAGACCATTCTTGGCCACTGGCAAAGCACTCATAGATGTGCATCAAGGGAAGTTGATCCTCCGTGTAGGGGAGGATCAAGTTACTTTTAATGTTTTTAAAGCTATGAAACACCCTCATGACGAGCATATGTGTTTTAGTATTGACCATGTTGACGTGTTATCTGACATGATATTTCGAACAGAATGCAAGGATGTAGTGGAAGCTTATCTCACTAATGATGAGGACATGCTTGAGAATGAAGAAGAACAAGAGATAGTTGCTCAGATGCGAGCTAACCCTCCTTACATTAGACGTCAAAGCAATAATTTAGGAGAGTTGGGAGAAAGGGACATCAAGCCACAGAAATCTTCAATTGAAGAACCACCCAATCTTGAACTCAAGACACTACCAACTCACCTCAAGTATGTTTATTTGGGTAATAGTAATTCTCTACCAGTAATTGTGTCTTCATCTTTGACAGGTATTGACGAAGAGAAGCTCCTTAGGATTTTGAGGGAGCACAAGCAAGCCTTTGCATGGAAAGTGGCGGACATAAAAGGAATAAGCTCATCGATGTGCATGCATAAAATTCTGATGGAAGACACTTACAAGCCGTTGGTGCAACCACAACGCCGTTTGAATCCAAAGATGCAAGAAGTAGTCAAGGCGGAAGTGATTAAGCTACTCGATGCAGGTATTATCTATCCTATCTCAGATAGTGCATGGGTGAGTCCGGTGCAATGTGTACCAAAGAAGGGAGGTATGACTGTTATTACTAATGAAAAGAATGAATTAATACCTACTAGAACAGTCACTGGTTGGAGAGTCTGTATTGACTATAGAAAATTTAATGAAGCTACACGTAAGGATCACTTCCCCCTCCCCTTCATTGATCAAATGATAGAGAGACTAGCTGGGTATGATTATTATTGCTTCCTAGATGGGTATTCGGGATATAATCAGATAGCAATTGCACCTGAGGACCAAGAGAAGACCACCTTCACTTGTCCTTATGGTACATTTGCATTTAGGAGAATGCCTTTTGGGTTATGTAATGCACCGGCTACATTTCAAAGATGCATGATGTCGATATTCCATGACATGGTAGGAATGTTTTTAGAAGTATTCATGGATGATTTTTCTGTGTTTGGAAATTCATTTGATGCATGTCTGCATAATCTTGATCTCGTATTGACAAGGTGTGAGGAGAACAGCTTAGTACTAAACTGGGAGAAGTGTCACTTCATGGTAAAAGAAGGAATAGTCTTGGGCCATAAAATATCCCAAAAGGGTATTGAAGTGGATCGAGCAAAGGTACAAGTGATACAAGAACTACCTCCTCCAGTATCAGTGAAGGGAATTCGCAGTTTCTTAGGCCATGCTGGGTTCTATAGACGATTTATAAAGGATTTTTCTCAAATATCAAAACCTTTATCTCACTTGTTGACTAAAGAAGCACCATTTGATTTTAATGCTGATTGCTTGCAGGCATTTGAGACACTAAAGGAGAGATTGGTCACAGCACCTATTTTGATAGCACCTGACTGGGATATACCATTTGAGTTGATGTGTGATGCAAGTGACACAGCTGTCGGAGCAGTATTGGGACAAAGAAGGAATAACGTATTTCACACTATTTATTATGCTAGTAGAACGTTAAATGAGGTACAACAAAACTATGCCACCACTGAGAAAGAACTTCTAGCAGTAGTATTTGCCTTCGATAAATTTCACTCTTATCTTTGTCTATCAAAAGTCATTGTGTACACTGATCACTCGGCACTCAAGTATCTTCTTGCTAAAAAAGACGTTAAACCACGTTTAATCCGATGGATTCTTTTATTGCAAGAATTTGACTTAGAAATTAAGGATAAGAGGGGTGTAGAGAACGTAGTGGCGGATCATTTATCTAGGATTGATTTTGAGATTGAGAAACATGATAATAATGTGGAAGAGATCAATGAAAAATTCCCCGATGAACAACTCTTTCAAGTTCTTGCCCTACCCTGGTATGCCGATTTTGCAAACTATTTGGTTAGTGGTATCCTCCCACAAATGACATTTTATCAAAAAAGAAATTTTTATCTGATGTTAAACACTACATGTGGGAGGAACCATTGTTGTTCAAAGTTTGTGCAGATAACATGATCAGGAGGTGTGTTCCAGAGGAGGAGATGTCCTCTATATTGAGCCATTGTCATGATCGCGAGGTAGGGGGACACATGGGTCCAACCAAAATTGCTGCCAAGGTACTGGAATCTGGATTTTATTGGCCTACATTATTTAAAGATGCATACAGGTATGTTTCAGCTTGTGATAGGTGTCAACGAACTGGTAACATTTCTAGGAGACAGGAGATGCCCTTGAACAACATTCTTGAATGTGAATTGTTCGATGTTTGGGGCATCGATTTTATGGGACCATTTCCAGTTTCATGTTCACACTACTATATTCTAGTTGCGGTCGATTATGTGTCAAAGTGGGTTGAGGCTGCAGCGTCTCGTACTAATGATGCTAGAGTGGTGGTGCAATTTTTGAAAAAACATATTTTTACTCGATTTGGCACGCCTCGGGCAATCATTAGTGACGGTGGGTCACATTTTTGCAACAAACTTTTTGACAAACTCTTAAGCAAATATGGAGTCACCCACAAAGTTGCAACACCTTATCATCCACAAACTTGTGGGCAAGTAGAAGTGTCGAATAGGGAAGTAAAACGCATTTTAGAAAAAACTGTCAATATTTCTCGAAAAGACTGGTCCTTACGGTTAGATGACGCTTTATGGGCATATAGAACTGCATATAAAACACCTATTGGCACCACACCATATCGGTTAGTTTTTGGAAAAGCATGTCATCTTCCGGTTGAACTGGAACATAGAGCATATTGGACAATAAAGAATCTAAACTTTGATTTAACTGCTGCAGGTGATCACCGTCTCCTCCAAGTGAACGAAATGGAAGAGTTTCGGAACCAATCATACGAGAATTCCAAGATCTATAAAGAAAAGACAAAAAAATGGCATGACGCAAGGATCAGTCAACGTGATTTCAAGGAACGCAGCTAGAGACGGGAACAACGGATCGACGCACGATTCAACATCGAGTGTTTACTAGTATTTCTGAACTTTTGTGTAGTTTTATTTTCGAATTCCAATGTTTATAATGTTGTTAGATATTATAAAACGTCGTTTTTCCGTTAATATGCTAGGCTAAGTTTGTTATCGAGACAAGGGGATCTTGTGTATGAACCCACAGTTTTAATTCTAGTTTTTGATTGAGTTTTTGTTATTTTTGAGTTTATGTTATGCTGTTAATGCTTTTGAAGAATTAGCTACTCTTTGAATGTTGTTAGTTTGCAATTGAGATCGAGAGATGATTTTGTGAAACGGAACCAATAACATAAACCGTGGATTTCAGACCGAGATCGAGAGATGACGTCAAATACACGAGTGATAGCTATAGATATCTAGTAATCGAAGGCTAGGGGTTTTCATAGAACGCATGCAACATTGAATTGTTAAATAAGTGAACGAGAGTTACTTACTGCAATTCAGTGTTAGGTTTAATATAGCTCGAGAGAGTATATTGGATATAACCGGAAAACTTGTCACCTTAGATGCATTAATTCTAATTAGAACTAGTAGGTAAATTGTGGGGGATTACTCAAGTGAACCGAAGTCTCGATATTTATCTCTATTGTTTATTATCTTAATTCTTTGTGGTGCGGTTGAATATTGGAGTTGATTAAATTAGTTCATCTTTCAACCAATTTCGTAGGTTAAATATAGAACGCTAGTTAAATTTGGTAATTACTACTAGTCCTCGTGGGTTCGACAATCCTTACTTCTAGATCATTATACTAAAACTTGACACCGTGCACTTGCGGTAGAATCGCTCGTTGGTCCGGACCATTCCGTATTTCCAAGGTGTTTCCCTCGGGTGCAATCGAACTCTATGATCCAACCAAGGGAACGTTCACATTGAATGCACAGCGATTGAAGCACTACCACGGGCATGATTTCAGTATACCGGAGTGCACCACCGTCCATTTTGTTGAATGAAGCGACAGATGCAAATAGTCCAGCTTTGGACTATAAATCAAGAACTAATTTTTCTCCCTTCTCCTTCGTTTTTGAATTTAGTAATTAGTTTATTGATTTTGGTTTGGAATTTCGTTTTTCTTTTTAATTTTTGTAGGTTTTGATTTAAAAAAAAAAAAAAACAAAAACAAAAAAATGAGAAAAACTCTGGAGGGAGGCGATCGATTGCCTAAAACAAGGCGATCGATCGCCTTGAGCATGCACTTTTCAAAAATAGCTACTGGAGGTAGGCGATCGATCGCCTATTTATAGGCGATCGATCGCCTAAACGCAAAATTTTTTAAACATGCTACTGGAGGTAGGCGATCGATCGCCTATTTTTAGGCGATCGATCGCCTCAACGAAAAAATTTTAAAAAAATGCTACTGGACACAGGCGATCTGTGATGACCAGGGATTATAGGTGTTAATCCCGTAGTGTTAATAATCCCTAAAGTGGTTTTACGTGGCGATTTGGAATTTAATCGAGGAGTTGGACTCGTTTAATTGGGTAGTTGGGATCGTTGGATCCAGAGGTTGAGATTGTATTCACATTACGGTGTAAAACCTAAGAGTTGGGTTTTTAATGTGTCTCGGGATCTCGGGTGCTGTGTGAGCACCGGTAGGGGGTTTTGGTGTTAGAGAGAGAGTTTTTGAAAACAGATGATTTTTAAGGAATCATGATGTATTTGTGGGGCTATTATTTTTTCGGGGTATTTTTGCTATAAATACCATTTGAACCCAAAATTTCCGAAATAATTTCATTTCAGCCCTCTCCTTCCTCTCTCTTTCCCGTCCGCGCGATTTTCCCGTCAGCCCCTGCCCTCGCCGCTTCAGGCGCTTCGTCCGCCGCCGTCCGGCCGCCGTTCGCCGCGTGCGACCTATCACCGGCTTCGTCTCGTCGAGGCGCAGCTTTCCCCTCTGTCAATTTGAAGTTTCATCGCGATTTGAAGTCGAATTTTGGCTGGAAGCGCCGATCCCCAATTTCTAGGGTTCTTCGATTTTTCGTCCGATTTCTTCCGATTTCGTTTGGGTAACCTTCCTAACCCCCTTTTTCATGCTTTTGTGTATTTCCCTGCTATTTTGTGTTGGATTGGTTCGAAATGTCAGCTCGATTCGTGAGGGTTGGTTCGAATTTCGGATGTGTGCATGAAATGGGTTCGAATTTGGGGGTTTTGGCAGGGTTGTGACGATTCTTGTTATGGGTCATTTATTACATGAGTAGATGTATTGTTGATGCTTAATTGAGTTCGAATTTAGGGCTTGAAATTCGAAAATTTGGGGGTTTTTGGCATGTGGGATGATTACTCATGCTATGGATTGATTAATTCATATGTGAGATGAATTATGGTATTTAATGGGTTCGATTTGTGTTGTGAAGGTTCGAGAATTTGTGGGGTATTCTTGAGCGATTTTCGATATTGGTTTATTGTCTTGTGTTGACAATATTTTAGAGGGTTATGGGTGTGCTTGAGCATGAGTTGCATGTTCGTAATTAATCGTGAATTAATTTATCGTGTTAGCACATCATTCCTCGGAGCATGGAACTCGAGCAAGGTTTGGCTCGGACTTCGGAGATTTAAGGTACGTGCGACGTACGAGCATTACTACATATTAGAGCATTTGTGAATGCATATTGTATTTTGATTTTATTGAATAATCGTGCACGAGGATTATTTATATGTGTTGCATGAGGATTATTTATATGTGTTGAGAAGCTATGAAGCGACCTAATCTTGATATCGCCGTCAGGGGCGCACGTGACACTAGAGTAGTGTAACTCTCATAAGTTATATGGGGTACCTGATGTATATGACTATTGTAGGGCATTTGAGATGCCTGGGCATTTGAGATGCCTGAGAATGATCGTGGGATCATGTTTTCATTATAAGACATTTGAGATGTCTAGGTATAATGGAAAATTTGTAAAATAAATGTTAGGCATTTAATTCATTTATGATTAATAGCGAGGCTATGAAATCAGTGTTAGATATTGAGATATCTACTTTTGCATGAATGATGAACTTGGAATCATAATTATTGATATTCGAGAACTAGGCATGCAATGGGTTAAATCAATGTGTTGATTTACTGATTTATGAGATTTGATGAGTTTGATGATTGTGAGAACAGGGACAGTACACGGAATCCCGGATGAGGATGTTGCCATCCAGGGAGTATCATCTAAAATTCATTAATATTTACTTGTGTTGTAAATTATGAATTTCATTATTGTGATTATGAGATTTTGTGTATTGGTATGCTCACCCCGTTGGGGGCTGTCTCTGTTGGGGCAGGTGAACAGGTGCATCGATGGCTATGGAGCTGGGCTCGAGCTGTTGATTGGATGTACTCACAGGATCGTGGTACCAGGGCTTGATGGAGCACGGTATCGTATAGAGTACTTATATACACCCGAGATTTATATACACATTTATGATGCTCGCATGTGAGCACGGATATTCTTGTATATGGGTTGTATATAAAGGCATGAGCCTTTCTCTCTTTCATTATATGTTGCATGCAATTGTGGTAGAATTGCTAATGATATGAGAGTCGTTAGTGTATTGTGTGGGTGTTGAGACCCATTTGTGTCGTCATGTGTGTGGCGTCTTCCCTGGCTGGGAATTTACCTTGTGTATTATATTCTGTTGAGTATTGTGTATTCCCTGGCCGGGAATTATATTATGTGATGTGCTTGTGTTTTGGGATAGCTCTATTTATGGGGAGACTCTGCCCAAATTTTTATAAAAACCCACAATGCAAAAGGGCACCAAGGGGTGGTAAAGGGCGATCATGTGAGTCTAATTGTGGGTAGAGATGATCTTAATGTTGTATATTAAAGAAATTTTGTAGTTACCATTCAATGGTAAAGTATCATCTGAGCTTCCCGATTGGCTTTTAATGAAAGCATGTGCCACACATAGTGGTTAATACACTAATTAAGGGTTAAGGGCTTGGGGTCCTTACATTAGTGGTATCAGAGCAGTGGTTGCTCATTGGGGCTGTTAAGGGCCTAAGAATTTATTGATAGCACATACTTATGCATGATGGCATTAATGTTGTATGACACAACTAGTTGTTTATGTGTTTTTTCTGATATGAAAAGTGGTGTTGCTAATCAGTGTGATTGCAGGAATCGTGTGCGACGCGATATGATGACATTAGTGGTAATGTCTGGCACTCCGTATGTTACGTGCCAAGGAATCTGATTATTGTGAGAGAATCAGGTAATGGGATATTTCCGAGGTAACATGTCTTGGTATACGTATTGACTTGCAAGTGGTTGCAAATATGGATGTGTGATGCATAGCGTATATGGCTATTGTTGCTAACCATGATGGTTGCAGGTTACAGGAAATATGGAGTATAAAAAGGAATGATGATTATACATTCCAGGAGTCTTACTTATCACAGTGAGAATTTTTATACTTATGTTTATACCGCTAAATGTGGAGCGGGAGGGGGGAGGCTCGCTTGCACATTGAGGCGGGGTATACCATACGAAGCGAGGATGAGATACCGCTTGTATGAAGAAGCGAGGATGAGATGCCGCTTGTTAGGATGATGATTCATTCCTTTGTGATGACACGGATGATAGCGGTGATGTGTCCCGCTGTGTCGATTATATTCATTCCATTGTGATGACACGGATGATAGCGGTGATGTGTCCCGCTGTGTCGATTATATTCATTCCATTGTGATGACACGGATGATAGCGGTGATGTGTCCCGCTGTGTCGATTATATTCATTCCATTGTGATGACACGGATGATAGCGGTGATGTGTCCCGCTGTGTCGATTTTATTCATTCCATTGTGATGACACGGATGATAGCGGTGATGTGTCCCGCTGTGTCGATTTTATTCATTCCATTGTGATGACACGGATGATAGCGGTGATGTGTCCCGCTGTGTCGATTTGTATTTATAGCGACGGTTCATTCCGCTATGTTGATTGGCGAGGGTTCATTCCGCCAGGTGTATTTATAGCGACGGTTCATTCCGCTATATTGATTGGCGAGGGTTCATTCCGCCAGGTGTATTTATAGCGACGGTTCATTCCGCTATATTGATTGGCGATGGTTTATACCGCCGGACACGGATGATAGCGGTGATGTGTTCCGCTGTGTCGATGATGATGATTCACCTCTTTGTGATTATTGGTGATGATTCGTGCCGCCGTATATATAGATAGCGATGCCTCTTTCCGCTATTATGTGGACGATGATTCATGCTCAGGTGTATAGCGAGGTTTCATGCCACTTATTATATGACGAGGTGTCATGCCGTCGATTCTATAGCGAGGGATTGTGCCGCTATGTACTCAGCACAGGATTTTGCCGCCTTCGAGCGATGGGTGCTGATTACGCACTATTATTGAGCGACGGAGACAGGTATGCCGCTATATTGTTAGCGATGAGGTATGAGATATTGCTATTCTATTAGCTTTATTGTATCTGGCATGCGTTGATATACATGTTTTATTATGCCTATTTTACTAGCATGATAGTGGATGACATGTATCGTCACTAGTTGACAATGCCTTAGATGCCATGAGTTGGCATGTATCGTCACAGGATGACGATGACGATGGTGTAGGAGATGTCTTATTAGACATGCATCATCGTTACGATGATCGATGCGTTGAGTATACGTATTCAGTGGTATGCCTTGGGTGCCAGTACCGAGCACAAGGTGGTGTGTGCGGCACCGATTGACGTGACTCTTATACCGAGCGGGTTGCTCGAGGAATGGATGGTTGCGCTGTATATGTGATTGTACCGCAGCTTACGTTTGGGGTGATCATATTACGAGTGGTGATACCCTTGAGGTATGCTCGTTGGAATGGCTTTTCGCCATGTGATTTGACGACAGGAGTAATCATGGAGGAAATTACTCGCTTTCTGTCGATGTGACATGTGGTGGACATGGTCACACCACCCTTGAGGGTGTTGGATGGGTCCTAAGGGAGTAGGATCAGGTTATGTTAAGTACATAGGGACATTGGAGTGTCCAGGGTGTATCGGCATTAGAGGAACGTTGGGTGCAGACCCACTACTCTATTGATTTTCTTCCCCCGGTATGGTGTGCCGTACGGAAGCATCCGTCTTGTTGGTAGGTTTGAGGTAAACCTAAAGAGGCAGAGACTAGGTTGTCTGCCGTGTGTGTGTAGCACCATGATGGGCTTGCTAGAACCGTCATACTGCTCGTTGGAACCAAGTTTGACAAATCGTAAGGTGATACGATGGGGTTTGTGGTGGACTCTAGTAGTCACCATGTCATTTGAGGTTGAGGCTGAGGTTGTGCATGCCTCACTGAAACGTATATACGTTTATGTTTAATCTTGGTGAGACTTGTCTGGGACAGCTCATGATGTTGGAGTACCAACAAGAGAGTCATCAGGTCGTTATTGACTCAATCTAAGGGAAACAGTGTATTTGGGATACAATGGGTGTTATTGTATCCAGTTTTCCGAACGGTGGTTCGAGACTAGTGGATCTCGAGTTCGATGGCACTTCCCTTGTGAGGAAGGAGGTAGTATTATACCTATTTGGGAATCTTGAAAGATTCGGTAAGTTGGTGCATGTGGTGTTGATTTTGAGAATCACGCCGTGTTATTAATCGTCGATTTTCATTCTCCATTGGATGGGAATGACTTAGAATTGACGGTTCTGTTTGGGGCTTAGGTGTATGTTGCAGATACCCGAGCATAGTGCATTGAGTATGCATGAGGTGTTCGTGCTTAGGCAGGTATACCGATGAGTATACGGATGCCAGTTATTGATTTCCTTTTTGTCTAGCATAGAGTTATGCTATTTTTAGGATGGTTAAATCTCTGATGAGAGATATGGAAAACCTTGAGATTGGAAATCTACATGGCACGATGATTATGAGGAATAATCGTGAAGTTAGTTGACTTCTCTTGAGGAGGAATTATCTTGTGTGGGTTAAGGTATTTCCTTATTGGTATTTTATTTCGAGTTTTCGATAGCCTTTCCAAGTTTGGATTGTTAAATCCTAGGATTATCAAGGGATGGCAGGAATTTTGGATTTGTTGGGTGTCGCTGACGACCCAAGTGTTGAGGATGCAATGGGTTATTGCATGTCCTTTCAGAATTTGAAACTCTGTGGAGTCTCGATTGTTTATTTCGACCAGGATGTGGTTCTTGGGATATCCGGAGGTGAACATCTTGTGAGATGTCTTTTGTGTGGATCGGTGGCCGTGAGTTGCCCGATCCGAGTTGCAGAGGGTGCAACTGCTCCTTGGATGGAGGTGGTCTGTATAGTGGGGACCAGGTTTGGTATGTGTATACCGTGGAATGCTAGTGTTTTCCTCGTAATGATGTATGTTAGACATCGTGAGTCATAGTAAAGATATCATTGGATGATATCTACGATAGAATCGGGAGCGATTCGAATCCTTGCAGTTTCAGTTGATTAACTGCTTTTGGATTATTAGCGTTGAGTTGTGCTGACGCTCTTTGACGTTATGATGGATTTGGAAGTCTATTCCACTCCAGAATTTGACACGAGGTCGACGTTTTTCACGGTTGAGGTGTCATTCAGGTTGCGTTCTTACTAGTTGTGTTAGAACTAAGGTGACTGTCCGATCAACAGTCGTAAGTATCGGTTGTGTTGCAGTCATGAGGGACTGACTTTTTGGATGACCCGCATCGAGGTACGTTTTACCTTTTGGGTGATATGTTGGTATTGGTAAGTCGCCTTGTTTCAGAGTTGATGCGAGGTAGGTACCCTTGCGTTTATTTATACGATTCTGATATGGTCAAGAATCGAGGTTCTGGCTTCATGTTGTTGTGTAGCCTGGGTGTTATGTGATACACCAGTGCTAATTTCGAGGACGAAATTCTTTTAGTGGGGGATATTGTGATGACCAGGGATTATAGGTGTTAATCCCGTAGTGTTAATAATCCCTAAAGTGGTTTTACGTGGCGATTTGGAATTTAATCGAGGAGTTGGACTCGTTTAATTGGGTAGTTGGGATCGTTGGATCCAGAGGTTGAGATTGTATTCACATTACGGTGTAAAACCTAAGAGTTGGGTTTTTAATGTGTCTCGGGATCTCGGGTGCTGTGTGAGCACCGGTAGGGGGTTTTGGTGTTAGAGAGAGAGTTTTTGAAAACAGATGATTTTTAAGGAATCATGATGTATTTGTGGGGCTATTATTTTTTCGGGGTATTTTTGCTATAAATACCATTTGAACCCAAAATTTCCGAAATAATTTCATTTCAGCCCTCTCCTTCCTCTCTCTTTCCCGTCCGCGCGATTTTCCCGTCAGCCCCTGCCCTCGCCGCTTCAGGCGCTTCGTCCGCCGCCGTCCGGCCGCCGTTCGCCGCGTGCGACCTATCACCGGCTTCGTCTCGTCGAGGCGCAGCTTTCCCCTCTGTCAATTTGAAGTTTCATCGCGATTTGAAGTCGAATTTTGGCTGGAAGCGCCGATCCCCAATTTCTAGGGTTCTTCGATTTTTCGTCCGATTTCTTCCGATTTCGTTTGGGTAACCTTCCTAACCCCCTTTTTCATGCTTTTGTGTATTTCCCTGCTATTTTGTGTTGGATTGGTTCGAAATGTCAGCTCGATTCGTGAGGGTTGGTTCGAATTTCGGATGTGTGCATGAAATGGGTTCGAATTTGGGGGTTTTGGCAGGGTTGTGACGATTCTTGTTATGGGTCATTTATTACATGAGTAGATGTATTGTTGATGCTTAATTGAGTTCGAATTTAGGGCTTGAAATTCGAAAATTTGGGGGTTTTTGGCATGTGGGATGATTACTCATGCTATGGATTGATTAATTCATATGTGAGATGAATTATGGTATTTAATGGGTTCGATTTGTGTTGTGAAGGTTCGAGAATTTGTGGGGTATTCTTGAGCGATTTTCGATATTGGTTTATTGTCTTGTGTTGACAATATTTTAGAGGGTTATGGGTGTGCTTGAGCATGAGTTGCATGTTCGTAATTAATCGTGAATTAATTTATCGTGTTAGCACATCATTCCTCGGAGCATGGAACTCGAGCAAGGTTTGGCTCGGACTTCGGAGATTTAAGGTACGTGCGACGTACGAGCATTACTACATATTAGAGCATTTGTGAATGCATATTGTATTTTGATTTTATTGAATAATCGTGCACGAGGATTATTTATATGTGTTGCATGAGGATTATTTATATGTGTTGAGAAGCTATGAAGCGACCTAATCTTGATATCGCCGTCAGGGGCGCACGTGACACTAGAGTAGTGTAACTCTCATAAGTTATATGGGGTACCTGATGTATATGACTATTGTAGGGCATTTGAGATGCCTGGGCATTTGAGATGCCTGAGAATGATCGTGGGATCATGTTTTCATTATAAGACATTTGAGATGTCTAGGTATAATGGAAAATTTGTAAAATAAATGTTAGGCATTTAATTCATTTATGATTAATAGCGAGGCTATGAAATCAGTGTTAGATATTGAGATATCTACTTTTGCATGAATGATGAACTTGGAATCATAATTATTGATATTCGAGAACTAGGCATGCAATGGGTTAAATCAATGTGTTGATTTACTGATTTATGAGATTTGATGAGTTTGATGATTGTGAGAACAGGGACAGTACACGGAATCCCGGATGAGGATGTTGCCATCCAGGGAGTATCATCTAAAATTCATTAATATTTACTTGTGTTGTAAATTATGAATTTCATTATTGTGATTATGAGATTTTGTGTATTGGTATGCTCACCCCGTTGGGGGCTGTCTCTGTTGGGGCAGGTGAACAGGTGCATCGATGGCTATGGAGCTGGGCTCGAGCTGTTGATTGGATGTACTCACAGGATCGTGGTACCAGGGCTTGATGGAGCACGGTATCGTATAGAGTACTTATATACACCCGAGATTTATATACACATTTATGATGCTCGCATGTGAGCACGGATATTCTTGTATATGGGTTGTATATAAAGGCATGAGCCTTTCTCTCTTTCATTATATGTTGCATGCAATTGTGGTAGAATTGCTAATGATATGAGAGTCGTTAGTGTATTGTGTGGGTGTTGAGACCCATTTGTGTCGTCATGTGTGTGGCGTCTTCCCTGGCTGGGAATTTACCTTGTGTATTATATTCTGTTGAGTATTGTGTATTCCCTGGCCGGGAATTATATTATGTGATGTGCTTGTGTTTTGGGATAGCTCTATTTATGGGGAGACTCTGCCCAAATTTTTATAAAAACCCACAATGCAAAAGGGCACCAAGGGGTGGTAAAGGGCGATCATGTGAGTCTAATTGTGGGTAGAGATGATCTTAATGTTGTATATTAAAGAAATTTTGTAGTTACCATTCAATGGTAAAGTATCATCTGAGCTTCCCGATTGGCTTTTAATGAAAGCATGTGCCACACATAGTGGTTAATACACTAATTAAGGGTTAAGGGCTTGGGGTCCTTACACGATCGATCGCCTAATCTGAGGCGATCGATCGCCTGTCGCGTTTTGTTGTTTTTAAAGCACCTCAGATTCACTCATCACCAAAATTTCACCTCTCCTCCTCCTCTCAAATCCCTAATCCCTAAATCCCCAAATCTTCCAATCCCCAATTTCCTTCCCACTCTCTTCTCAATTCTTAATATAATCACAAATTCCTTTCATCTCCACTATTATTGGCTAAGTGGTGCAATTTTCTTCTACAGATTTCAAGCTCGGGTGGCCATTCAAGCACCAAGGGGAGATTACTCCAAGCCAAGGACCACACCCCTTCAAAGTTTCGAAATTAAGAGGTAACTTGGTTTGGGATTACCGGGTCATGCTTAATTCCTAGATATTTGGTGAAAGTGGGAAAGGATTTGCATTCTTTGTTGGTAGGGAAGTTAAATTGGGGAATTATGTTAGAAGCTTGCTAGTATTGATATTGTTGAGGCTTGGTGGTGTTTAGCAACTTCTTGGAAGTGTTGTGCGGTCAGTTGGACTGTGTAGGAATTTATTGAGGCATTGCTTGTTCGTGTTCATATATCTCATAGCATGGCACCTACAAAGAAACCAAGACGAGGGGCTTCCTCTTCCGCCCCCACCCCGACTTATGACACTACTCGTTTTGCCACTCATGCCGCATCTGAATTCTATGAAAAATGGCATGCTAAGCCTTTGGTGAGGGAGAGGGGAATGGATATGGACACACCCGATTCGTCCATCCTCCGCGAGGCGGAACGCCGCGGATGGTTGCGCTTTGTGTCACCCCCGTGCCATGCAGTCATCCCCTTAGTCAAGGAGTTCTATGCCAACTTCGAAGTCGAAGCGAACGGTCCGTATCTGACTATTCGGCGGAAGAAGTTTCTTTTTCTTAGCGAACGCATCAATCGCACATATAAGATGCCGGATATCAGAGACGATGAATACTCAACTTATTTGCATCACCACCTTGACTATAATGAAGTGATAGGGACAATCTGTGGGGAAGAGGCAGAATGGATACTCAATTCGGATGGGCAGATCAAACATTGTAAGAAAACTCATTTGAAACCAGAGGCAGACATCTGGTTTACTTTTATCTCCCATCGAGTCCTTCCATCGACTCACACTGCCGTGGTTACTAAGGAGAGGGCTGTGTTAGTTTTCGCTATCATGACACGCCGCTCGGTGGATATTGGGGACATCATATACTCTTCGATGAAAGTAGCGGTGGAAGGCTCTACCACGATTGGTCTCCCATTTCCGTCTTTAATCACTGAATTGTGCCGCCAGGAACAAGTCCCTTGGGAGGCTTATGAGGAAACCAGTGTGCCATTTATGCCACTTCGGCTTCCTAGACCACCGTCGGAGCCCGAGTCTGCACCAGGGCATTCCAATGATCCGGACCAGCCCCAATCTTCACATCGCCGAGCTTCTCGTGGCCATTCTCCAATAGCTCATCCTACCACCAATGCTCAACGATTTCAATCTTTAGAGGATGAGCTTAGGGCACTCAAATTGCAACAGCGATTGGTTCGCGATGGGCAACGCGAGCTCCGGCGCAATCAAGAGGAGATGTTGCACAATCAAGATGACATGCGCCTTGAGCTTCGTGAGTTTCTACGTTTTTCATACGACTGGCACACAGTCGCAGCCCAGGCCCATCCCGACTTGGCGTTTCCACTGCCACCCACGCTCCGGCCATACCCGCCACCCTCTGATGACGATGATGATGCTGATGGCGCTGCCGATGCGGATGAGGGTGACGACCACTAACGGTTGTCACCACAGGTATTACGTTGTCCTATTATTTCTTCCTGTTCCCTACATTGAGGACAATGTATTACTTAAGTTTGGGGGGTAATTGGTTAACTATCATATGATATGTGGAGATGGGAATTTTGTTTTTGCTTTTGTTTAAGGAGTGAATGGTGTTTGTACTGAGTTGAATTTGTTTAATTGTGCGTTTGAACATGTCTACTGCTGTGGAATCTTTGATTTTAGCATAATATTGATGAGTCCGATGAAGAGCCTGGAAAGTTGTTTTTAGTGTAATTGGATTAAAAGTAGTGACTCCATGCTATGATGATATTAGTTTACTCTACTTATGACTTGAATCTTGATGATTGTAAACATGTTGTGAATATTTTGAGTCGAGTTGACATGTTGAAAATGAGGAATAATTTGAGCACATTGAGTCACAAACTTGTTGATTACTTTTGAAGTAGTGATGATAGGTGTGAACTTGATGACATGTCTTGAGCATCTTAGAGTAATCATAGAACTTATTTGATGATGGCACTTTGAGGCGAAATTTTTATAATTATGAACTAGACTTGGATATGATTTAGGCGATCTTTGGAACGTTTGAGCCTTTCAAGCCTACCTTATTTACATCTTTCCCTAGTGTCCAACTTTGAGCTTGATTGAATAAGAATGGAAATTTGCCACCATTCGACATTTGTTGATAAACTCATTATACCTACCTTGTTTAGCCAAAAAAAAAAATTTGAAAAAAAATCTTATCCTCACCCAAGGGAGTATAATGAAGTTCATTAGATGCACATAGATGTTTATAGTTGATGAGCTTATTGTGAAAAGAGCTTGTGAATGAGAAAAAGAAAAGGATAGACAAAGAGCCTTGAAAAGAAAAAATAAAAAATAAACATATGAGACCCAAAGTGGCCAAGGCTATAAAAAAAAAAGAAGAGAAGCTCGATGTGTGCGAAACAATTGAATTGTAAAAGATTATACTCTCTTCTTTGTGCTTATCCTATCTTTTCTTTGTACCCGACACCAAAAGGCCTAACATTATAAGCTTTAAAAGTCCCTTTGATCCAAGTCTAGGAATTGATTACATTAGTGGAGAAGTGCTTGAAAACTAGGTTTATGAGATTCTCGATGAAAAATCTTGATTGTTATTGATTAACACAGTTTTGATCTATGATAATTGTATGATATGTTGGGATCGGGGTAGTGTTTAGAAGGGGGGGGGGGGTTGAATAAACACTAGATATAATTTCGATTTCTTTTCTGGTTAACTGTAAACTGTTAAGTGTTACAGTTGCTTCTCAATAACAGGCAAGTCAGTAGACACTTTATTATAGTGCGGAAGACGTCTACAAAACTTGTGAGGAATAAAACTGAAGTAATAAAGCAATAAACGAATAATACGAGAGTTGTTTCTGGAAGTTCGAAGCACAACGCTTCTACGTCTCCCCTTCTTCCTTTGCAGGAAGGATTCACTAGAAGACTTGGTTTGCACTTTACAGTATACAACCTCCTTAGGCACTAACACACTTGGCCTAAACTCCTAGCAATCACACTCTTCTTATCTTTTGGATACAAGTGATTTTACAACACTCTCTACAGAATAAAACTTTCTAGCTTTGAGAGTTTCTAAGCAGCAGACTTCAATTGAAAATAATCTGTCACAGATTCAGTTTTGCGGTTTGTCTGCTCTTTGCTGAACGTTTGAAATATCAGTCGTATAGCTTTCTTGCTTTGAAGTATTTCTCTTAGTTTGAAAGTTGCTCAGCACTTCTTCATTCTCTGCTTGGACGTATTTATAGGTTTGGTTGTCCAACGGTAGCCTTTTTGTATATGGAATGGATTAGCTTTCCAAATACCTGTTGTCTTCTTTCCTATTTTGGAAAACAACGGCTCTTTTTACTCTGACGGCAATGGTGGCGGAGATATAGCAGGGTGCGCCGCTCTGTTGTACCTTTGTCAGAGAATGTTGTACTTACTTTGTCTTGTTGCTTAGACTTCTGCTGGTTTCTTTGTTCAACTGGTCGTTCATCCTCTTAAGACCAGTTGATGTCCTTGTTCAGTGAGAGACTTTGCAGTTGATAGTTATCCAGTTTATGTCTTCACCCGGTTGATGTCTTCATCCGGTTGATGTCTTTACCAGTTGATAACTTTATCCAGTTGATGTCTTCATCCGGTTGATGACTTCATACCAGTTGATGACTTCATCCGGTTAGTGTCTTTATCAGTTGATAGCTTGTCCGGTTGGTATCTATCCAGTTGATGTCTCATCCGGTTGATGACTATCCAGTTGATGTCTTCATCCGGTTGATGACTATCCAGTTGATGTCTTCATCCGGTTGATGACTATCCAGTTGATGTCTTCATCCGGTTGATGACTATCCAGTTGATGGCTTGTCCGGTTGGTGTCTATCCAGTTGATGGCTTGTCCGGTTGGTGTCTATCCAGTTGATGGCTTGTCCGGTTGGTGTCTATCCAGTTGATGTCTTTACCCGGTGAGACTTTAATATCCGGTAGGTGTATTCACCCGGTAGGTCTTTAGCATCCGGTTGATCTTTAACATCCAGTAGGTGTTTGTAATCACCAAAACTTAGAAATCGTTTTCCCAACAATTTCCCCCTTTTTGGTGATGACAAAACTAAGCAGTAATCGATTTCCTACTAGAGTAAATAAGATAAGAGTCCTGAAAATACTTGAAGACATCATGAAAAAGAAATTTTCATTAAATATAAGCAGATTACAAGTTGTAATCAAACTGGACAATTGAGAGAAATTCATCTTTATATAAGATGAATTCTTACACTTTGAATAGAATCTAAGACAAGTCTAGTTTTACATAAAATAGATGATACATGACAAATTTCTCTTTAAATAAACAAAGTAGACCGGAAGGCTTCGATCCACCTAGTTGCGGAGAGGAAGAGCTCGATCCACCTTGTTTCAGAGAGAAGGTCGGGAAGAGGAAGAGTCATATGAATATTCATCAGGCAGCTCCTTTAGTTTTTATGGAATCGCCTAATAAAAATATTCTATCTCTGTCGAGAATACTCTATCTCTGTCTTCCCCCTTTTTGTCATCAGCACCCAGGCATCTGCTGTTAGTAGTTCCTGACTGATGAGGAGCACCAGAACAGGATCAAAGCGCTGAAGCTTATCAGAGCTGGGTTAGATAAGTAATCAACCCATGAGGGGTTGATTTAGATAAGTAATAAACCCATGAGACGGGAAAGGATCTAACAGAAAACCAGGGAATGAGAAATAACTTAAAAGTAAGCATGATGAGTGAATGTGTGTTATGTGATCAAACAAGAACCTCTATTTATAGGAAAGACAAGGTAGCAATAAATGTGAATGCATTTATGTTAAATAGTGAATACAGAGAGACAGGCAATTTAACACAGAAGTAAATAGGAGTAAGTAAGAGAGAGTCAGAAAATGATACTATTTGCGCCCTAACCAATGTTTGGAATAGTCGCGTTTTTCGCTAGGCGGTTGGCGCGGACTTCGAGATCTTTGTTGAGCAGTGGGTCTGGACTGAGGGAGTGCTCCAGTTGCAGGGGATGAATGAGCAGCTGAACTTGAAGCTCTCTGAGAAGAGGGAGCAGTTCGACTGGGTTCAGGCAGCCTGCGGATAATTTTAGGAGCAGCAGGCAGACTGTTGCAGATATCTTGAATTTGAGATGCAAACGCTGCTTGCATGGTGGCCAATTGATCAGTCAAAATCTTTTTGGCGTCGTCAATCTTTTCTCCAAGAGCCATTGAGGTGGCAGTATGAAGAGATTCATTGTTCTGATTGATCTGAAGACGCGCCTGGCCAATATGAGAAACTGCTTCTGCAACCGCATTCTCAGCAAAGGTTTGAAGTCTAGTGACAGTAGTAGTTAAACTACTTAGGTCAGCGTAGACTTGCTGGAATTTAGAGTCCGTTTGCTGCTGAAGAGTTCCTAAAATAAGAGTTGCAGCCCTCTCTTCCTGCTTAAGCTTATGAACATCGTTGGTCAGTGCTGTAATAGCGGTGGAGAGATGAGCTAGCTGGGCAGCGATGTTTGGTGGCTCGTCCAGAGGGTTTGTGAAGACAAAGAAACCCTCGGATAGTTCCTGATCCATGGACGGATCGCCGGCAAGCATTGGGATATCAGCAGCAGGGGCAAGCGCATTGGGATGAGCAATGACTACTGCAGTGGATGGTAAAGTAGTAGCGTCAATATGAGGGGCCGCAGTTGAGGCGGAGATAGCTACATCCACAGTTCCAGTTTCTTCCACGTGCGGAGCATCCAGTTCAGCATTGTCTTGATCAATCCCAGCAGCAGACGCTTGAGTATGATCATTGGAATGAGAGGATTCACTTGGTTCATTATTTGCAGAGGAGATGGTGACCAGCTGAACCACATTCTCAATAACTGAATCGACATTGGTGTGATCAACAATCATTTGGTGGGGCTGTTGATCATGTGGAGAGCTGGGAGCAGAGGATGCTGCCTCCAAAGTAGTTGGTGTGGCGTCTGCTCCAGTAGGAGAGGTCTCCAAAACAGTAGAAGTAAGCTCCACAGAAGGAGGGACAACCTCTAAATTTGCAATAGCCATTTGTAGATCTGGCTGATCTGGGCTTGCAACAATTTCAGAAGAGGAGCATGAATGAATCCCAGTGGATATGCGAAGATCATGAAGAGCAAGCTCAGCCATTTCCAGCTTGAGGCCTAGAGCGTTTAGAACTGCTCGATCATGATTCGCTGTTCTTGAATGTCCATCAAACACTTGAATGCGGGATGTAACAAGAGCTTGGAGTCCGCCCACATAGTTCATAATACTAAAGACATCACGCAGCTTCAAACTTTTCTCAGGTTCGGGGATTTGAAGATAGGTCAGGATTTTGTTTTCATCTTGCTTTGCCTGAGCCAGAATAGGATCGATATCATCAAAGCGAACCTGTACTCGAGCCTTTACCCAACGATCAAAAATCTCCAGTTGGGGTTCCAGTTGGGCTTTAACTGCATCCATGACCATTTGAATCTCGAATGCAACAGGAGTGGACACTGGAGCAATAAGAGATTTTCCTTTGTTAGCTGGATTGGCCTTGGGATGACAGTAAGGACAAGTAGACTTGGGTGTCCGGAAGCTGATGGAGCCTGGGGCCTGCTGAGAGCTCACCTGAGCTGAAGGGGTGTCTATTAATGGAGCAGACACCATGGCTAATGCAGCAGTGGGTTCCCCAGTTGAAGGGATGACAGGGATGGGTTCTCTGTCAGAAATAACACCTGTAGGTCCGGCAGAGGAGATAGTGTCGGAGGCGGCAGTGTCTCTCTGACGAGCATCTAGAGAGGCAATTTTTCTGGTCCTTGGCTTCTTAGGAGGAGGAGGAGGAGGAGGAGGAGGAGGAGACTCAGCGGATTCAGAGACAGTCTGTTCCGAGTCACTAATGACTTGAGTCAACCGGCGCTTTGTTGCTCCACCTTCTCTGCCACTTCGTTGGCGATGAAGCTGAAGGTACTTGTGAGTGACGAGTCTCCCTGGATGAAGATGAGAGAGAGCCCCTGTCTTGATGTGTTTGCTCTCAAATAGACTGCTTAGTGGGAGAGCAAAACCGGATTGACCCTTGCCAGATACGACGAGGCTAGTCAGTATTTGAAATAGTACAGCTGACCAGTTGATCTCCAACCCTTTGCATATAGCGCTCATGACGTCAAACTTCTCAGGGGTAATTATATCAAATGATCCTGCCTTACAGAGGATCCCCTTTGAGATGATGTCTGCCAGTTGTCGATAGTGGCTCTTCATTAATACCTTCCTGAAAGGAGGTCGTTGAATACGATGGTCAGAGTCCGACACTGTGAGCCGCATCTCTTCTCTTAGGTCTGCCGGAATAGTCAAAAAGTCAGTGAGTCCAGTGGAGGGTAGGCACAGATGAGTGGCAAATTCTGGTTGAGTGATGGTGACTGACTGCCCAGAGATGGATGCCACAACGGTGTCATCCACAACAGTTGCTGTGGCAAAGAATTCTTGTAGTTCATCCTGGTAAAATGAGGGAGCCTGGCTTAGGATCACTAATAGCCCTGAGGTATCCAGCTTTTGAATTAAATCCTTTGTTTCCTCATCAGATGAAGTATATATGGAGTTAAAATCGACGTGAACAGCATTTGTGATAAAACTCGGTTGAACAGTCTTCGTCATTTTGAATGATTGAGGTGAAGGAGCAGCAGCAATCTGTTAAAGGAAATTTTCTGAAAGAGACGATTGTTGCAGTAAGATGTTTGGAGAGGATGAAGAGAAGAGAAAACTAAAGGCGGTGAGAAAGG
This sequence comes from Haberlea rhodopensis, assembly GCA_907163345.1. NCBI lineage: Eukaryota > Viridiplantae > Streptophyta > Magnoliopsida > Lamiales > Gesneriaceae > Haberlea > Haberlea rhodopensis. The sequence goes on from CAJQUN010000016.1 coordinate 10,848,235, forward strand.
AAGTATATGTAACGTCGTACTGTAGATGAGCGGACACATGTATACGTGGCAGTCATCTAACGATTAAAAAGATTTTAACCAAAAATAAAAGGACAGGCTTTAGGCGGGAGTGAAATAATTTATTTTTACACAAAAGTAATTTTGAATTCCGACGTTCATTAGGTTAATTAGTATCGAGGGTTATTTTTGTCAAAGCATATTTGGTAACATCAACTGGTATGTGGGGTTCGACTGGTAGGAAAACATCTATTGGATGCAGAGTCCTACTGGTACGAATACCCCCACTGCAGTTGACCATTGTATTACCAGCTTAGCTTAAATAACCATGATAAAATTAAAACAGAAATTCCCCCTAAATAAATGCAATTAAACTAACAAATTCCCCCTGAATCTATTACCCAAACAAAATAATCAAGAAGTAATTTCAATTAAACCAAGAATATTTCGAAAGTAAGAAAACTTAGCGTCCGGTAGGGGTTTTGTGAAGATGTCTGCTGCCTGTTGTTCTGTGGAAATGTACTCCAGCCGTATTTCCTTCTTCATAACATGATCTCAGATGAAATGATGACGAATGTCAATATGTTTAGTACGAGTATGAAGAACTGGATTGTATGTAATGGCAATGGCAGACGTATTGTCACAGAAAATAGGAGCCTCTGTGGACTCAATTCCATAGTCTCTGAGTTGTTGCTGAATCCAGAGCAGTTGGGCACAGCAGCTTCCAGCAGCAAGGTACTCTGCCTCTGCAGTGGAGGTTGCGATGGATGTCTGTTTCTTGCATCCCCATGATATTAACCGATCACCAAGAAATTGACAATATCCACTGGTGCTTTTCCTGTCAATTTTACATCCAGCATAGTCAGCATCTGAGTATCCAATGAGATTAAAAGTTGAGTCTCTTGGATACCATAGACCAACATTCTCGGTTCCTTTTAAGTATTTTAGGATCCTCTTGACAGCAGTGAAGTGCGACTGCTTGGGATTTGCTTGAAACCGGGCACACATACATACTGCAAACATAATATCGGGTCGGCTGGCTGTCAAGTATAGTAAAGATCCGATCATGCCTCGATACATTGTAACTTCGACTGGTATTCCTGAATTATCCAAGTCGAGTTTGGCGGATGAGCTCATTGGTGTAGCAGCAGCTGAGCTGGTACTCATTCCATATTTCTTCAGTAGCTCTTTAGTGTACTTGGACTGATTTATCAGAATTCCTTCACTAGATTGCTTGACTTGCAATCCTAAGAAAAATGATAACTCTCCCATCATGCTCATCTCGAATTGTTCCTGCATGATTTTAGAAAATCTTTCGCACAGTTTTGGGTTAGTACTCCCGAAGATAATATCATCAACATATATTTGAACTAGCAACGTATGATCTCCCTTTGTAAATTTAAAAAGGGTCTTGTCCACCGTGCCAATAACAAAGTTGTGCTCTGTCAAATATTTTGACAAAGTTTCATACCAGGCACGGGGAGCTTGCTTTAGACCATACAGAGCTTTATTCAGACGGAAAACATGAGATGGCTGCTGATGGTTTTCAAATCCAGGAGGTTGTTCAACATAAACTTCTTCCTGGAGTTTGCCGTTAAGAAATGCACTCTTAACATCCATCTGATAGACTTTAAAGTCTTTAAATGCAGCAAATGCAAGAAATATGCGAATTGCTTCTAGTCGTGCTACAGGGGCAAAGGTTTCATCGAAATCAATGCCTTCTTCCTGTCTGTAGCCCTGTGCAACTAATCTTGCTTTGATTCTAATTACTGTTCCGTTTTCGTCTAATTTATTTCTAAATACCCATTTGGTGCCAATTACAGTGTGATGCTGTGGTCGTGGTACTAGATACCATACTCTGTTTCGCTCAAACTGGTTTAGTTCTTCCTGCATTGCTTCTACCCAACTTGGGTCTAATATAGCTTCATCAATCTTCTTAGGTTCTATATGAGATATGAATGCAGCATGAAGAAATTCGTTAATCATTTGTCCTCTGGTGCGTAGAGGAGCAAGAGGGTTACCGATGACCTGCTCGGGTGGATGATCCTTCTTCCACCGGAGCGAAGGTCCTAGTGGGTTGAGTTCTTCAGTTGACTGGATGTGAGTAGGTAAATCAGAGATTCTGATAGACCCATCTTTCTCATTGGTTCCTTCAACTGCAGTAGAGGTGGATGCCACTGTTTCATTGATGGCTGGCTACAGTGCTTGTTGGCCAGCAGACTCCTCTGCTTGAGCTTCAGGGATTTCTGGTTCTAAGGAGCAGTCAGCCCTGCTTCTGTAATCAATCTCATCATCAACATTTTCGTCAATATAAGTGCTTTCCAGTCGATTACTCAAGTTGTTGATTTGTATATCGGATAGTGTACAGTCAGTAGGTTCATCAAATTTTACATGCACTGATTCTTCTACATTAAGAGTTCTATTATTAAATACTCTGAATGCCTTACTAACTGTAGAATAGCCAAGAAATATTCCAGCATCAGATTTGGCATCAAAGGCGGTGAGATGAGTCTTTCCATTGTTGTGAATAAAACATTTGCAACCAAACACATGGAAATAAGAAATATTTGGCTTACTGCCATTCCAGATCTCATAAGGGGTTTTATTGGCTCGCTTATTAATCATCGATCTGTTCTGCGTATAACATGCTGTGTTGACAGCTTCTGCCCAAAATTTCTGCGATATTTCTGATTCCGCGAGCATAGTTCGCGCAGCTTCTTTTAAAGTGCGGTTCCTACGCTCAGCAACTCCGTTTTGTTGAGGAGTTCTAGCTGCAGAGTATTCGTGTTTAATACCAAGGTCATCTAGATATGATTCGAGTGATTGATTGGTAAACTCAGTACCTTTATCACTGCGAATTCTATCTATCCCACACGATTTCTCATTTTGGAGTCTTTTCAGTAATTTGATCAGCTTTGGAGTAGCCTGATCTTTACCACTTAGGAACAAGACCCACGTGAAACGAGTGTAATCGTCTATTAACACTAGGGTGTACTTCATTCCCCCTAGACTTGTTACTGGTATAGGACCAAACAGATCCATATGCAGCAACTCTAGGCACCGAGAAGAAGATTTACTCCCTTTGTTCTTAAAGGAGGATCTGATTTGCTTACCGAGTTGGCATGCTGCACAGATCTTGTCCTTTGAGAACTCAATTTGGGGCAGTCCAACAACTAGATCAAGTTTACGCAGACTAGCAATAGTTTTAAAATTTAAGTGACTCAACCGTTTGTGCCAAAGCCAATTTTTGGAAGTATTCTGGGCAGCTAAGCACGTAAAGGACGTAGGCTGATTAAGATTCCAATCAATTTTATATGTGTTATCATGCCTTCTTCCTATAAGTAATACATTGCCATCAGTAGATTTAATTGTGCATGAATGCTGATTGAATTCTACGGAATGACCATTGTCACATAATTGACTTATGCTAATCAAATTATAGCATAGATTTTCAACTAAGAGAATATCTTTAATGATGAGGTTACCGTAGATAATCTTACCCTTACCTACGGTTCTACCTTTAGCGTTATCTCCAAACGTTATTCTGGGTCCAGTGGAGTCCACTAGTTCAGACAATAAGCTTGCATTCCCTGTCATATGTCTAGAGCATCCGCTGTCTAGGAACCATTCTGAGCTCCGAACTGGATGCATTCTAGTTTCCTGCAATTAAAGCGATAGACTGATTGGTACCCAATCCTACTTGGGTCCTGGTAGGATTAGTCCTTTCGGAACCCACACTTGTATGACCCTGAATGACTTAGGTCAGTGTGTGTTCTGAAATGTGTGTGTATTTATAAATGTAGGTGATGATTTTAGCTGTGGAGTGTGATAATATGTGTATGCATGTGCTTTTGGTTTGTAGTTCCTGTTATTCAGCATATACCTCTTCTGGACAGGTTTACAGTTGTAGTACCAGTTGGGTTTAACCTCTCTAGCTGCTCGACCAGTGGTTTTAAGTTCATTTCTGAACTTTTGCCTTGGTTTAGCCTCTTTGAGTGGTTCTACATAACCGATACCTCTGTGCTGTACCTGTTCCTTGATGAGTGATGCTTTAACAGGTTCTTTAACCAGTTCATACGGGTCATATACTGTGCTAGATCTTACAAAGTTCATTGATTGAACCTTGCCTTTTGTTAGACACAGTTGAGGCTCATTACCAGATGATCTGCTGTCATTGCTATTAAAGCCTATGCCAGTTAAATCACCAGCAAGTCTTATAGACTCAAGCATTTCATCTTTTCTGGTAGTCGACGCATTCCAAGTGCTAACCAGTTTGCTGAGTTTCTGGTACGCACACTTGGCTTCATCTCTTTCTTTCACTAGGCGACTGGCTGCTTCCCTTAAGCAATTCAACTCCCTTGATTGTTCACAATCAAGTTTGTTTTCAAGCGTTTTAGTTGGAATTGAGTGCTCAGTCTTATAGCTTTCAAAAGATTCGTATAGCGTCTGATACTCATTTATCATGTCCTGCAATGCATTGGTGAGTTCATGATGTGTAAATTCAGATAGGTTGGTTTCATGTACCTCATTTTCATCATTCGCCATTAAGCAGTGGACTTCTTCGTCTTCACTCTCGCTGGATGAGCTAATTGACTCCTCTGATTCTGATTCAGAATCAGCCCATTTGCTCTTACTATCTTCTGCCACTAAAACCTTTTGATCTCTGTCCCGTTTGGATGTTCTTCTGGTTTCCTTGGATTTTCTGTAATCCTTGGATCCTCTTTTGTGATCATCCTTTTTGGGTTTAGGACAGTCTGCGATGAAGTGCCCTGGTTTGAGACAGTTGAAGCATACTCGCTCTTCTTCTTCTGAATTTCCTTTGGAGCTTTGCCTTCGAGGATATGATTGATAAGGTCTCTGGTTCTTCTTCATGAATTTTCCAAATTTCTTTACGAACATTGCCATCGCATCGTTACACATCTTTTCTGGAGTCATTTCAGTAGGAGTAGGCAGAGACTCAGATGCAGTGAGAGCTTTTGTTGGTTGACTTGTATTTGGTTCATCTTCAACCCGAATGCCTAATTCGAATTCATAGGCTTTAAATCAGCAAACAGATCATGTAGATCTATCTTGTTGATATCCTTCGATTCTCTCATAGCAATGGTCTTGACATCCCATTCTCTTGGTAGACCTCTCATCACTTTGAGAGTGACTTCTCTGTTGGGTAACTCCTTACCCAGACTGCTTAGCTCATTTATTATTCCAGTCACTCTTTCATCATACTCGTTGAGAGTTTCTCCATTTATCATTTTGATATGCTCAAACTTTTGTAAAGCCACAGTAAGCTTGTTCTCCTTGGTTTGATCATTTCCTTCACAGAGTTGAGCAATCTTTTCCCAGATCTCTTTGGCTGTTGGGCACATTTTGATTTTGTTGAACATATTTTTGTCCAAAGTTTTGAACAAAATGTCTTTAGCCACGTTGTCTAGGTTTGCCTTTTTTTTTGTCTTCATTTGACCATTGAGATCTTTCCTTTTCTACCATTTGTGGATCACCACTTGTGATAGAGGCAGCTGTATTGATTTTCATGATCTTCAACGGTCCTTCGGTGATCACATACCACATATCATCATCTTGAGCACTTAGATGTGCTTGCATACGGATCCTCCAGTCATCATATTCGTCTTTCTTGAACATTGGAATCTTGCTGAATGAGGCCATCAGTTTTTGGTAAATAGTAATTTCTCAAGATTGAGAAGACCGAAGCTCTGATACCACTTGTTGGGATCGGGGTAGTGTTTAGAAGGGGGGGGTTGAATAAACACTAGATATAATTTCGATTTCTTTTCTGGTTAACTGTAAACTGTTAAGTGTTACAGTTGCTTCTCAATAACAGGCAAGTCAGTAGACACTTTATTATAGTGCGGAAGACGTCTACAAAACTTGTGAGGAATAAAACTGAAGTAATAAAGCAATAAACGAATAATACGAGAGTTGTTTCTGGAAGTTCGAAGCACAACGCTTCTACGTCTCCCCTTCTTCCTTTGCAGGAAGGATTCACTAGAAGACTTGGTTTGCACTTTACAGTATACAACCTCCTTAGGCACTAACACACTTGGCCTAAACTCCTAGCAATCACACTCTTCTTATCTTTTGGATACAAGTGATTTTACAACACTCTCTACAGAATAAAACTTTCTAGCTTTGAGAGTTTCTAAGCAGCAGACTTCAATTGAAAATAATCTGTCACAGATTCAGTTTTGCGGTTTGTCTGCTCTTTGCTGAACGTTTGAAATATCAGTCGTATAGCTTTCTTGCTTTGAAGTATTTCTCTTAGTTTGAAAGTTGCTCAGCACTTCTTCATTCTCTGCTTGGACGTATTTATAGGTTTGGTTGTCCAACGGTAGCCTTTTTGTATATGGAATGGATTAGCTTTCCAAATACCTGTTGTCTTCTTTCCTATTTTGGAAAACAACGGCTCTTTTTACTCTGACGGCAATGGTGGCGGAGATATAGCAGGGTGCGCCGCTCTGTTGTACCTTTGTCAGAGAATGTTGTACTTACTTTGTCTTGTTGCTTAGACTTCTGCTGGTTTCTTTGTTCAACTGGTCGTTCATCCTCTTAAGACCAGTTGATGTCCTTGTTCAGTGAGAGACTTTGCAGTTGATAGTTATCCAGTTTATGTCTTCACCCGGTTGATGTCTTCATCCGGTTGATGTCTTTACCAGTTGATAACTTTATCCAGTTGATGTCTTCATCCGGTTGATGACTTCATACCAGTTGATGACTTCATCCGGTTAGTGTCTTTATCAGTTGATAGCTTGTCCGGTTGGTATCTATCCAGTTGATGTCTCATCCGGTTGATGACTATCCAGTTGATGTCTTCATCCGGTTGATGACTATCCAGTTGATGTCTTCATCCGGTTGATGACTATCCAGTTGATGTCTTCATCCGGTTGATGACTATCCAGTTGATGGCTTGTCCGGTTGGTGTCTATCCAGTTGATGGCTTGTCCGGTTGGTGTCTATCCAGTTGATGTCTTTACCCGGTGAGACTTTAATATCCGGTAGGTGTATTCACCCAGTAGGTCTTTAGCATCCGGTTGATCTTTAACATCCAGTAGGTGTTTGTAATCACCAAAACTTAGAAATCGTTTTCCCAACATGATACTTGGGATTGACAACAGCACACACACACGTTCCGAATTTGAAACTGTTATTTGACTTAAAGAGAAAACACTTTGTGTCCAACAATTTGAAGGATTCTTTGTTGTAGTATGAGTAAAAGTATGAGGTAAACATACGAGCACGAAATGATCCATGTCACTTATCTGTTGTGAATTCTCTGTTTTTGATTTTATTCTTGCTCGAGGACGATCAAGAGCTAAGTTTGGGGGAGTTGATAAGTGTCATTTTTACACTTATATTTGCATATATTTCTTGCGATTTTTATAGTGATTCTTGGAAGATTTTATACTTTTGGTTGTGTTTTGTTGTATTTCCAGGAATCCAGTAGAAGTGCAAGAAATACTGGAAAACCCCCGTTTTATGGACTAGGAGGTGGAACTATGACAGTACGAGGCAACCCGTGGGAAAAGATGTCAAAATGACTTAAAAAATTGATAAAAGCTTCAGGCGATCGATCGCCTATTTCGAAGAGATCGATCGCCTGAAGCCAGTGAGCTCGTGGAATTTTTCAAGCGATAGGCGATCGATCACAACAAATCAGGCGATCGATCGCCTCGGGGCAGAACATATAGGCGATCGATCGCCTATCTTGAGAGACCGATCGCCGAGGAGAAAAAGCTGAAGGCGATCGATCGCCTATTTTGAAGAGATCGGTCGCGTGCAGAGTTCCAGAATTAAAAACTTCCTTAATTAAGTTTTGGGGCTATTTTTGGTACCAGATTCTTTGGGCTCGGGAGGAGACATATAAAAAGAGGTTTTTAGGTCATTAGAAGGGTTCTTTCACCTCTGGATAGGCAGCCACCCTTTGGAAGAGAAAATTCATTCAAGACGATTCAAGGAACGCAGCTAGAGACGGGAACAACGGATCGACGCACGATTCAACATCGAGTGTTTACTAGTTTTCTGAACTTTTGTGTAGTTTTATTTTCGAATTCCAATGTTTATAATGTTGTTAGATATTATAAAACGTTGTTTTTCCGTTAATATGCTAGGCTAAGTTTGTTATTGAGACAAGGGGATCTTGTGTATGAACCCACAGTTTTAATTCGAGTTTTTGATTGAGTTTTTGTTATTTTTGAGTTTATGTTATGCTGTTAATGCTTTTGAAGAATTAGCTACTCTTTGAATGTTGTTAGTTTGCAATTGAGATCGAGAGATGATTTTGTGAAACGGAACCAATAACATAAACCGTGGATTTCAGACCGAGATCGAGAGATGACGTCAAATACACGAGTGATAGCTATAGATATCTAGTAATCGAAGGCTAGGGGTTTTCATAGAACGTATGCAACATTGAATTGTTAAATAAGTGAACGAGAGTTACTTACTGCAATTCAGTGTTAGGTTTAATATAGCTCGAGAGAGTATATTGGATATAATCGGAAAACTTGTCACCTTAGATGCATTAATTCTAATTAGAACTAGTAGGTAAATTGTGGGGATTACTCAAGTGAACCGAAGTCTCGATATTTATCTCTACTGTTTATTATCTTAATTCTTTGTGGTGCGGTTGAATATTGGAGTTGATTAAATTAGTTCATCTTTCAACCAATTTCGTAGGTTAAATATAGAACGCTAGTTAAATTTGGTAATTACTACTAGTCCTCGTGGGTTCGACAATCCTTACTTCTAGATCATTATACTAAAACTTGACACCGTGCACTTGCGGTAGAATCGCTCGAAATAACTGTTTAAAATAAAAGCGATCAATAACCCTTATCAAAGAGCTCTTGCAACTGAATCTTTAACTCCCTTAGCTCCGTTGGTGCCATTCTATATGGGGCACGAGAAATGGCAGAAGTCCCCGATAGTAACTCAATCCCAAACTCGACCTCTCTCGTCGGTGGGAATCCGGGAATCTCTTCCGGAAAGACATCTGGATACTCCGCCACTACGGGCACATCCTCAACTTTTAATTATCCCCCCTTCTCAGTAACATCAACAGCATTGATGAGATATTCTGTATGGCCTCGTTCCAACAACTGTGCCATCTTGACAGCAGATATCAACGGGATCTTAGAACGAGAACCATCCCCAAAGAATGTCCACTGGACTCCTATATCAGATCTGAATCGGACAGTTCTTTGCCTGTAGTTCACAACTGCCTTATACATGTTCAGAACGTCAATGCCTACAATGCAGTCAAAGTCTGACATCCCCAGAACAATCAAATCTGACCTTAGCTCGTTATCCTCAAAATAAATGAGGCCATCATAGACAATCTGATCAGTAATCATACTTCTTCCAGCGGGGGTCGAGACTATAAGAGGCGTGGGCGACGGAGAAGTGCATATGTGGTGCCTTTCCACAAAACTTGTCGACACGAAAGAGTGTGATGCACCTGTGTCGATCAATATAAAAGCAAGGTGCGTAAATAAAAGACACGTACCCGCTATAACCTCCTCCGGAGCTGCTGTAGCCTGCTCCCTTGTCAATGCATAGACTTGCCCTTGAGGTGGCCCCATGGGCTGACCTCCATACTGCCTCGGTGCAAAAGGTGGTATGTGATGTACTGCTCTGTCTGCAGGCCTCCCCGCAGAGTTCTGTTGTCCCTCTCGGTTGGGACATTGCCGAGCAAAGTGGCCCTTGTTGCCACAAACATAGCATCCCACACAATCTTTTGTCAGATGTGGTTGCCCACAAGTAGAGCACATGATCTTCCCAAATCTGCCTCCCTGAGGCTGTCCTCTTCCTGACGGGGCATCATCCCTACGGTTTCCTCTCCAACGATTTTCGGGCCTCTTACCACTGAATCTCGAAGCCGAAGTATTCCCCATTGGCTTGAACTGATCACCCCTCGGCCTCAAATTATCAGAAGTGGATTTCTGAGGGGGTGCTGGAGGTGGTACGGTATCAGGGTATGCACCAACTCCCAGTTCGGCTAGCTCAGCCCGTGAAAGTGCATCATCAAAACAGGCAGGGCCATAAGTGATCACCCTGTCATACAGCTCAGGCCTCAAGCCCTTCATGAAGTTCCTCATCTTCGCTTGAGTGCTTGCAGCAATGTGAGGTACATATCTGAGCAAGGAACAGTACTGGAGAGCATAATCTGATACATGCATATTACCTTGCTTGAGGTTAGTGAATTCATCTTCCTTGGCCTGTCGTGCAGCAGCTGAGAAATAGCGGGTCAGAAACCGAGTTCTGAACAGCTTCCAATTAATGTCATGACCTTGAGCCTCTTGCTTTACTAATGTGGTCTTCCACCACATCAGCGCCTTCTTGGCCAATTGGAACTCCGCTAGTATGATCCAGGCTGTCTTAGCACAAGGAGCTGCCACGAATATTTGCTCTATTCTTTCCAACCACTCCTCTGCCTGTTCCCCTGTCTCAGTTCCTTCAAATGTCGGAGGTTGGTATGCAAGAAATTGAGCCAAGCTCAGCTCCCCAGGTAACAACTGTTGTTCAGACGGTTCTTCGCCGAAAGCTGGCGGAGGTAGGGGATTCGTACGTCCAGCACTTGCATTAACACTCACAGCATCGCCCACTTCTACATTTGCTGCCATACTACAAGACAAGGGTTACCAACAATACCCAAAAGCAGTTCATATAATACATCGTTAGATAAACAAAACATGTTAGTGTAACATCATATACTTCATATGCAACTTATACGCAAAACATGTTTAAAAGTGAGCACCTACCTAACTTATTGCTAAGGCTACCATTCACTCATTCCCGGGTTATCTAACCACTGCTCTGATACCACTAATGTAGGGTCTTCCTACCTTGACATCATCTTAAACACATATAATGGACTAAACATGCATTAATAGCGTCTTAAGGTTCCGGTTGTGATTTGAGCTATTAAGATTACATGCCAAAAAATGAAATTTCAAAACTTAATTAATTACATTCTCGAAATGAATGTTAAAGCGATATGATTATACTACTCCTAGAGTAGAGACTATCCCAAAAATCCTGTATCCTATCTTCTTCCATGCTCCTTTAGCTCACTGTCTCAACCCGACCCTTAACCCTGGTCCAAAAGTGTACCTACCGGGACAACACATCGTGAGCATATACATATTTACTTAACATCATAAAAGGAGACATAACAGTAAATGCATGAAATCTTGGTTGAGTAAACTTGCTGGTTATTCGTTAACTTCTTTTTGTTGGCCCTGACTCATATTCATGCATATGGGTATCTTACCCTATCGTATGGCATCTTACCATATCGTGAACATCGTATGGCATCTTGCCATATGGGCATCTTACCCTATGGGCAGCTTACCCTATCGTATGGCATCTTACCATATGGGCATCTTACCCTATCGTATGGCATCTTACCATATGGGCATCTTACCCTATCGTATGGTATCTTACCATATCATAAACATCGTATAAAACATCGTCATAAACTTACTTATCACAATCATCATCATAAACATCATCATCATAAACTTACTTATCATAACCATCATCATAAACATCATCATCGTAAACTTACTTATCATAACCATCATCATAAACATCATCATCATAAACTTACTTATCATAATCATCATCATAAACATCATATCATAAACTTACTTAAACATCATATGTAGGAGTATGGTTTACCGTCCGATGCCCGTACGTTTCTTACGTACCTTAATTTCCAAAAGTGGAGAAGTTGGAGAACTCTATCTCCTTGATGTGGTCGGTGCCTGGGATGGTTCTACACAACCATACAAATCAATATTAGATGCTAAATAATAGCCAAATACCAAAAATTCATCAAAATTCATCATTTTCCACTTTTTAAGCAGCGGTGATCGATCGCTACACGAGGCGATCGATCGCCTCACTTTTTGCCTTGCGGCGATCGATCGCTCATTTGAGGCGATCGATCGCCTGCTACGCGAAATGGCCACTGGCCTTCGGCGATCGATCGCCTCATTTCATGCGACCGATCGCCACCTGCTGGTGCGCGATTTCTCACCATTTTCGTGCATTTTCAAAGCTTCACCCCACACCATTCAAACCAAAACTTTCCTACCACCTCAACATCATCAAAACTCACTAAAACCCACATAAAACACCTCAAAAATCATTCCCCAACCATAAATAACACATACCCAAAACAAACCCACATAAATCATCAAAAACTAACCCATTTCAACACCAAACATCATAAAAACTTTAGGAAGGGTTCCATACCTCTTGAAGACTCCAAATCTTAACCAAGATCTCAAAAACAAAGATTTTGTGGAGCTTCCTCCTTCCTCCTTTGAAGAATTTCGAAAATGGTAAATGGGAAGGGTTTTGGGAATGAATTGGGGATTTTAGAGGGGAAAGGGTAAAGTGAATAAAGGTAGTGGGGTAAAGGGTATAGTGGGGGTATATGGGTTAATAAAAATTGTTCCCCATCAATTAACATGATGTATAAAACACCCCAACATGGTATTTTAAAAGAATTTTTACAAAAAATGCAACCAACTTCATTAAATCCATACTTTCCTCATAATTAACAATCAACACAATTAAATCATCTTAACACCCAATTTTCTATCATGCATAACACGCACCTTGAAATGTAACCCCCGGGTCATGCCTATCATGTGACTAAGCATTTCATCGTGATAATTAATTTCAACACGTAAATCAATTATCCACATAATTAATCACATAAACATAATTAACGCCTTAATTGCAATCATTTCGGGGACATCACAGTTGGTAATCTGCTAGAACTAGCTTGATTAGTACCTGTTGACGAGATTCTACTCCTTGTTGGTCCTGATCTTTGCCCCGTTCTGTAGCTTCGGGCTTTCTGCTTTGACCAGAACTTTCTAGGTCTCCATGACGACCTACTTCTTCTTGAACTACCTCCTCGGGCATATGGATGACTTCTGTGCTTCTTCATCTTTCGTCTTTGTGGGTAGTTCCCAATGATTGTAGGGATATCATTTCCCGTACAACAAAGAGGAGCCATTTTGTTGATTCCTCTGAGCTTCTTGAAATTTTTCTAGAGCTTTGCTTGGTAGCACCACTCCGCCAGCTTTACTTTGAGAAATGACATTCTCCTGGACACCGTCTCGATTGCATGAGGTGTATACTCCTGGATAAGCATTTCTCTCCATGGGCTCGGAATTTTGGCAAAGAACAGCTCTGCTGCATCCTTTTCCGCTATCTTCGACTTCCATCGATACTCTATAAAGAGTTTAATGTATTCGTCTATATAGCAGATGTCATGTAGTTCTAGGCTAATTAGAGCTTGTCTGTATTTCTTAGCCTTTTCTTCCTCCATTCCTTCGAAGTAGCTTATTCCGATGAACAGATTTTGAAGAATCTCGTCATCTTGTCCACGAACTCTTTCAGGGACTCTCCGGCTAAAACTTCTTCCTTGGTTCCTGGGTCTCCTAGATCCCAGGCAATCTTGACTGATCCTTCCAGACTCATTTTTAGAAGTAAAATGAATCCTTATTTGCTTAAGTCAAGTGTTCATGCTGTTATTCCCATTGCTGAAGCCCATTCATCAATAAGAATTTCTCTGTTTTTGAAATCCAAGATATCCATGTTGAGCATAAGTTCATATGGATGTATTGGATCTAGCTGCGATTTCCCGTAGGACGTCTGATGAATATCTGGCCTTCGAGAACGATTCCTTGTTCCAACTGGGGGATCCAAAGTTGCTGAGGTGAAATCCTCCCTGTGTGGCATACTTTGATCACCTTCGGGTGGGTTGTGTGACCCGGAACTTTCTCGTGGTGGAGGTCTTTGTACAAGCTCTCATGTCTTGATATCTACGAGATTTAATCCCGCAAATGAATCAGCAAGATCCCGTAGATCTTCCAGGTTGGGAAGTATGGGCTCTCCTTGTAGGACTGCAATCATTTTTCAGTCTCCGTCAAAGGCCTTCGGACCTCCTCCGCTTTCCCTTTTTGGTGTAAAAGGGGTTCTATTCCGTAAGATGGAGGCAACCATCCTCCGTTCCTTCTTCCAGCCGGAGTTGGCCTTGACTCCAATTCCTTAACTCGGGATTGAACATCTTGAAGGTTTTCTAGAATCTCCTTCTGATGTTTAATCATATTCTCCATCTGACTTTGGATCTGATGGATCTGTGCAGGGACATGGTATTGTAGGTAGCCATAGCGCTGCACTGTCTTCTGAATCTCTCTAAGATCTTGGGATATCTTAGAAGAATCTGGCTCGATTTCTCGAAAGGTTGGTTCTCCCATCCTAATCATCTGGTCCGGACCCTGTTGGATCATTGGGGTCAGGGTGATCGTCTTCTTGAAGTTCGGCTAACTGGAACTGAAGTTGGAGGTTCACTTGATTAAGCCTCTTAGCCATCATTTCCAATTTCTTGTAATGATTTATGCCTGGTGTGCATAAACCTGTTCCTCGTAACAGTTTCCACTTATGGTTGAAGCGTTGAGCTTCTGCCATATGCTTCTTGTTTAGGTTTTTCAATTTCTGGAAATACCACCTGTAAGAATGACACTTCGAACATACGTTTGGGTCCATAATTTCTTGAATCGTCTCCTCCGCATATGATACAAATTAATATTTAAGATATTAACATAGTATTTCTAGAATAAACCTATGTTCTGATACCAATTTTTGAAAGTCGGATCGTAAAGGACAAGTTTATGAGAAAATGGTAACTTTTGGGTTAATTTGAAAATAGATTAAAAACTCCAGGGGTAAACTGTAATTAATCCCTTTCCACTTGTAAGGGTAACTTGGTAAAGTGTTGTGTAGTAGGGAGTTAGGATGAAGATGAAAGTATTGTTGGGGGGGTTAGAATATAGAATAATAGATAATGAGAGTTAGGTTAAAGAAAAGTTTGGGTTTAGGGATTTATGGGTAGTTTATCCAAATTTCTTTGGCAATATTTTTTATTTTCGCAAAACTGGAAAATAATGTTATTTTGCAAATACCGTACTGTAAAGTGAGAATGATACCCCTTGTGATTGTGGAAAGAATAACAAGTCTTCCTACAAATATTTAAAAATACGGAGATACATAGATAAAATAAAAACATCAAAGCCAAAGCAAGTCAAAACAAGCACCAAGACAATTGAATGAAAAGTTGACAAAATTATGTTGACAAATAGAATAACGAGTGTGATAAATGTGTAAGTATAAAAGGCACAACTGAAGCATATGCAATAATATGCTTGTATGTTAACATATGCTCATAATGGAAGCAATATTGAAATCATCAAAATGTCAAAGAAAACATTGACGAAATATTTGACATGTTGGATACAGGTGCAACATATATAATACTTGGAACTAAAGTTTCCAAGACATTTGAAGGATGAATCTCAAATGATTAATTCTAGTTTCAATTTTTTAAGCTTTTACGCTTAAAATTCATGTTTGCAATAAATAAATAAAATCTTGGACTTGGAATCTATGAGTTTAAGATTTGAATTATGAATTAAAGTTTCGAATTTCTTATAGTTTTGAATTTGTAACAAATAACGCTTAAATCCATATTGACGAGTTAAATCTTGAATTGGATTTTATAATTTTGCAACACTTACAACTCGAAACTTGAGAAGAATACATTGATACAAAATGGACCCATAAAACCCCCAAGAATCCACAAAATGGTAATGCGTTTATTATTTGTGGGGTTGTCATATCCTGGAATTCCTATAAGAAATCGGAGTTCATAAATTTAGCTAAAGTTGGAGAATAGGTCAAAAGGTTTCGAAGTTTCTTAGAGAAATTCATTGTTGAGAATATATTTATGCCTGTATTTAATATATATTTGTGATAACAGCTAGTTTACTATCGAAAGGGTACAAAGTAATATGTATAATGGTAGGTCTCGATATCTACGTCGTAGACATAATACCATGTGGCAAGTGATCTATAATGACAAAAAAATCAGATGATGAGTTTATGAAAATGTTAACCAAAAGATCAAGAAAATTGTCTATCGAGAGGAATGAGATTAAATATTGTAGTAGATATCCAACCTAGTTGATTGGTGATCTCAAGATCTAGGTTCAAGAGTGACAACTAAATTATGATATTAGAGAAACACCTTATTGATATCTCAAATCCATTCATATGATAACATATGTTGCCCGAAAAAGGTGTAAGATAATAAGTTTATACCTTTAATGTTATCTAAGACATATAAATAAGTACTTTGGAGTTTAGCGGGATATTCTCCTAGAATTCCACCTACATAAGTGTAAAGTGTGACAACTTCAAAGTTGGAAAACACTTATGAAACAAAGTGTTGTCCAAGACCGAAATGGGCATAACCATGAGAAAACAAAACGAAGGTTAGAGTTGTTATAGTGTTGATTCAATTATCTAAGTTTACATTAACAACTAAATAATTCAAGACAACAAGTTCATTATTAAGTCAAGTAAATCCGACTGAATTCCACTACGGAAGGTTCAAAGCCGCAAGTCACCTCTCCTGATGTTATAACAATTCGTTAAGGCACTCTTCCGAAAGCATGTGTATCCATGCATTAATTTAATTTATTTGGTGAATTGTGGAAATTAAGACTTAAAGAATTGAATTTAGGAGATTAAAGTCGAAAAAAATGCAAACAAAAGAAAACCGTCAAAATACGGGCAGTGTGGAAGGTGGGGGTGCCCCCTAGGGGTATTGGATGCCCCCTGTTTTGCTTGGGATTTTCCCAGGCAGAAAACGAGGCGCCCTGACACCCAAAAATGATACCCTTTAGCATGTGCCTGGGACTTTCATGTAAAGATACTTTCAAATTATGTTTCATTGCTCTATATTTGCACAAAGGTACACATATACATCCCAAATTTACCCAACAATGACAAGGAAATGATTTCATAAAAGTAGTAATTTTTATCTCCTAAATGACAAACTTCAAGGAATCCAAATCCAAACTGAATTTCAACATTTTATGAACTTGAGCATGCCTTCCAAACCCCTAGATTAAAAAAACATATTTTACTTATCATATTTATTAAAAAAGCAACCAAGTCAATCCGAAATCTCGTAAAATCAATTTCTAAGTAAGTTATTGAAAGAAGAAAAAAAAATCTAAGCGGTTCGAGTCTCGATTCGGAGAAATATTTTGAATAAATATATTGATAATAATTTTCACTTACTTCACTATTTCAGCTCGAAATTTAGTAATTTTTGCAATACTCGACCCCAAATTGAACTTTTACCGTCTTTACTTCTGTATAATAAATTATTAAAATATGTTATTCATGATAACATAATAATTTAAAAAATATTAAAAAATTAAAAACAAGATATTGAAAAATAAAAGTCGATCTTGAATTCATAATAAACTTGAGTTACTGAGCAACTCATGAGGGACAAATATATGACCGTTTAAGTCGATATTCTTCTACCTCATGTGGCCCGAACCAAACCTACCTCAAATTTACATAGTGCAAAACTGGGAAAATTTTCTATACAATCGATCCTTTCATGCACCAATACACATGAATATATATATATATATATATATATATATATATATATATATGTTTGCATGACACGGTTCATACAAGAATAATATGAATCAAACCAATATTTTGAAAACCCCACCCTACATTTCTTCTCTCACATTCCATTACATAACACCATCTCTGTATATAAAGTCATTGGCTCCAAGCCATTAATAAATCCATCAAAGTTCTTGCTCCACTATCTTCCTCTAAATAAATCCAATGCACTCCGCCGCCGCTCCACCGCACCTCCTCCTCCTCCTGCTCCTCCTCGCCTTCTATTTTGCTCCGCCACTCAACGTAAACCCATCAACGTTAAAATTTCATTCTTGAATTAGTTTTCCTACATCTGTTTCTTTTTACTCTGGCTTTTGGTTTTCTCACATGTTTGTAATGTAACTAATTAATCTTTGTTGTGTGAATCCAGGCTAAAACTACCGCCGGTAAAAATCCTTTCACCCCGAAAGACTATGTAATCCGTTACTGGCAAAAACAGGTCTCAAACAACTTGCCAAAGCCATCGTTCTTGCTCGAAAAGGCCTCGCCGCTCACCGCTGCGGATTATGCAACATTCTCCAAACTCGCCGAACAGAACTCACTGTCGACTCACCTTTACGATTTCTGCACAAAGGCCAATCTTCTCTGCTTCCCCGATGTGGCAGCCAACTTTGGCAAGAATCACGAAGGAGTTGATAGTGTCAGTATTTACGAACAGAATCACGGCGGAGTTGATAGTTTAAAATATTACGAAAAGAAACCCGACATCGACGACACTTATATTAACTATAACCATGATGCTGCTAATCAAGTGGCCGCCAGAGGCAAAAAGGTCAATTCAAGGGTGGTCGAGCCTGGGAAGTTCTTCAGAGAGGAGATGTTGAAGAGTGGTACCATCATGCCCATGCCGGACATTCACGATAAAATGCCTACAAGGTCGTTTTTGCCCCGGGTGATAGTGTCCAAATTACCCTTTTCCACCTCGAAGTTTGTCGAAATGAAAAAGCTTTTCCATGCTAACAATGATTCGAGTATTGTGAACATGATGGCCAATTCATTGGTTGAATGTGAGAGAGCACCGAACCATGGCGAGACCAAACGATGTGTGGCATCGATCGAAGATATGATCGATTTCGTCACGTCCGTTCTAGGCCGGAACGTTGCGGTCCGATCCATGGACAACATCCGAGGGTCTAAAGGTAATATCATGATCGGAGAGGTCAAGGGAATCAACGGTGGGAAAGTAACCATGTCAATGTCATGTCATCAGAGTTTATACCCGTATATGATTTACTACTGCCATTCGGTTCCAAAAGTTCGGGTCTACGAAGCGGATATTCTGGATCCGACATCCAAAGCTAAAATCAACCATGGAGTTGCCATTTGTCATTTGGATGCCTCATCTTGGAGCCCCGGTCATGGAGCCTTCATCGCGTTGGGATCCAAACCAGGGAAGATTGAGGTGTGTCATTGGATCTTTGAGAACCATATGACTTGGACTACTGCCGATTGAGATCCGACCCGGTCTTAAGTTCATAATAAAACCAGTTGTGGAGTAAAAAAAGTTTGTCAACCTTCGGTTTGATCTTATAATTATCGATGACTCACATAAGTCACGTTTTAAATTACTATTTTGTCATGTAAAATAGTGTGCCATATATAAATATGCTTATGCTTGCATTGAATTATATGAATTGATGTGCAGTTTATAGTATTTTTATCCCTTAGTTCTCAATGAAAAATGTAAAATCTTGGTTTATGTCGATGACTTAAAAATTATGAATTCGTTCGGATCCAAATAGTTGCTAGCTTTCAAAAAGACTGAATTATATAAATACAACCTTCCCAGATCCACGCATAGAGTTTCATACATTGCGTTTGCCCTGAGAAGTTTATCTCAAAAATTTTACCTCTTAGCACAAATTCAAAACTCGTTTTATATCCTTTCTAAGAGACATTTATTTTCTAGTGCATAATAATTTAGTTTAATTTAATTTGATGGACCACGTACACCACAAGTTAAATTCGATGTTTGCATAGATACATTTTCCAGCTGTTACTTGGCCTTTTCTTCGTAATGACAACGGGATAGGTCTGACACGAGTTTCGTCAAATCTAGAACATGCTGGAATCAAACGTGTTCAACCCAACTTGTCAACTTGAACTTTTTAAAAAAAAAAAAAAACTTTTATTAGTTAGAAATCAATTTTGAAGCATAGAAATTGAGTTATGTTATTGAATTTTATGTTTTTCTCTAGTAAATACTCATAATAAGTTTTGTAAAACAATTTTTAAGCTACCATATCTTTATTAATTTGCTCTCAGTCTCCTTAAAATGTTTAATTTCTTTAATATGAACACATGCGTTTTGATGTAAAATAAATAATATCACTTTATGATTCAGCCAAAGAAGTGAAACATATAATCGATATCAAATTTAAAAAAAATTTAATATGTATAGCGGGGCGGGTCCGGCCAAACACGAGTGTGGGTTCGAGTCCAGACCCGCCCCATTTACATACCTACCCTTTCTCCTTTTATTTGTAGTTTTTATTTTTTTCATACAAATAATAAAATAAAAGAAGAAAGGCCGAATAAATAACGACATCTCTTGTTAAATTTAATTTGTTATAATAAAGAGGAAATTACAAGAAGGTATCACTTTTTAAAACATCTTTCAACTAAATCATCCCAAAAAATCTTCTTTCAACTAAATACATCTTTTAGAAAATTTATTTCAAATAAGTCCATTTTAAACCCTAATATAATTAGTCCATTAATTATTATTAAAATACCCTTGCTCTACACCTTCATCCACAAGCCTTTGCCTACCTTCCACCATCGCGTTGCCCTCTGAAACTTCTGATTTTTGTTTTCCGCAATTCTGCAAATGATTCTTCGAACAAATTGAGATAATTTCATTTGGAATCACTTTATTAGGTTGTGTTGTGTGATCGTATTTACAATTTGTGTTGTGATTGTTGTTGATTCCTTGTTCCATCTCAGTGAATTGTTTCTAATTCTCTGGGTGTTTGCTTGAATTCTGTTTTAGCGACTAACTTCTGATCGAATTTCAGTTGTTCTAGCCTCGCATTCTTCGATCGTGATTTTCTAAAATCATTCAATTCTTTTTCGTTGAATTTTGGATTAATTTTCTTAAGTTGAACGCTCAGAAAACGTGAATCTAAAAAAATTGAGGAAATTATTCATTTATCCTCATTCTCGTTGTTTTGAATTTCTTTCCAATTCGTGCATTCGGTTTGCATTCCCGTTGCTTATATTGTTGAATCGGTCATTTGATACAAGAACGATTTGGTGGTACAATTGCTTTATTTGATTTTGAGTATTTAATTTTTACATGCACCGATTGAATCTGTCGATGCATGTAATTTCATGCACCGATCGAGTCTATCGGTGCATGTAAATTACATGCACTGATAGTCTCATATGCATGCATTTTGGTAGTTTTTTTCCTGCGGTGGACTTGTTACTAGCTATGTCTATCGGTGCATGTGATTTACATGCACCGATAGAAACATATGAGATAGTGTAATATGCATAATCTATCGGTGCATATTACTCATGCGATGCATGTAAAATTGAGTAATGAGATGCATGTAAAATTACTAATGAGGTGCATGTAAAATTACTCATGAGGTGCATGTAAAATTGAATGGTGCATATTAAAATTGACTAATGCGGTGCATGTTAAAATCGACGGTGCATGTAAAATTACTAGTACAGTTCATGTAAAATTGAGCGGTGCATGTAAAAATTATTCATGCGGTGCATGTAAAATTACTCTAATGGTGCATGTAAAATTGAGCAGTGCATGTAAAAATTGACTCATGCGGTGCATGTAAAATTACTCACTCGGTGCATGTGAAAATGAGTCATGCGGTGCATGTAAAATTACTAACTCGGTGCATGTGAAATGAGTCATTCGGTGCATGTAAAATTATTCTCGCGGTGCATGTAAAAATTATTTATGCGCTGTAGAGTATTTTCATAAGTGGGGTTAGTTTGGTCATTGTATTCAAAAATGGACTTAGTTGAAAGAACTTTTTATTTGATGACTGGGCCGAAAAACCTTTTACATAATGATACCGGCCCGAAATTTTCCCTATAATAAACTATGATATATGATTATCTATGGTATTTTTTTAAGTGATAGCAGCTAGTTTAGATATTTTTAAACATATGAATAAAAATACCCATACACTTGGTTAACAATTATTCAAATTTATTATTTATTTAACAAATGTCCCTGATTCATTTCAATCAATCTCTCTCTCTCACTTAGTTCTTATTTATACATTATTTAAATTTTATCTCGTAGATTATCTCATGCGTGTGTTAAATTTTTTATTTTATAATGAAATATATTTTAAAATGTAATAAATTGTTTACATAAAATATGTATGCCACGTTTCATGTCTGAAAACTTTTTTTTTTTTTCTTGATAAAACCATATATTAAGAGGACAGAGTAGAATAATACATAGAGAAAACAAGAGCCAAAGCTGCACGGCCCGGCCAAAAACAACCACTAAAATTAAGAGACAGCAGCAAAACATACGCTAGAGTTTAAGGAGTGTTAAAAATAAATTTATCCCACACCGGAGAGGAAACAGGAACATCTCCAAATATATGAGTCTTGTGAGTCCACTTCGCCAAGTTGTGAGCAGCTTGATTGAGATTTCTGGGAACATGAGCAAGGGACCAGGTTTGGTTGTTAGTCAATAGTTTCTAGGCAGCAACAATATCTGGCAATGTCGTCCAGCTAGGCACGCGATCAAATTTGAGAACTTGCTTCACCGTATCCTCTGCTCGCTCTCAAAGGTAATATCAAACAGATGCAGAGAAAGAACATCGTTCATTGCAGACAGCAGCGCTTTGGCTTTCGCTGCCAGCACATCAGAGGCCCAAGTTTGGGCGGTTACCGCTCGCACAACAGTTCCCAGGTGATCACGCAAAATCCAAGCTACCAACTGAACTTGGGAATTACAATGATCGTCAATTTTAGCAATAATATTACAGATGTTCACTTCCCTGTTTTTAACACGGGTCCCATTACGAAGATTCCAAATTTCCTCAATAGCACATATTGAAAACATCATGAATTCCATAAAACCAATTCTGTCCAATGGGACGTCCTCTTCAAAGATTAAGAAATCCACCCATGTTTTGAAGGACCTACCATCGAACAAACTTAATTTGAAATTCCATTATGATAAAAACCAAATTTGTTGAGCAACCGGACACTGCACAAATAGATGCTCGTTAGTTTCATCATGGAGATTACACTGGAGGCAGCTGAAGTCCTCAACATGGAACACTTTTCCCAAGCGAGCACGAGTAGATAAAGCATTGGAAGCAAGTTTTCATAAGAAAAACTTGTGACGTTCATGAACTTTGAGTTTCCAAATAGCTGATTTTCTGGCAACTCTCATAGGGTCAGAGGGAATGAACCAATGAGCTTGGTCGGTTAAATAAGTGCTTTTGGTGGAAAAGACTCATTTACTCGAGGGAGTCCACACCAAAGCATTATGTTCCTCGGAAGGAAGATCAGAACCCTAAGAATCGCATTACGAACATCGATGTCAAACAGCGAATCCAGAAGCGTGTAGTTCCAAGTAAGCATATTAGGTAACATTAAAGTGTGGACTTGAGCATATTTCCCAATCGTGGCACCATGAAGATGATTGTACAGGGGTTTTGTGATATCCCCGAAATAATTAATTGCAATTTGGTCAGTAATTATGTTCATGTGATTATTAATGGTGATAATTAATATAAGTGTTGGCGTTAATTATCTTAGTGAAATACTTAGTCACATGGTAGGCGTGACCCGGTAGAGCATTTCAGGGTGCATGTTATGCATGTTGGGTAATTGGGTGTTTTAATGGTTAAATGTGATGGTGGATAATTATTTGGTGAAACATGTATCTAATTGGTATTTTGGTGCATTTTGGTATAATGCTTTTAAATATCTTGTTGAGATGCTTTATACACCATGGTAATTGTGGGAGTGCATTTTAATTAAAACAAACCCACTTATACCCCCAACCCCCACTATACCCATCACTTTTCTATTTTTTTCCCCAAATCACTCATCCAAACCCTCCTCCTCTTCATTTTCGAAATTGGGCAAAAGTGGAAGAGAAATCCTTCCAAAAACTTGATTTGTGGAATTTGTTGGGAGATTTGGAGTCCCCAAGAGGTATGGATACCTCCTTAATGTTTTTGTTGTGTTTGGAGTGGGTTTGAAATGGTTTTGAATGATTTTGAAATGGGTTGTTTTGGGTTAGCATTATTTTTGGTTGGATGTTAGGTTTTTGGTTGCTTGATGGTGTTTGTTGAAGGTTTTTAGTGTTTTTGTGTTTTGGGTTTGTTGGTGTAAGTGTTGGTAAGACTGGGGAAGAAATTTTGGCTTAAAAATGGAGAAATCGCGTGTACATGATGTGGCGATCGATCGCCTGTTATGGCGCGATCGATCGCCGAAGGGCAGTGGCAAAAACGCAAGGCAGGCGATCGATCGCCATGTATGGTGCGATCGATTGCCTCGAGGCATAAAGATCAAGCGATCGATCGTTACATCGAAGCGATCGATTGGTAAGGCTCGCGATCGATCGCCCCGATGCTGCGATCGATCGCCAGCAGCAGAATTTTGGAAAATGGATTTTTTGACGAATTTTTGGTATTTGACTATTATTTGGCTTCTAATATGGGGTTGTGTGATTGTGTAGAACCATCCCAGGTGGCGACGCAACCAAGGAAGTGAAGCCATGTCAAATTTCACTTTTTGGAAAGGTACGTAGAGGACGTACGGGCACCCAACGGTACATGTATCTATTATACTCATTGGTTATGCATTGTGGATGCGAGTATATGTGGAATTATGCATGGTGGATGCAAATACATGTTAAATTATGCATGATGATTGTATGTGCATATGATGATTGTTGGTGCACATCCCATGAGTCGTGGTCATCCCCTTGATGATTTTAATGCTTGCCGCTATTTGTTTGGTGCCGCTCAATGTGAAGCGAGGGGTGGGAGCGCCGCATGTCACATTGAAGCGTGGTTATCATATGAGGCGAGGAAAGAATATTTGGCGCTAAAATGTGAAGCGAGGGGTGGGAGCGCCGCATGTCCATTGAAGCGAGGTTATTCTATGCCGCCTATATGTGAAGCGAGGGGCATTAAAATACATTGTGATGAACATACTAGGGATTGGTAATTGGTGATAAAGGAATGGTGTTATGTCATGACATGTGTGAACCATTAAATAATCTATTGATTATACTCATGAGTTATGGTACAGGGACAACCAAAAAGGAAACGTTTAAATGCATGGGAAAACAGGAAGTGTTTTATTATGATTTATGCATTTACGCCTTATATTCTATTGTGTTGAATATGGATTATTATACGCTCATGTTTTGGGGGTTGTCCTTGTAGGTACATTTTGGCATGATAGAAAGTGGCTAAGGCGGGTTGAGACGGTGAGCTTGTGAAGAACGCTTTTGATAGATGAAGGACATGATTACTTTTGTATAGTGTCTACTCTAGGAGTAGTGTAAAACTATAGTGGATAACATTAATTTGTTTGAGAATGTAATTAATCCATTTGATAGTCCTTAACTTGGCATGTAATTCTTAAGGCTCATAGTCTCAACATGAACACTTATACTCTGATAATGTATGTTAGTCCTAATTATGCCTTTAATCCGCACTTAAGGAACTAGGGTCCTTACATTAGTGGTATCAGAGTAGTGGTTAGAGAACCCGGGAACGAGTGAAGGGTAGCCTTAGTATGATTGGATAGGTGCTTACATTTGGAGCATGATTATGCATGTGGTGCATATTGATGTATATTCTGTTATACTAACATGCTTATTATTGTTTACGCTATCTAACGGTATGACATATATATTGTTTTGAAATTGTTGTTAACCCTTGTATTACAGCATGTCGGCAATGAACTTGGTAAACCTCAATGAAGAGGTCGGTGACGTTGGCAATGTTAATGCGAGTATTGGTCAGACGAACCCTCTACCTACCAGCTGTAGGCATGGAACCAGTGGCTCAGTTATTACTACCTGGTGAGATCAGTTTGACTCAGTTTCTGACCTTCCACCCGCCTATGTTTGAGGGGACAGAGTCAGGGGAAGAGGCTGAGGAATGGCTTGAAAGACTGGAACAGATTTTTGTGTCCGCTCCTTGTGCAAGGACGGCATGGCTGAGATTAGCAGAGTTCCAGCTAGCGAAGAAACCTTCCATGTGGTGGAAGACTACAGTGATGGAACTAAGGGCTCAGGGTGTATTGATCGATTGGACTCTCTTTAGAACTCGGTTTCTGAACCGGTACTTCTCGGCGGCTGCGAGGCAGATAAAGGAAGATGAGTTCACAAACTTGAAGCAAGGAGGTATGTCAGTATCAGACTATGCTATGCACTATTCTTCATTGCTGCGGTATGTTCCGCATATTGCAACGAGTGGACATGCGAAGATGAGGCACTTTCTGAAGGGGTTACGACCGGAGCTTTTTGACCGGGTTATCACCAACAACCCCACTTCTTTTGATGATGCTCTCATTAGAGCAGAACTTGCAGAGATTGGGGTTGGGGCCTACCCTAATGCTGTACCCCCACATGTGCCACAACAGAGGCAAGCTACTGATAGCTTGAGGCCCCGAGGAGAGTCATTTAAGCCTCGTGGTGCCTCCTCATCCTCACGGTTTAGTGGAAAGAAATCTTTTGGTTGGAAACAAGAAAACAGGAAGAGCAATTGGTCGACCAACCGAGGACCTATGCCACGAAATAGATCAGGGGAGACAAGGTGCGACAATTGTGGTGGGCCACACTATTCGAGTAATTGCCCTGCTTGTTATAGTTGTGGCAAGATGGGCCACGTCTCTCGGTATTGCCCCACACGGGGAGGACATTCAGGTTTTCAAGGGAACAGGCCGAGATTTGAGGACAGGACGGTGCATCAGAGGCAGCCGACTATGCCTCGACCATCGGGAGGTTAGACAGTGGGACCGTCCCAGGGACAGGTGTATGCACTGACCAGAGAGCAGGCACAGGCAGTCCCAGAGGAGGTTATCGCCGGTACGTCCCATTTATTTACGTACCCTGCTTTTATTTTGATAGATACAGGTGCCTCCCACTCTTTTGTATCTGTGGGCTTTGTGGAGAGACACCATATGCGCACGTCTTCTTTACCCACGCCTCTCATGGTCTCGACACCCACTGGGAGAGATGTTATTGCCGATCAGTTTCTTGCGGATTGCCTCATTTATTTTGAGGGCAACGAATTGAAGGCAGATTTGATTGTGTTGGGCATGTCAGACTTCGACTGCATTGTGGGTATTGACATCCTGAACAGATACCAGGCAGTGGTAAATTGTCGACAGAGAACAGTACGGTTCAGATCTGATTTGGGGATACAGTGGACTTTTTATGGTAACGGTTCTCGTGCAAAGATTCCGTTGATTTCAGCAATCAAAATGACTCATTTGTTGGAACGTGGTCACACGGGCTATCTCATCTATGCCGTGGACATGTCAGGAAAGAATAAAGAATTGAGAGTTGAGGATGTACCAGTGGTAGCAGAGTTTGCTGATGTGTTCCCGGAGGAGATTCCCGGATTCCCACCAGCTAGAGAAGTCGAGTTTGGGATTGAGTTATTACCGGGGACATCCGCTATCTCTTGTGCAGCTTACAGGATGGCACCGACGGAGTTAAGGGAATTGAAGGAGCAGTTACAAGAACTCCTTGACAAAGGATATATACGCCCTAGCATATCGCCATGGGGCACACCGTTTCTCTTTGTAAAGAAGAAGGATGGTTCGATGCGATTGTGCATCGATTACCGGCAACTGAATAAGGCCACAGTGAAGAACAAGTATCCTCTCCCAAGGATCGATGATTTGTTTGATCAGTTGCAAGGTACCAGACTATATAGCAAGATTGATTTAAGATCCGGGTACCACCAGATTTGGGTCAGGGAGGAAGATGTACAAAAGACAGCATTTCGGACTCGATATGGGCACTATGAGTTCCTAGTGATGCCGTTCGGTGTGACGAATGCCCCAGCGGTTTTTATGAGCTTGATGAACAGAGTGTTTCAGCCATATCTTGATCAGTTCGTCATTGTATTTATTGACGACATACTCATCTACTCTCGGAGTGAGGAAGAGCATGCGAAACACTTGAGGACAGTACTCCAGATTCTCAGAGATCACCAGTTGTATGTCAAGCTCAGCAAGTGTGAGTTTTGGTTGAGCAGTGTAGTATTTCTGGGACATGTCATATCTAGCAGTGGGATATCGGTGGATCCAAGGAAGATTGAGGCGGTGATGGAGTGGGATGCACCCACTTCTGTGCCCGAGATACGGAGCTTCCTTGGTTTGGCCGGTTATTATCGACGTTTTGTCGAGGGATTTTCAAAGATCGCCAAACCGTTGACACAGTTGACCCAGAAGGGAGTACCATTCTTTTGGTCAGAAGCTTGTGAGGAGAGCTTCCAGGAGTTGAAACACCGGTTGACGATGGCGCCTGTGTTGGTGATTCCTTCGGAGAACACTAGGTTTGTCCTCTATACTGACGCATCACTTCAGGGCTTTGGGTGTGTGTTGATGCAAGATAAGCATGTGGTGGCTTATGCATCGAGGCAGTTGAAGCCGCGTGAGACTAGATACCCAGTCCATGACTTGGAATTGGCGGCTATCATCTTCGCCCTGGAGATTTGGAGGCATTATTTGTATGGTACGTCGTTTACCATTTACACGGACCATAAGAGCCTGAAGTTCTCATTCACTCGAGCAGAGCTGAACATGAGGTAGAGAAGATGGATGGACTTACTCAAGGACTATGATTGTGAGATTGAGTACCATCCCGAAAAAGCTAACTTGACAGCAGACGCTTTGAGCCGGAAAGTGAGGAGTACTGCTGAGGACGTCATCCATTTGTCAGCCATGATGACTTCCTATTGCCATCTGGGCTATGATTTCGACATAGATACATCACCAGTGTATGTATCGACCTTATTAGCTGAGCCAGATATCTATGAGAATATCAGGAGAGCCCAGAAGTCAGATGATGAGATTCAGAGATGGTTATCTTTATTGCATCTTGGTCAGCCATCGAAGTTCAGAGTGGCTGAGGACGGATCCTTGAGATTGGGTGACCGTTGGGTGGTTCCGAGTACGCCGGAGTTGCATAGAGGGATCTTGGAGCGAGCTCATAGTAGCAGACTTAGTATCCACCCAGGCGGAAAGAAGATGTATAAGGATCTACGTGATCAGTTTTGGTGGAAAAGAATGAAGTGTGATGTCGTCGCTTTTGTTAAGAGTTGCTTGATCTGCCAGCAGGTCAAGGCAGAGAGGCAGAGACCTGGCGGCGAGTTAAGAAGCTTGGAGATACCAAAGTGGAAGTGGGAACACATTTCCATGGACTTCGTGACTCACTTGCCGAGGAGTGCCTCGGGTTTTGATGCTAATTGGGTGATTGTGGACAAATTGACCAAAGTGGCTCACTTCATTCCTTATAGCATGACCTTCACCTATTTGAGGATGGCGCAGTTGTATATTCGAGATGTGGTAAGATTGCATGGGATCCCCATTTCCATAGTGTCGGATCGAGACCCACGATTCACATCTCATTTTTTGGAGGGTCTTCAGTCAGCCTTGGGAACTGAAGTTAGATTGAGCACCGCATATCATCCTCAGACGGATGGCCAGATCGAGCGTACTATCCAAACGCTCGAGGACATGTTGAGGGCACTTGTGTATTGGAGTTCGATGCTTCTTGGCAGGATTCAGTGGCCTTGGTAGAGTTCTCATATAATAATAGCTACCAAGCAAGTATTCAGATGGCTCCTTTTGAGGCCCTTTATGGCAGACGGTGTAGATCACCCTTGTGTTGGGATGACTAGGACCGTAAATCGATCAGAGGACCGGAACTGGTTCGAGAAATGGAAGAAAAGATAAAGGTGATCAGGCAGAAAATGAAGGCGGCCCAGGATAGACATGCAGCTTATGCGAATAAACGGCGGAGACCGTTGGAGTTTCAGTTGGGAGATAAGGTCTTCTTGAAGATCTCGCCTTTTAGAGGTGTTGTGCGATTTGGGATGCGCGGAAAACTATCTCCGAGGTATGTTGGGCCGTACGAGATCTTGCAGCGCATTGGCACTTTGGCTTATCGACTGGCCTTGCCACCTTCTTTGTCTGGTATACATGATGTGTTCCATGTGTCCATGTGCGGAAGTATGAACCGGATCCGTCCCATGTGTTACAGCCTTCCGAGGTTCAGTTAGAATCCGATGTGTCTTATGTGGAACGGCCTGTTAGAATTCTGGATCGAGCAGACCGCAGACTTCGGAACAAAGTAATACCTATGATCAAGGTTCAGTGAGATCGCAGGGGTGTCGAGGAGGCTACGTGGGAGACGGAGCGGCATATGGTGCAGCACTACCCGGAACTGTTTTCTGGTATGTTATTTATGTTTAGTTTCTTTTTGGGGTAAGTGCATGCGATTTCGAGTGCGAAATCTTATAAGTAGGGGAGTATTGTGATATCCCCGAAATAATTAATTGCAATTTTTGGTCAGTAATTATGTTCATGTGATTATTAATGGTGATAATTAATATAAGGGTTGGCGTTAATTATCTTAGTGAAATGCTTAGTCACATGGTAGGCGTGACCCGGTAGAGCATTTCAGGGTGCATGTTATGCATGTTGAGTAATTGGGTGTTTTAATGGTTAAATGTGATGGTGGATAATTATTTGGTGAAACATGTATCTAATTGGTATTTTGGTGCATTTTGGTATAATGCTTTTAAATATCTTGTTGGGATGCTTTATACACCATGGTAATTGTGGGAGTGCATTTTAATTAAAACAAACCCACTTATACCCCCAACCCCCACTATACCCATCACTTTTCTATTTTTCCCCCAAATCACACATCCAAACCCTCATCCTCTTCATTTTCAAAATTGGGCAAAAGTGGAAGAGAAATCCTTCCAAAAACTTGATTTGTGGAATTTGTTGGGAGATTTGGAGTCCCCAAGAGGTATGGATACCTCCTTAATGTTTTTGTTGTGTTTGGAGTGGGTTTGAAATGGTTTTGAATGATTTGAAATGGGTTGTTTTGGGTTGGCATTATTTTTGGTTGGATGTTAGGTTTTTGGTTGCTTGATGGTGTTTGTTGAAGGTTTTTAGTGTTTTTGTGTTTTGGGTTTGTTGGTGTAAGTGTTGGTAAGATTGGGGAAGAAATTTTGGCTTAAAAATGGAGAAATCGCGTGTACAGGCTGTTGCGATCGATAGCCTGTTATGGCGCGATCGATCGCCGAAGGGCAGTGGGAAAAACGCAAGGCATGCGATCGATCGCCATGTATGGCGCGATCGATCGCCTCGAGGCAGAAAGATAGAGCGATCGATCGCTACATCGAAGCGATCGATCGGTAAGGCCAGCAGCAGAATTTTGGAAAATGGATTTTTTGACGAATTTTTGGTATTTGACTATTATTTGGCTTCTAATATGAGGTTGTGTGATTGTGTAGAACCATCCCAGGTGGCGACGCAACCAAGGAAGTGAAGCCATATCAAATTCCACTTTTTGGAAAGGTACGTAGAGGACGTACGGGCACCCAACTGTACATGTATCTATTATACTCATTGATTATGCATTGTGGATGCGAGTATATGTGGAATTATGCATGGTGGATGCAAATACATGTTAAATTATGCATGATGATTGTATGTGCATATGATGATTGTTGGTGCACATCCCATGAGTCGTGGTCATCCCCTTGATGATTTTAATGCTTGCCGCTATTTGTTTGGTGCCGCTCAATGTGAAGCGAGGGGTGGGAGCGCCGCATGTCACATTGAAGCGTGGTTATCATATGAGGCGAGGAAAGAATATTTGGCGCTAAAATGTGAAGCGAGGGGTGGGAGCGCCGCATGTCCATTGAAGCGAGGTTATTCTATGCCGCCTATATGTGAAGCGAGGGGCATTAAAATACATTGTGATGAACATACTAGGGATTGGTAATTGGTGATTGGTGATAATGGAATGCTGTTATGTCATGACATGTGTGAACCATTAAATAATCTATTGATTATACTCATGAGTTATGGTACAGGGACAACCAACATGGAAGCGTTTAAATGCATGGGAAAAACAGGAAGTGTTTTATTATGATTTATGCATTTACGCCTTATATTCATATTGTGTTGAATATGGATTATTATATGCTCATGTTTTGGGGGTTGTCCTTGTAGGTACATTTTGGCATGATAGAAAGTGGCTAAGGCGGGTTGAGACGGTGAGCTTGTGAAGAACGCTTTTGATAGATGAAGGACATGATTACTTTTGTATAGTGTCTACTCTAGGAGTAGTGTAAAACTATATTGGATAACATTCATTTGTTTGAGAATGTAATTAATCCATTTGATAGTCCTTAACTTGGCATGTAATTCTTAAGGCTCATAGTCTCAACATGAACATTTATACTCTGATAATGTATGTTAGTCCTAATTATGCCTTTAATCCGCACTTAAGGAACTAGGGTCCTTACAGGTTTGAAATTAGTGAGCATTGATATCCAAGGATCTTCCCATGTATGAACAATGGCCCAATCTTGAAACAGGCACCTTTGACTATCAGATCCCTACATTGAATAATATTTGCATAATCCAAGAGCAACCCGGGAATGTTCTAAGGGAATCGAAGAAATTCCATTTCCAATATATTTACTATGAAGAAGCTTATAGCATAAATTCTCGCCCGGATCGTTACATAGGGCCCAATATAGTTTGGAAACTAAAGCTCTATTAAAATCAGACGTACTGCAAAATCCAAGACCATCCGCTTTCTTTGGTATGCATAGAGAGTTCCAGACAATGAGGTGAATTTTATGGTGGGTTTAAGCTGCTAAAGTAGGTTTAAGCTGCTAAAGTAAGTGAGAAATGATTTTAACAGGATTAAGATGCCAATATAGAATTGAGCTATAAATAATTTTCTTATTAAGAGCATTAATCCAGTATTCATTGCGAAACAAAATATTATTTCTGTGTATCCAAGGACTCCAAGAAATGCATTGCCAAATAGCACTTCAACCTTGAACTCTTTTTATTACTGCATGATAAGTTCAGAAGATATTTGAAGTGAATCTTTATGTTATTACTTCCAATTAAAGGAAAACCCATCCAAGCGAAGCACTCCGATCAAACTTTCTGAGAAATCGCTAGTAAATATCAGATGTGAAGCTTTTCCTCATAGCTATTACAAAAAGTGCACAAAGTTTAGTCTGTATTCAGCAATATACCTCTCTTTGTCAAGTTATCCTTCATAGGTAGTCTATCAATCAAAAATTTCGAAGTAAAATCTGCCACTTTTTTGGGACTCCTTTGCACCATATGAATCTGCATAGCTCGTCATTAACTGTCAATTGAGTCTGTCAATTGAGTCTGAGAACTCAAGATCACCCTATAAGCTATTTTAATTGAGTACATTCCAGAAGAATCATGTTCGCAAGTCCACGTCCTCGAAGTTCCGATTTAAAGGAACCTGTTTAAGAAAGAAACCAACTCAAGCAATAGGTTAGATTCCCATAGAAAAATATTCCTTCTCCTTCTCCAACTCCAACTCCAAACTCACCCCTCCCCTGCCCAAGACCCCATCAACTACATTATTATCTTTATCTAAAGAAATGTTAAACAACCTATTAAATTTAACACTAATGAGTACCTGCCCAGTCCAAGTCGAATTCCAAAAAAAAGAGGACCCTCCATTACCCAATAACCTCACCACTCCGGATTGGAACCAGTCCCTCTCAACCTCAGCCGCCCCCAATTTTCTTAAATATCATCACCACGCAGACCCCTGTGTTTAGAGTGCGATACTTTGAGCCACAGACTGTCAGAACCCTCCAAAATCCTCCATTGGGTAACCTACTCCCTACTGCCACTCCAACTCCAGGACAAAGTTAGTATGTAGCCAAGTCAAAAATTATACACTAGCATGTGCGAAGAGGCATTTTTTTTGTCAATTTTGCCTACTTTTTTGTCTAATGCTTCAATCATACACTACCATCGTTTCTATATTCATTACCTCACACCGATTCCATTTCAAATGTCCGATTCAATCAATATCTAACAACACAATTTAACATTGATTTATATCCACAACCATTTGCTGGAGATTAATTTCTAAACGGAATCCTGTGGGAGAGTACCCAGCGATTTTGTTCCCTCACGTCACTTCTCATGGTATTAGCTCCGGTGATATAACATTGACAGGTACTTTTCTGGGTTCATATTATAAAATACTTACATCTCAATATATAGTTTTCATTAATTTGATTTAATTTCATTATAATAACGTTATTTTATTTTCAAAGATGTAATCGGATCTTAATTTAATATGTTTAATATTAATTTGACTACAAAGCTAAACCTATCGGTTGATGAAGTAAGCATCATCAGGCTATCATTCTAAATTGATGCCAATTTAGGTGAACGTATACACGTCCAAAAGAAAATATTTCAAGTTTTTAATTTATTATTGATGTGATCCGTTATTTTACGTTTTTGGTAGAATTAAATGTTTACGAAAAATAAAAGGAATACACCAAGATTTTTACGTGGAAAACCCTCAAATTGAGAGAAAAACCACGGGACCTAGTCCAGTATAAAGCTTCACTATAAATATTGATGATTTACAAGATGATCTGGACACCAAAATAATCACTCAATGACTTACACGACTACTGTAAGAAAAATTATAAAAAAGACCGAACAGACTCAAGTTTGCTCTCTTCGGAGTCTTTTTGCCCAGAAAAATCCAACCCTTTTTATGAGGTTATCTAAGGGTATTTATAGGGCTGCCCTCAGTAACTAACTCGCGGAAAACCAGCAACATGATGTCCTTTGACCGTGGCTTGATGGGAGCCAGGCGTGTCCGAGAAATCCGCGCCCCATTACTACATGTTCATTCACGCCGGTTAATTTGTTAGTTAGTTTTCCGCTAAACTTTGACCAGAGAACCGAGGAGGGTTAGCAGATGTTCGGTAAAACCCTGCTCGGTGCTATCTGTTCGGTGCACTCTGTTCGGTATATGACTTGTTCGGCGCTTGCGGGGATTTTACCCGAGGAGGTCAATATTTCATATGACATCACCTCGCCCCCCTAAAGTAAAGCAAGACGAGACTTTTGAAGTCTTGTTTTATTGCTTTCGGGTAAAATCCAAACTTAACCTGCTCGGGATATTTTGCCGCCCTTTTTTCCCGCCCAAATATTTCAAATGCCGCGCGACGTTTCGTTTCCCGAGGCTCCTTTATAACCGTCCATTCCCTTATTTTTGGACGGTAAGGATTAAATGATTGTTCACATGGTCCCCTCTATAAATACCCCTACATTTTCTTCATTTGTTTTTACTTTACTGCATTTTGCTTCCGAGCTAGCACCAGACGGTCGAACAACCTATCTCACCTGTTCCCTTCTTTCTAATCACTTAAGTATGGTTTCTTCCTCAGCTGATTCTTCATTGCAAGCTATAGATAGGTTTACCGAAGGAGATGCTCTTAGCCCCTCTCCTCAAGCCTCTTCCTCTTTCGATAGTGACAAGACCCTAAGCTCTTCTGCTGCGTCGGCTGCTCATAAACAAGAGCAGAAACGTGCTACGGAGCGAGATTTAGTTAAAGCCAAGGTTCCTTGGTTCGAGATCTTCGAGTCTGAGGTTAAATTGCCTCAGCAACTCATCAATATCCGAACTAAATGGGGGATTTCTGAGGGGACTTCTATTATTGCTCCCCCTTCTGGATCTCGTCCCCACTTACCCCCTAAGGGGTATTTTCCTTTCTACATAGACCAACTCCGAGGAGGGCTCCGTTTTCCCGTCCCTTCTTTCTTTATTGAAGTGGCCTCCTACTTCTGCGTTTCTCTTAGTCAATTATTTCCCAATAGCTATAGGTTATTAGCAGGCTTCTTCATAGTTCTTTCTTATCTGGGTTTTACCCCTACTCCCGAGCTTTTTCATTGTTTCTTCCAACTGAACAAGAAAGAGATCGGGCTTTTTTACTTTTCCTCAAGGACAGGGGTTGGCTTCCTCAAAAAATACCCCTCGTCTATAAAAAATTGGAAAAACTCTTACTTCTTTGCTCGTCCCCTCCAACCTTGGGATTGCCCTATGGAGTGGAGGGAAAATCTCCCGAGGGGGAAATCGATCAAGGGTCACCTTGAGGAGGAACCCGTATTTGTCGGTTCGTCGTGCACTTGGCGATCAGTGTTTTAATTTGATGGAGCTGATTGACGACGGACTGCTATACTTGTTCCAATTGAGCCCCAAGGGTGTATCCTTGAACATGCCCCTCGGTGAGTGTTTTCCAAGTAATCTTTTACGTTTAACCTTTAACTTATCATGTTCGGACTAATATTTCTCTGCTCTTTTCAGAAACAAAAATGATGAAGGCAATGATAGCCGAGAAGCTAAGGGAGAAGAGCCAAAAAGGCCAAACTTCTAAGGCTGCTGCTACTCCTGCACCTCCCCCTTCTATTGAGATTTTGACTCCTTCTGAGGAGAAGGCTTCACCTGAGAAGACTCATGCTCTTCATCGCAAGAGAAAAACTACTCCCGAAGGTCCAAGTTCTTCGCCCCAAGCACCTCCTACTAAGAAAACTTCTTCTTCCCTCATCCCTTCCGAACCTCGAGCCTCCTCTCAACCCGCTCCTCGGTGTCTCCCGGCCTTCCTCGAGATACCATATCCCCTCGTGGAATTACTCCCCACTGTTCCAATATTGAAAAAACCCGATCCCAAAGCCTCCCATTCCATATTGTGCTATACCCCCAACCCTGCTGATCGAAAATACCTCGGGGAGCTGGCTTTCAGCAACTTGGTGAATGATTTCTCCTCCTCCTTTACTCAGGTAAATGTTTATACCCATTAATTTGCTCCGTTTGTCTTTTTTCAATACCTTCATTTGTTTTTTTTTTAAAAAACTTTATATATGATCTGATGCAGGCCCACATGATGGCGGGTGAACTTCTCACTCGCTTTCATTCAGTTCGATTGGCTGATGGGCAAAATCAGAAGTGTATCCGACAGTTAGAGGGTATGGGTGAGGAGTTGAAGAAAACAGTGAGCCTTTTGGAGGAGCGGCACTCGGCCCTGGTATCAGCTCGGGACAAGGTGGAGCAGGTCCTGGCAGAGGAGCGGACAAAGTTTGCTGCTCTGGAAGATGCTAACTCTACTTTGTCAGAGCAGTATAAAGCCCTGGCTGAGCAACATCAAGCTGTCTCCGAGCAGTTGGCTCAAGAGAAATCTTCCACAGCTGCTCGTGTGGAAGAACTATGGCTCTCGAAGAAAGCTGAGTTTTTGAAGTCTCCAGAGTATAGCAGCATGGTGGCTGACCGTGCTTATAAGTTCTTTGATCATGGTTTTGAAGCATGCGTCGGCCAATTTAGATCTCAAGGCTATCCTCCCGAAGAGGCTTCAAAGGACTTCCTTGACGTCAATGCTGCTCTGGAGAGCCTCCCTGAGGAGCTATTTCAGCCGTAGGGTAGAGCTTTTATCGTTTACTGTACTTCTTTCTTTTTTATTAATGAAATCATTTGCTTGTATCTTGGAACAAACTCGCTACCCCGCAAACACTTAGGCAATTTTAGGTTAAAACGTGGACCAAACATCCCGATCCCACGAGTAAACAACTAAAATTCCGAACAGCTCGCTACCCCGAGCACAAACACTTAGGCAATTTTAGGTTTAAAACGTGGACCAAACATCCCGATCCCACGAGTAAACAACTAAAATTCCGAACAGCTCGCTACCCCGAGCACAAACACTTAGGCAATTTTAGGTTTAAAACGTGGACCAAACATCCCGTCCCACGAGTAAACAACTAAAATTCCGAACAGCTCGCTACCCCCGAGCACAAACACTTAGGCAATTTAGGTTTAAAACGTGGACCAAACATCCCGATCCCACGAGTAAACAACTAAAATTCCGAACAGCTCGCTACCCCGAGCACAAACACTTAGGCAATTGTAGGTTTAAAACATGGACCAAACATCCCGATCCCACGAGTAAAACAACTAAAATTCCGAACAGCGCGCTACCCCGAGCACAAAACACTTAGGCAATTTTAGGTTTAAAACGTGGACCAAACATCCCGATCCCACGAGTAAACAACTAAAATTCCGAACAGCTCGCTACCCCGAGCACAAACACTTAGGCAATTTTAGGTTTAAAAACGTGGACCAAACATCCCGATCCCACGAGTAAACAACTAAATTCCGAACAGCTCGCTACCCCGAGCACAAACACTTAGGCAATTTTAGGTTTAAAACGTGGACCAAACATCCCGATCCCACGAGTAAACAACTAAAATTCCGAACAGCTCGCTACCCCGAGCACAAACACTTAGGCAATTTTAGGTTTAAAACGTGGACCAAACATCCCGATCCCACGAGTAAACCGATGATAATGTAATGTTTAAACGTGGACCAAACATCCCGATCCCACGAGTAAACCGATAATAATGTAATGCTTAAACGTGGACCAAACATCCCGATCCCACGAGTAACCGATGATAATGTAATGTTTAAACGTGGACCAAACATCCCGATCCCACGAGTAAACCGATGATGATGTAATGTTTAAACGTTGACCAAACATCCCGATCCCACGAGTAAACCGATAATAATGTAATGTTTAAGCGTGGACAAAACATCCCGATCCCACGAGTAAATCATTAGAATTCCGAACAAACTCGATGAATCAAATACTTTCATTTTATTACTACTGAATTCACAAACAATAAAAAAGAAAGATTACACAAATACTTCTTCAAGTTATGAATATTCCAAGGTCTTACCAATTTCCGACCTTCATGATCTTCCAGCCTGTATGCTCCTCTTCCGATTACTTCCTTAATTTTGTAAGGACCTTCCCATTTGGGTGCCAACTTTTTCACCTCACCAACAGGATTTGTTCTTCGTAACACTAAATCACCAACTTGAAATGTTCTTGATCGAACCCTTCGGTTATAGGCGTTGGTAATCCTTACTTTATATAGCTCTGTTCTTGCTACAGCTTGTTCCCTTAGCTGATCAATCTCATCTAACTCTTGCATTCTCTTAACCTCGTTCCGCTCTGGATCATAACATTATACGCGGAGAGACTCAATCCCAATTTCTGCTGGAATGAGAGCCTCCGAACCGTATACTAGACTATATGGAGTTCCCCTGTAGATACCCGAGGAGTTGTTCGATAAGCCCACAAGACTCCAGGTAGCTCATTTACCCATTCCCCTCGGGCCCTTCCAGCTTCGTCTTAATCCCATGTAATAGAATACGGTTAATAACTTCGACTTGCCCATTTGATTGTGGGTAGGCTACTGACGTGAATATTTGCTTGATTTTCATCTCCTCGCACCACTCCTGTATTTTCTTTCCCTGAAATTGCCTTCCATTATCCGAAATAATTCTCCTCGGTATTCCGAACCGACATACTATGCTTCTCCATAAGAATTTGATGATTTCCTCTTCAGTTATCTTTGCTAAAGGCTCGGCTTCCACCCATTTCGTAAAGTACTCAACTGCTACTAGGAGGAATTTTCTTTGCCCCGTGGCAAGGGGAAAAGGTCCGACGATGTCCATCCCCCATTGATCAAAGGGACAGGAAGTGATACTGCTATTTAAGACCTCTGCGGGTATGTGAGATAAATTTGCATGTTTCTGGCAATTGTTACATTTTTTTAACAATTTCTTCGGCATTTTCTCTCATACTGGGCCAATAATATCCTGCCCGAAGGGCTTTCTGATATAACATATTACTTCCCGAATGATTCCCACAACAGCCTTCATGAATCTCCTTTAGTAAATGTCCTCCTTCTTGTGTTGATGTGCATTGCAAGAAGGAAACTGAAAATCCCCTTTTGAACAATTTACCTTCTGCTAGCACAAAACGCCTCTCCATTCTCTTCACCCGAGCAGCTTCCTTTGGATCTAATGGCAACACCCTATTTTTCAAGAATTTAATGATATGCTCCCGCCAATCAGATACGATACAAGGCTCCAAATTCATTATACTGTTGATTGCTATGTGTGAGACCAAAAGATCTTGTACCAACACTTTCCTATTCTTCCACTCATGGATGGAGCTGGCCAACTTTGCAAGTGAGTCTGCTCGGTCATTATCCTCTCGTGGTATTTGCTTTAACTCTACTTCCTGGAACTGAGTCGTTAATAATTGAACCTTCTCCACATATTTTTTCAGCTTTTCTTCTTTCACCTTGTACACCCCATTTACCTGTTGTACAACCAGCATTGAATCCATGAACACTTTTACTTTCCGAGCTCCGGCGTCTAATGCCACTTGTAAACCAGAGAGGAGAGCTTCGAATCGGCTTCATTGTTTGAGGAATGAAAACCGAATTGAATAGCTATGGAAACTTCCTCTCCTTCTGGACTGATCAGTATAATTCCTGCCCCGCTTCCCTTCTGAGTAGATGACCCATCTACGAAGAGGCTCCAATATTTTTCTTCGCGAGTATGAGTTACTTCCACCAAAAAAATCAGATAAGGCCTGAGCTTTAATGGTACTCCGAGGCTGATAAGAATATCGAACTCGCTCAATTCTGTGGCCCATTTCACCATCCTTTTCCTGAAATTTCAGCTTTTGACAAGAGCCTTCCTAAAGGAGTGCTCGTTACCACCATGATAGGGTGAGATAAAAAATACGGCCGAAGCCTTCTTGCAGTAATTACCTGAGGCCAAAGCTAACTTTTCAATCTCAGGATATCTTTGTTCAGCTCCTTGCAAGGCTCGGCTGACATAATATACCGGTTGCTGCCGTCCCAATTTCTCTTGGATTAATACCGAGCTGACAACTTCCTCGGTTACCGACAAGTAGACGAGGAGGGTCTCATTATGCTCGGGTTTATTCATTAAGGGTAACTGAGCTAAATATTCTTTCAAGTCTTCGAAAGCCTTCTGACACTGATCATCCCACTCGAACTGCATTCCTCGCCTTAGTGCTTTAAAGAAAGGCAAACTCCTATCAGCCGATCTAGATATGAATCGACTAAGTGCTGCTATTCTTCCTGCTAACCTTTGTACTTTGTTCAAGGTCCGAGGAGGATTCATTTCTTGGATTGCTCGTATTTTTTCAGGGTTAGCTTCCACACCTCTCTCTGTAACCATGTACCCCAAGAATTTTCCACTATGATTCCGACGGTACATTTGGCTGGATTTAACTTCATGCCAAATATTCTTAAAGTGGCAAAGACTTCCTCCATATCCTCTATCAGGTTTTGGGCCTTCTTGCTTTTGATCAGGACGTCATCAACATAAACCTCCACGTTCCGTCCTATTTGATCTTTGAACATCTTATCCATCAGTCTCTGATAAGTAGCCCAGCATTTTTTAATCCGAAGGGCATAACGACATAACAAAAGTTCCTCCCGCTGTGACAACGCCAACCTTGGACTGATCCTCGCGGGCTAAGGGGATTTGATGATATCCCTGATAAGCATCCATAAGACACACAGCTCATGTCCCGCAGTAGAATCCATTAATTGATCAATCCTCGGTAATGGGTAACAATCTTTGGGACACGCTTTGTTCACGTCCCGAAAATCTACACACATCCTCCACTTATCTCCCGTTTTAGGTACTAGAACCACATTTGAGAGCCATGTAGGGAAACTAATCTCCCGTATATGACCTGCTTTCAACAACTCCTCTACTTGTTTAGC